>HG995411.1:9886814-10088433 GCA_905333125.1 Pheosia tremula | reverse complement strand
GTACATTATCGCCATCTGAAAAATAAAAGTTTTGATTAGTTCCCTAAATACTTTACCTTCCTGTTCGTCGTCGCTCCTGTAGGCTCTCCTGCAAATTTGGCGCAATTCTATTGCCATTCAATTGTCATTCTGGTCTGTTTTGTTTAATAATATCCGTAAATTAGATTAAATTTTCACATTTTGCCCTCCCCTGAACAATTTTGTTCAGGGATTTTCATTGTAATCCCGTTTTTTCGCCCTCCCCTCGCCGAGACGCGTCCAACGACGTGCCGCACGTGGGGGTAGCTCGCAAAAAATTTTCATTTTCATACAAACTTGGAATCTCGCCGTCCGCGAAATTCACCTAAGCCCTGCATCGCCCGTAGTACATTATCGCCATCTGAAAAATAAAAGTTTTGATTAGTTCCCTAAATACTTTACCTTCCTGTTCGTCGTCGCTCCTGTAGGCTCTCCTGCAAATTTGGCGCAATTCTATTGCCATTCAATTGTCATTCTGGTCTGTTTTGTTTAATAATATCCGTAAATTAGATTAAATTTTCACATTTTGCCCTCCCCTGAACAATTTTGTTCAGGGATTTTCATTGTAATCCCCGTTTTTCGCCCTCCCCTCGCCGAGACGCGTCCAACGACGTGCCGCACGTGGGGGTAGCTCGCAAAAAATTTTCATTTTCATACAAACTTGGAATCTCGCCGTCCGCGAAATTCACCTAAGCCCTGCATCGCCCGTAGTACATTATCGCCATCTGAAAAATAAAAGTTTTGATTAGTTCCCTAAATACTTTACCTTCCTGTTCGTCGTCGCTCCTGTAGGCTCTCCTGCAAATTTGGCGCAATTCTATTGCCATTCAATTGTCATTCTGGTCTGTTTTGTTTAATAATATCCGTAAATTAGATTAAATTTTCACATTTTGCCCTCCCCTGAACAATTTTGTTCAGGGATTTTCATTGTAATCCCGTTTTTCGCCCTCCCCTCGCCGAGACGCGTCCAACGACGTGCCGCACGTGGGGGTAGCTCGCAAAAAATTTTCATTTTCATACAAACTTGGAATCTCGCCGTCCGCGAAATTCACCTAAGCCCTGCATCGCCCGTAGTACATTATCGCCATCTGAAAAATAAAAGTTTTGATTAGTTCCCTAAATACTTTACCTTCCTGTTCGTCGTCGCTCCTGTAGGCTCTCCTGCAAATTTGGCGCAATTCTATTGCCATTCAATTGTCATTCTGGTCTGTTTTGTTTAATAATATCCGTAAATTAGATTAAATTTTCACATTTTGCCCTCCCCCTGAACAATTTTGTTCAGGGATTTTCATTGTAATCCCGTTTTTCGCCCTCCCCTCGCCGAGACGCGTCCAACGACGTGCCGCACGTGGGGGTAGCTCGCAAAAAATTTTCATTTTCATACAAACTTGGAATCTCGCCGTCCGCGAAATTCACCTAAGCCCTGCATCGCCCGTAGTACATTATCGCCATCTGAAAAATAAAAGTTTTGATTAGTTCCCTAAATACTTTACCTTCCTGTTCGTCGTCGCTCCTGTAGGCTCTCCTGCAAATTTGGCGCAATTCTATTGCCATTCAATTGTCATTCTGGTCTGTTTTGTTTAATAATATCCGTAAATTAGATTAAATTTTCACATTTTGCCCTCCCCTGAACAATTTTGTTCAGGGATTTTCATTGTAATCCCGTTTTTCGCCCTCCCCTCGCCGAGACGCGTCCAACGACGTGCCGCACGTGGGGGTAGCTCGCAAAAAATTTTCATTTTCATACAAACTTGGAATCTCGCCGTCCGCGAAATTCACCTAAGCCCTGCATCGCCCGTAGTACATTATCGCCATCTGAAAAATAAAAGTTTTGATTAGTTCCCTAAATACTTTACCTTCCTGTTCGTCGTCGCTCCTGTAGGCTCTCCTGCAAATTTGGCGCAATTCTATTGCCATTCAATTGTCATTCTGGTCTGTTTTGTTTAATAATATCCGTAAATTAGATTAAATTTTCACATTTTGCCCTCCCCTGAACAATTTTGTTCAGGGATTTTCATTGTAATCCCGTTTTTCGCCCTCCCCTCGCCGAGACGCGTCCAACGACGTGCCGCACGTGGGGGTAGCTCGCAAAAAATTTTCATTTTCATACAAACTTGGAATCTCGCCGTCCGCGAAATTCACCTAAGCCCTGCATCGCCCGTAGTACATTATCGCCATCTGAAAAATAAAAGTTTTGATTAGTTCCCTAAATACTTTACCTTCCTGTTCGTCGTCGCTCCTGTAGGCTCTCCTGCAAATTTGGCGCAATTCTATTGCCATTCAATTGTCATTCTGGTCTGTTTTGTTTAATAATATCCGTAAATTAGATTAAATTTTCACATTTTGCCCTCCCCTGAACAATTTTGTTCAGGGATTTTCATTGTAATCCCGTTTTTCGCCCTCCCCTCGCCGAGACGCGTCCAACGACGTGCCGCACGTGGGGGTAGCTCGCAAAAAATTTTCATTTTCATACAAACTTGGAATCTCGCCGTCCGCGAAATTCACCTAAGCCCTGCATCGCCCGTAGTACATTATCGCCATCTGAAAAATAAAAGTTTTGATTAGTTCCCTAAATACTTTACCTTCCTGTTCGTCGTCGCTCCTGTAGGCTCTCCTGCAAATTTGGCGCAATTCTATTGCCATTCAATTGTCATTCTGGTCTGTTTTGTTTAATAATATCCGTAAATTAGATTAAATTTTCACATTTTGCCCTCCCCTGAACAATTTTGTTCAGGGATTTTCATTGTAATCCCGTTTTTCGCCCTCCCCTCGCCGAGACGCGTCCAACGACGTGCCGCACGTGGGGGTAGCTCGCAAAAAATTTTCATTTTCATACAAACTTGGAATCTCGCCGTCCGCGAAATTCACCTAAGCCCTGCATCGCCCGTAGTACATTATCGCCATCTGAAAAATAAAAGTTTTGATTAGTTCCCTAAATACTTTACCTTCCTGTTCGTCGTCGCTCCTGTAGGCTCTCCTGCAAATTTGGCGCAATTCTATTGCCATTCAATTGTCATTCTGGTCTGTTTTGTTTAATAATATCCGTAAATTAGATTAAATTTTCACATTTTGCCCTCCCCTGAACAATTTTGTTCAGGGATTTTCATTGTAATCCCGTTTTTCGCCCTCCCCTCGCCGAGACGCGTCCAACGACGTGCCGCACGTGGGGGTAGCTCGCAAAAAATTTTCATTTTCATACAAACTTGGAATCTCGCCGTCCGCGAAATTCACCTAAGCCCTGCATCGCCCGTAGTACATTATCGCCATCTGAAAAATAAAAGTTTTGATTAGTTCCCTAAATACTTTACCTTCCTGTTCGTCGTCGCTCCTGTAGGCTCTCCTGCAAATTTGGCGCAATTCTATTGCCATTCAATTGTCATTCTGGTCTGTTTTGTTTAATAATATCCGTAAATTAGATTAAATTTTCACATTTTGCCCTCCCCTGAACAATTTTGTTCAGGGATTTTCATTGTAATCCCGTTTTTCGCCCTCCCCTCGCCGAGACGCGTCCAACGACGTGCCGCACGTGGGGGTAGCTCGCAAAAAATTTTCATTTTCATACAAACTTGGAATCTCGCCGTCCGCGAAATTCACCTAAGCCCTGCATCGCCCGTAGTACATTATCGCCATCTGAAAAATAAAAGTTTTGATTAGTTCCCTAAATACTTTACCTTCCTGTTCGTCGTCGCTCCTGTAGGCTCTCCTGCAAATTTGGCGCAATTCTATTGCCATTCAATTGTCATTCTGGTCTGTTTTGTTTAATAATATCCGTAAATTAGATTAAATTTTCACATTTTGCCCTCCCCTGAACAATTTTGTTCAGGGATTTTCATTGTAATCCCGTTTTTCGCCCTCCCCTCGCCGAGACGCGTCCAACGACGTGCCGCACGTGGGGGTAGCTCGCAAAAAATTTTCATTTTCATACAAACTTGGAATCTCGCCGTCCGCGAAATTCACCTAAGCCCTGCATCGCCCGTAGTACATTATCGCCATCTGAAAAATAAAAGTTTTGATTAGTTCCCTAAATACTTTACCTTCCTGTTCGTCGTCGCTCCTGTAGGCTCTCCTGCAAATTTGGCGCAATTCTATTGCCATTCAATTGTCATTCTGGTCTGTTTTGTTTAATAATATCCGTAAATTAGATTAAATTTTCACATTTTGCCCTCCCCTGAACAATTTTGTTCAGGGATTTTCATTGTAATCCCGTTTTTCGCCCTCCCCTCGCCGAGACGCGTCCAACGACGTGCCGCACGTGGGGGTAGCTCGCAAAAAATTTTCATTTTCATACAAACTTGGAATCTCGCCGTCCGCGAAATTCACCTAAGCCCTGCATCGCCCGTAGTACATTATCGCCATCTGAAAAATAAAAGTTTTGATTAGTTCCCTAAATACTTTACCTTCCTGTTCGTCGTCGCTCCTGTAGGCTCTCCTGCAAATTTGGCGCAATTCTATTGCCATTCAATTGTCATTCTGGTCTGTTTTGTTTAATAATATCCGTAAATTAGATTAAATTTTCACATTTTGCCCTCCCCTGAACAATTTTGTTCAGGGATTTTCATTGTAATCCCGTTTTTCGCCCTCCCCTCGCCGAGACGCGTCCAACGACGTGCCGCACGTGGGGGTAGCTCGCAAAAAATTTTCATTTTCATACAAACTTGGAATCTCGCCGTCCGCGAAATTCACCTAAGCCCTGCATCGCCCGTAGTACATTATCGCCATCTGAAAAATAAAAGTTTTGATTAGTTCCCTAAATACTTTACCTTCCTGTTCGTCGTCGCTCCTGTAGGCTCTCCTGCAAATTTGGCGCAATTCTATTGCCATTCAATTGTCATTCTGGTCTGTTTTGTTTAATAATATCCGTAAATTAGATTAAATTTTCACATTTTGCCCTCCCCTGAACAATTTTGTTCAGGGATTTTCATTGTAATCCCGTTTTTCGCCCTCCCCTCGCCGAGACGCGTCCAACGACGTGCCGCACGTGGGGGTAGCTCGCAAAAAATTTTCATTTTCATACAAACTTGGAATCTCGCCGTCCGCGAAATTCACCTAAGCCCTGCATCGCCCGTAGTACATTATCGCCATCTGAAAAATAAAAGTTTTGATTAGTTCCCTAAATACTTTACCTTCCTGTTCGTCGTCGCTCCTGTAGGCTCTCCTGCAAATTTGGCGCAATTCTATTGCCATTCAATTGTCATTCTGGTCTGTTTTGTTTAATAATATCCGTAAATTAGATTAAATTTTCACATTTTGCCCTCCCCTGAACAATTTTGTTCAGGGATTTTCATTGTAATCCCGTTTTTCGCCCTCCCCTCGCCGAGACGCGTCCAACGACGTGCCGCACGTGGGGGTAGCTCGCAAAAAATTTTCATTTTCATACAAACTTGGAATCTCGCCGTCCGCGAAATTCACCTAAGCCCTGCATCGCCCGTAGTACATTATCGCCATCTGAAAAATAAAAGTTTTGATTAGTTCCCTAAATACTTTACCTTCCTGTTCGTCGTCGCTCCTGTAGGCTCTCCTGCAAATTTGGCGCAATTCTATTGCCATTCAATTGTCATTCTGGTCTGTTTTGTTTAATAATATCCGTAAATTAGATTAAATTTTCACATTTTGCCCTCCCCTGAACAATTTTGTTCAGGGATTTTCATTGTAATCCCGTTTTTCGCCCTCCCCTCGCCGAGACGCGTCCAACGACGTGCCGCACGTGGGGGTAGCTCGCAAAAAATTTTCATTTTCATACAAACTTGGAATCTCGCCGTCCGCGAAATTCACCTAAGCCCTGCATCGCCCGTAGTACATTATCGCCATCTGAAAAATAAAAGTTTTGATTAGTTCCCTAAATACTTTACCTTCCTGTTCGTCGTCGCTCCTGTAGGCTCTCCTGCAAATTTGGCGCAATTCTATTGCCATTCAATTGTCATTCTGGTCTGTTTTGTTTAATAATATCCGTAAATTAGATTAAATTTTCACATTTTGCCCTCCCCTGAACAATTTTGTTCAGGGATTTTCATTGTAATCCCGTTTTTCGCCCTCCCCTCGCCGAGACGCGTCCAACGACGTGCCGCACGTGGGGGTAGCTCGCAAAAAATTTTCATTTTCATACAAACTTGGAATCTCGCCGTCCGCGAAATTCACCTAAGCCCTGCATCGCCCGTAGTACATTATCGCCATCTGAAAAATAAAAGTTTTGATTAGTTCCCTAAATACTTTACCTTCCTGTTCGTCGTCGCTCCTGTAGGCTCTCCTGCAAATTTGGCGCAATTCTATTGCCATTCAATTGTCATTCTGGTCTGTTTTGTTTAATAATATCCGTAAATTAGATTAAATTTTCACATTTTGCCCTCCCCTGAACAATTTTGTTCAGGGATTTTCATTGTAATCCCGTTTTTCGCCCTCCCCTCGCCGAGACGCGTCCAACGACGTGCCGCACGTGGGGGTAGCTCGCAAAAAATTTTCATTTTCATACAAACTTGGAATCTCGCCGTCCGCGAAATTCACCTAAGCCCTGCATCGCCCGTAGTACATTATCGCCATCTGAAAAATAAAAGTTTTGATTAGTTCCCTAAATACTTTACCTTCCTGTTCGTCGTCGCTCCTGTAGGCTCTCCTGCAAATTTGGCGCAATTCTATTGCCATTCAATTGTCATTCTGGTCTGTTTTGTTTAATAATATCCGTAAATTAGATTAAATTTTCACATTTTGCCCTCCCCTGAACAATTTTGTTCAGGGATTTTCATTGTAATCCCGTTTTTCGCCCTCCCCTCGCCGAGACGCGTCCAACGACGTGCCGCACGTGGGGGTAGCTCGCAAAAAATTTTCATTTTCATACAAACTTGGAATCTCGCCGTCCGCGAAATTCACCTAAGCCCTGCATCGCCCGTAGTACATTATCGCCATCTGAAAAATAAAAGTTTTGATTAGTTCCCTAAATACTTTACCTTCCTGTTCGTCGTCGCTCCTGTAGGCTCTCCTGCAAATTTGGCGCAATTCTATTGCCATTCAATTGTCATTCTGGTCTGTTTTGTTTAATAATATCCGTAAATTAGATTAAATTTTCACATTTTGCCCTCCCCTGAACAATTTTGTTCAGGGATTTTCATTGTAATCCCGTTTTTCGCCCTCCCCTCGCCGAGACGCGTCCAACGACGTGCCGCACGTGGGGGTAGCTCGCAAAAAATTTTCATTTTCATACAAACTTGGAATCTCGCCGTCCGCGAAATTCACCTAAGCCCTGCATCGCCCGTAGTACATTATCGCCATCTGAAAAATAAAAGTTTTGATTAGTTCCCTAAATACTTTACCTTCCTGTTCGTCGTCGCTCCTGTAGGCTCTCCTGCAAATTTGGCGCAATTCTATTGCCATTCAATTGTCATTCTGGTCTGTTTTGTTTAATAATATCCGTAAATTAGATTAAATTTTCACATTTTGCCCTCCCCTGAACAATTTTGTTCAGGGATTTTCATTGTAATCCCGTTTTTCGCCCTCCCCTCGCCGAGACGCGTCCAACGACGTGCCGCACGTGGGGGTAGCTCGCAAAAAATTTTCATTTTCATACAAACTTGGAATCTCGCCGTCCGCGAAATTCACCTAAGCCCTGCATCGCCCGTAGTACATTATCGCCATCTGAAAAATAAAAGTTTTGATTAGTTCCCTAAATACTTTACCTTCCTGTTCGTCGTCGCTCCTGTAGGCTCTCCTGCAAATTTGGCGCAATTCTATTGCCATTCAATTGTCATTCTGGTCTGTTTTGTTTAATAATATCCGTAAATTAGATTAAATTTTCACATTTTGCCCTCCCCTGAACAATTTTGTTCAGGGATTTTCATTGTAATCCCGTTTTTCGCCCTCCCCTCGCCGAGACGCGTCCAACGACGTGCCGCACGTGGGGGTAGCTCGCAAAAAATTTTCATTTTCATACAAACTTGGAATCTCGCCGTCCGCGAAATTCACCTAAGCCCTGCATCGCCCGTAGTACATTATCGCCATCTGAAAAATAAAAGTTTTGATTAGTTCCCTAAATACTTTACCTTCCTGTTCGTCGTCGCTCCTGTAGGCTCTCCTGCAAATTTGGCGCAATTCTATTGCCATTCAATTGTCATTCTGGTCTGTTTTGTTTAATAATATCCGTAAATTAGATTAAATTTTCACATTTTGCCCTCCCCTGAACAATTTTGTTCAGGGATTTTCATTGTAATCCCGTTTTTCGCCCTCCCCTCGCCGAGACGCGTCCAACGACGTGCCGCACGTGGGGGTAGCTCGCAAAAAATTTTCATTTTCATACAAACTTGGAATCTCGCCGTCCGCGAAATTCACCTAAGCCCTGCATCGCCCGTAGTACATTATCGCCATCTGAAAAATAAAAGTTTTGATTAGTTCCCTAAATACTTTACCTTCCTGTTCGTCGTCGCTCCTGTAGGCTCTCCTGCAAATTTGGCGCAATTCTATTGCCATTCAATTGTCATTCTGGTCTGTTTTGTTTAATAATATCCGTAAATTAGATTAAATTTTCACATTTTGCCCTCCCCTGAACAATTTTGTTCAGGGATTTTCATTGTAATCCCGTTTTTCGCCCTCCCCTCGCCGAGACGCGTCCAACGACGTGCCGCACGTGGGGGTAGCTCGCAAAAAATTTTCATTTTCATACAAACTTGGAATCTCGCCGTCCGCGAAATTCACCTAAGCCCTGCATCGCCCGTAGTACATTATCGCCATCTGAAAAATAAAAGTTTTGATTAGTTCCCTAAATACTTTACCTTCCTGTTCGTCGTCGCTCCTGTAGGCTCTCCTGCAAATTTGGCGCAATTCTATTGCCATTCAATTGTCATTCTGGTCTGTTTTGTTTAATAATATCCGTAAATTAGATTAAATTTTCACATTTTGCCCTCCCCTGAACAATTTTGTTCAGGGATTTTCATTGTAATCCCGTTTTTCGCCCTCCCCTCGCCGAGACGCGTCCAACGACGTGCCGCACGTGGGGGTAGCTCGCAAAAAATTTTCATTTTCATACAAACTTGGAATCTCGCCGTCCGCGAAATTCACCTAAGCCCTGCATCGCCCGTAGTACATTATCGCCATCTGAAAAATAAAAGTTTTGATTAGTTCCCTAAATACTTTACCTTCCTGTTCGTCGTCGCTCCTGTAGGCTCTCCTGCAAATTTGGCGCAATTCTATTGCCATTCAATTGTCATTCTGGTCTGTTTTGTTTAATAATATCCGTAAATTAGATTAAATTTTCACATTTTGCCCTCCCCTGAACAATTTTGTTCAGGGATTTTCATTGTAATCCCGTTTTTCGCCCTCCCCTCGCCGAGACGCGTCCAACGACGTGCCGCACGTGGGGGTAGCTCGCAAAAAATTTTCATTTTCATACAAACTTGGAATCTCGCCGTCCGCGAAATTCACCTAAGCCCTGCATCGCCCGTAGTACATTATCGCCATCTGAAAAATAAAAGTTTTGATTAGTTCCCTAAATACTTTACCTTCCTGTTCGTCGTCGCTCCTGTAGGCTCTCCTGCAAATTTGGCGCAATTCTATTGCCATTCAATTGTCATTCTGGTCTGTTTTGTTTAATAATATCCGTAAATTAGATTAAATTTTCACATTTTGCCCTCCCCTGAACAATTTTGTTCAGGGATTTTCATTGTAATCCCGTTTTTCGCCCTCCCCTCGCCGAGACGCGTCCAACGACGTGCCGCACGTGGGGGTAGCTCGCAAAAAATTTTCATTTTCATACAAACTTGGAATCTCGCCGTCCGCGAAATTCACCTAAGCCCTGCATCGCCCGTAGTACATTATCGCCATCTGAAAAATAAAAGTTTTGATTAGTTCCCTAAATACTTTACCTTCCTGTTCGTCGTCGCTCCTGTAGGCTCTCCTGCAAATTTGGCGCAATTCTATTGCCATTCAATTGTCATTCTGGTCTGTTTTGTTTAATAATATCCGTAAATTAGATTAAATTTTCACATTTTGCCCTCCCCTGAACAATTTTGTTCAGGGATTTTCATTGTAATCCCGTTTTTCGCCCTCCCCTCGCCGAGACGCGTCCAACGACGTGCCGCACGTGGGGGTAGCTCGCAAAAAATTTTCATTTTCATACAAACTTGGAATCTCGCCGTCCGCGAAATTCACCTAAGCCCTGCATCGCCCGTAGTACATTATCGCCATCTGAAAAATAAAAGTTTTGATTAGTTCCCTAAATACTTTACCTTCCTGTTCGTCGTCGCTCCTGTAGGCTCTCCTGCAAATTTGGCGCAATTCTATTGCCATTCAATTGTCATTCTGGTCTGTTTTGTTTAATAATATCCGTAAATTAGATTAAATTTTCACATTTTGCCCTCCCCTGAACAATTTTGTTCAGGGATTTTCATTGTAATCCCGTTTTTCGCCCTCCCCTCGCCGAGACGCGTCCAACGACGTGCCGCACGTGGGGGTAGCTCGCAAAAAATTTTCATTTTCATACAAACTTGGAATCTCGCCGTCCGCGAAATTCACCTAAGCCCTGCATCGCCCGTAGTACATTATCGCCATCTGAAAAATAAAAGTTTTGATTAGTTCCCTAAATACTTTACCTTCCTGTTCGTCGTCGCTCCTGTAGGCTCTCCTGCAAATTTGGCGCAATTCTATTGCCATTCAATTGTCATTCTGGTCTGTTTTGTTTAATAATATCCGTAAATTAGATTAAATTTTCACATTTTGCCCTCCCCTGAACAATTTTGTTCAGGGATTTTCATTGTAATCCCGTTTTTCGCCCTCCCCTCGCCGAGACGCGTCCAACGACGTGCCGCACGTGGGGGTAGCTCGCAAAAAATTTTCATTTTCATACAAACTTGGAATCTCGCCGTCCGCGAAATTCACCTAAGCCCTGCATCGCCCGTAGTACATTATCGCCATCTGAAAAATAAAAGTTTTGATTAGTTCCCTAAATACTTTACCTTCCTGTTCGTCGTCGCTCCTGTAGGCTCTCCTGCAAATTTGGCGCAATTCTATTGCCATTCAATTGTCATTCTGGTCTGTTTTGTTTAATAATATCCGTAAATTAGATTAAATTTTCACATTTTGCCCTCCCCTGAACAATTTTGTTCAGGGATTTTCATTGTAATCCCGTTTTTCGCCCTCCCCTCGCCGAGACGCGTCCAACGACGTGCCGCACGTGGGGGTAGCTCGCAAAAAATTTTCATTTTTTCGCCCGCCCACCCACCCAGTGGTGGCTCACTACGTTAACTACGGAGTATAAAACATCATCTACATAGATTTTTGCCTTTTTGCTGATTTTTCTTCTACAGTTTAGTAGATTCTGTTAGCACAGTCCCCTTCGGACGCGGACCCTGAAGGCCTCACCAACAGGGCACGACTCAAAATGCCGATTGGGAGGTCACCTCCCACGCGGGCGCCTCCCACAGCGGAAGCCCGCGCCCAGCGGGCTGCCAGCGCTAAACCCCCATCGACCAACCCTTCGCCCCCCGTCAGTCCATCTTCGGTCGCCAACCTGACGCCCGCCTGGGCAAACAAAACATTTTCCCAGTCTCCCCCCCAACCTATAGCTTCACAATCAACGAGCCAGTCTCAACCACTCCCAATCAAACTACCGACGGTGTCGCGAGCTGCGGCCGTTAAACTGCCCAAAGCAGACCTTCCTAAAACCCAATCCATAGCGTACGATATCAGCCTAGAACCCAACAGGGAGGCTACTCAGCCGACAAAAACACAGCAAGATACCGTCCCGCCTAATCGCCCCACCAAAACCAGTCAACCAACCAAGCCTCGCCAACCTGTCTTGCCTATAGACATGGCTGCGGCCGACGAAGTACAAGACCTCGACTCGTACATGCGAGTCGTCACAAACCTTACTGCTAGCATCATCTCCGCCATCAACGATGGGAAAAGCGTGACCACCCAAAATAAGAACGTAATTAAAGCAGCTGCAGAGGAGATCAAAAAGGCCTCTAAAGTTCTCTCTACTGTCCTATCAACAACAACCACCCAAGCGCCCGTCAACGAAGACTTCAAAAATGAAATCATCTCTTGCGTCAGAGATGAAATAGCAAAAATTAACATCGCCCCAGCACCCATCCCTACTCTAAGCTTCGCGGAAATCACGGCGAATAAGCCGGTTGCTACCCCGAAACCACCCACCAAACCTTCCATCGTCATCCAATCAGAGGACCCCGAAGCTACCTCAAGCACCATCCTCAGTCAGTGGAGGAAACAGGTATCTTTTAAAAAGCTCACATATGCTCCCTCTAAAATCCAACCTCTTGCGTCAAACAAAGTCCGTGTAGAATTTGACACACAAGCTCAATGCAAAGAAATGATGGAAAAAGTGGAAAAAATACCTGACCTCAAGGCTGAAGAAGGCCGCGCCCGTCTTCCGTTAGTAATCCTAAAAGGAATTAGCAAGGATGTACCCAAAGGAGAAGTAATCGAACTGCTCTCGTGCCAGAACTCCATCCCTATCGAAGATCTCCGTCTCTGTTTCGTGTTGTCTAACAGGAACAATAAGCTGTACAATGCCGTAGTGGAGGTCCAACCCCAAGTTCGTAAAAACATCATCGAATGGGGAAGGGTGAACATTGACTTCCAGAAAGTTCACGCCGAAGACTTCTCCCGCTTCGTGCAATGCTTCAAGTGCCTCCAATATGGTCACACCAAGGGCAAGTGCACTTCCGAAGTGCACCCATGCTCGCACTGTGCGTCCACCGAACATTCATTCGCAGACTGCCCCGTCAAGGCAGACAACACCAAGCGCAAGTGCTACAACTGCATGCGCTCCGCTATCAAGACAGGTAACAGCGTCAACACCAACCACTCCGCAGTAAACACCAAACTTTGCCCAAGAATAAAGATCGTCCAATCCCGCATTGATAACCAAACCGATTATGGGTACTAAACCTATAAAGATAATCCAATGCAATGTACAACGCTGTTACCTGTCTCAACACGAGTTCATACAATATTTTACTTCAAACGACTTCAACATCGCTCTAATCACTGAACCATACACTGGCCGAAACCTTACCATGCATTCCGTCTCAGGAATAAACATTTTTCAATTCACCACTACACAAAGAGTAAAAGCTTGCATCCTCATCAAAAACTGTTTTGGTTTTGCCCTCGGCATAACCCAACTATCCACCCCAAATTTAGCCATAGCGCAGTTACATCTCGGACAAAGAAAACTATACGTTGCTTCTGTCTACATTGAACCCGATAACGATCCATCCAACACCCTAGGAGCCCTAGACAATTTCCTCTCACAAACAGCCGGTTCGTTTCAAGTTGTAGGCGGCGATGTAAACGGTAAACACCCGGAATGGGGAGAATCAACATCTAACTCCCGAGGGGATGATGTCACTGACATCATCGCTTCCAATGACATGACCGTCTGCAACTCCGGAAAACATCCAACATTCGAAGCCATCCGCTCTGGCAACCATTCATCTTCCATCATTGATATCACAGCAGTCTCCAACAACATCATAGATCTTGTATCAAATTGGCAAGTCAACACCTCAGCATGCACAACATCAGATCACAATGCAATTCAGTTCATCATCAAATCAAATAGTAAAGTTAAACCCATCAAAAGCACATCAACATTTAAATACCAGAGCAAGACCGCAAATTGGGATGCATTTAAAGAAAAACTGACACAAAATATATACGACTCCGACATAGTAAACACAAACTTTGAAAATGTAGATGCCGCAAAACTTGACAATCTAGTCATGGACCTCACCACCATTATACAAAACACTTGCAAAAGAATCATGCCCCAGAAGAGAAGTCCCAGTGCTTATAACCCTTGGTGGAACGAAGACCTTGAAGCCAAGAAAAAAGAATGCATAAGAGCACATCACCACCTGCACAGCCTCAAACAAAGAAAGCAGCCGCTAGACCAGGCAATTGCGCAACAAAAAGTCTTAAAGGAGGAGTACGCACTAGCACTAAAGACAGCCTCCACAGAACACTTTAGAAACTTCTGTAAAGCTCAAAATAAAGAAGACGTATGGTCCGTAACAAACAGAATCATCAAGGAATCACCAGCTCAACGCCCCCCCCAAACTTTAAATTGTGGTAACACCTTTACGACCTCATGCGCCAACACAGCAAAAGCACTAATAGACCACTTTTACGCTGACGACACTCCCGACACCTCTGACCTTCAAAGAAATTTAAGACGACACACAAATGAACCATTCGATTCCGAAAACGACCCACCCTTTACTGTTGATGAGATAGAGGATTGCTTAGCGTCCATGAACCCGAATAAGGCTCCTGGCGACGATCATCTTACCGCAGATATATGCCAACACTTCTTTCGTACATTCCCTCTGTTCTTCACCGACCTTCTCAACCACTGCCTAAATATAAACCATTTTCCCACACCATGGAAACATGCTATCGCCAAAATAATCCCGAAACCCAACAAATCTGATAACACACAACTTTCAGCCTATAGACCCATCGGACTCATACCAGTTTTCGGCAAGCTCCTTGAAAAACTAATCATAAAACGAGTAATTTATAAGGCGGATAGTATACAGGGCATGAACGACAGACAATTTGGATTCAGGGAAAACAAATCCACTATAGATGCGCTCCAAACTGCAATCAATGAAATCAACACAGCAAAATTAGAGAAGAAACAAGCTCTAGCGGTTTCACTCGATATCAAAGGAGCTTTTGATAACGCATGGTGGCCTGCTCTTTTCAAAGGACTACAGAGACTAAAATGCCCTAATAATATCTATAAGCTCATCACCAATTACATGATTAACAGAAAAGTTACCCTTCGATACGGCACTGACGAAGCAACAAAATTCATGACCAAAGGATGTATCCAAGGATCAGTATGTGGCCCAGTATTCTGGAATATCATACTCGACGAATTGCTCGACATAAAACTACCAGAGGGAGCTCATATACAAGCCTTTGCAGACGACGTGCTCCTTATCCTCAAAGGTCAAACCAAACTTGAAGTAGAGAACATAGCAAATCAGAGCTTAAAAATTATTGCCGACTGGGGCGAAAGTGTCAAACTCACCTTTGGACCCGAAAAGACACAAGCTATATCCTTCACTGCCCAAACAAAGAACGCTGATATATCCATGAAAGGAACTCAATTACCCATACTCAAGGAAATAAAATTACTGGGAGTCATCCTTGATGATCGACTTAATTTCATAAGTCATGTAAAATACGCTATCCGGAAAGCAACAAAAACTTTCAAAAATCTGTGCAAGTTTGTAAAACCCACATGGGGCATCCATCCCGCCAATGTTGAAATCATCTATAAACAGGTCGTCCAGCCCATGATCACATATGCTGCAAGCATTTGGGGTAATGCAACAAAATTCCATAGCGTACGCAAGATGTTACAGAGCTTCCAGCGACAATTCGCCATTAGGGCCATCCGCGCATTCAGGACCGTTTCTGCTGTAGCCTCGATTGCGCTAGCGCAGTTCATACCGCTACACCTTCTTATTCAAGAAATTCACCAAATACACACAGTTAAGGCAACAGGACTCTCACCTGACCTACCCGATGACATCCAACTAAAACAGACAATAGTAAATCACCAAAGACTGCACCCAGCTAATAGAATAAAAATCTCATTCCCACAAGCCAACAATGAACAAGAAGTAAACTCAATCATACCAAATAGTCCAATTAAGATATACACAGATGGAAGCAAATTAGATTCAGGAGATGTCGGCGCAGCATATGTAGTGTACAAAAACAACAACATTATTACCCAAAAGAAAATTAAAATGGGCAGAACATGCTCCGTATTCATGGCTGAACTCAGAGCCATTGAATCAGCGCTAATATGGGCTGAAAATCATAACATACAAGAACCTTTCACCATCCTTACAGACAGCCTTTCATCCCTAAAAGCCATCCAAGATTTAAATAACCGGGACCCAACAGTAAACTCCATTCATCATCTAATACATAAATTAAAATTCCTCACATCAGTTAACTTCGCCTGGGTACGGGCACACAATAGTATTGAAGGAAATGAATGTGCAGACGCAGCAGCAAAAAGCGCAGCAAAAGCCAAAAAAGCATCTGAATCAAACTTCTTCCCCCTTTCACACGCCAAAAGAGTACTCAGAGCTACAACCATAGAGAAATGGCAGAAAGAATATGAAGACAGCCCGCAAGGATCAGCAACAAAAACTTGGTTTAAAAATATTACACAAATTGCAGAATTCCGGAACTGCTTCCAGACCAGCTTCGAGCTAACTCAAATTCTCACTGGCCATGCCTACCACAAATCTTACCTCTATCGATTTAAAATCACCAGCGACAACAAATGCCCCTGCGATAACGCCACTATCCAAGATAACGATCACATCCTCAAAAACTGTTGTATCTTCACAAGCGCCCGAATGATCCACGAAGGTACATGTGCAATAAAAAACATAGATCCATACAACTTACAAGAACTCACAACTAACAGTGCCACCATAAAATCATTTAACACTTTTGTAAAATCCATAATTAGTAACTTAAAACGAATTAACAACACATAAAATCCTAGCGACAAAATCAAATCTCTCTGTATCCACTAGCAGAGGGACAAAACATTAAGCACCATTATATTAAGCCATTTGTACCAACACAAGGCAAATGTAGAACCAAAAACGAACTATAAACCCCTTTGACAAAGATCAAAGGGACCCAAAAAAAAAAAAAAAAAAACCTAACCTAACCTAACCTTTTTTTTTTTTTTTTTTTTTTTTTTTTTTTTTTTGTCAGGGGGGAAAATGCCTAACGCATGCCACCCCGCCGAGGGCACGGCGGGGTGGGTATGTCCGGCTTGCACGGACTAAAAACCCCCCTGGTGTCCTTCTACTGCCTTGCCGGAGTTACGGGATCGCTTGCGCATTCGCTCGTTACTCCGGCGGCCTCAAACCGCCTCGCGGTTACCTTCTCTTGGAAAAGGCCTTTTGATGGCCTTTCTTCCTTCTTATGGGGGGGCGCACAGGACACTGTGCGCCGCCGCCGCTGTCCGCTTAATGGTGACAGGCTGCCCTACCCATCACCCGCAGACATATGACTTACGGTGGGCGTAAGTCGTTGTTGCGCGCCCTACGGCGCCGATGGCGTCTTTGCCGGGAGAGAAGCTGGCTAGTCGCTTCCCTCTCCCGCTCCGCTACCTCCTTTGTCGTGATCACCGCCTCACAATACGCGAGGACGGCCTCCCAAACTGCCTCATCCTCCACCATTCGCCTAACGACCAATGGGAGTGTTATTTCTTCCGCGCCTATAGTGGCGACAATGATTTGCCTCTCCTCCTCCCAGGCCGGACAGTGCTGCAACGTGTGTTGCGCCGTGTCCTCCGGCTCCGCGCAGTGGTGGCAGTTCCCTAAAGGCTCACGCCCAATCTGACACAGGTACTTCCCGAAACAACCGTGTCCGGAGAGTACCTGCGTCAGACGAAATGTAAGGACGCCATGCCGTCTCTCGAGCCATTGCCGGAGAACTGGTGCAATAGCGGCAATGGTGTTAAGTCCGGCTCTAGGTTGAGCGAGGATCTCGCTCCACTCATCAATTACTGCCTCCTGCAGTTCTAATTTTTTACGCCGAATGTCATAGTCCTGATTAGTGGCCTCCTTGCGCCAGCTGTAAAGGAGCGCTGTGGCTTTGGCTTCCAAATGCCACGGAGGCGTACCCGCCATTAAGGTAGCCGCATCAAAAGATATGGTCCTGTAACCTCTAATAATTCGTATGGCCATGGCCCTCTGAGGTTGTCTGAGGGATGCGGCAATGTGGGGCTTAACATTTTGCCCCCAAATTGGAGCGCCATACATGACCATAGAACGAATGACGCCCGTGTAGAGATGTCTACACGAAGCGTCCGGTCCTCCTAAATTAGGTAGCACTCGGGATAGTGCTGCCGCAGTACGAATTAGTTTAGGCGCCAGCAGCTGAAAATGACGCCTAAATTCCCATTTGGAGTCTAGAAATAAGCCTAGGTATTTCATGCTCGTCCCGACAGCAATACGGGCTCCTCCAACGATGATGTACGAATTAGGGGGTGGTGCGTTCCGAGGTCCATGGAATAGCAGGGCCTCTGATTTATTCAGGGCCACTTTGAGCCCCAATCTGCGGATCCTCCCCACCACCTGTGCTACCCCTGCTGTAGCTTTTAATGCAGCCTGTCTATATGAGTTTGCTCGAGTTGTGACGAGCGTATCATCGGCATAACAGTATAATGCCACTCCACTAAGTAATGCGCCTCGCAGCACCCAATCA
The DNA here is from genome assembly GCA_905333125.1 of Pheosia tremula. NCBI lineage: Eukaryota > Metazoa > Arthropoda > Insecta > Lepidoptera > Notodontidae > Pheosia > Pheosia tremula. Next base: position 10,070,151 of record HG995411.1, on the reverse strand, counting down.
TAGCCGATGTTCCACAGGAGCGGACCAAGGACCGAGCCCTGTGGAACACCGCATGAAACGTCTGTCCGGCCCCAGTTGTTCTGAGCCGGATAAATGATGGCCCTCTCGGCCAGGTATTCCTCAATCAACCGACGAAGACGTGGCGGGACCCTATGATAGGAAAGGGCCTGTATGATGCACCTCCAGGGCAAGGTGTTGAATGCGTTGGCGATGTCAAGTGACACCGCCAGCACCACTTCACCCCGGGTCACTGCCTCCACCACCATTGCTTTCACACTCGAGATCGCATCAATCGTAGAGCGCCCGCGTCGAAAACCAAATTGGTTATCAGCCAAGTCCGGACCCACTGAATTTAGATGGCTGACTAGGCGGTCTGCAATCACCTTTTCCAGGATCTTGCCCGCCTCGTCCAGCAAGACAATGGGCCGATATGCAGATGGGGAATCTGCTGGCCGTCCCTCTTTTTTAATAAGGACAAGCTTGCCTACCTTCCAGAGCTGCGGAAATCTGCTCTGTTCTAGGCATGCTGTCAAAAGCCTCCTGAACCTAGGCCCTAAGATTTTAAGAGCTGCAACCAGTACCCGAGCCGGTATTCCATCTGGTCCAGGGGCAGTTTTCTTGCCTTTTAGCCGTCTCAAGACTATATCCAGCTCTGCCTCCGTCACTGCAGGCGCGTCGTCTGCAGTGACGATGGCAGATCGCTGTGCCATGGGAGGGGGGATGAAATTTCCCTCACTTCTAGGAAATAGAGTGCTCAAAATATTGTCGAGAAGTTGGGGGCGAAGAGTTTGGGTCAGCGGCGGTTCCCACTGACGCAACTTTCCCCTGATCATTTTATAGGGGCGTCCCCACGGGTCTCTATCTAGCTCAGCCAAGAGCTCCTCCCTAGATCTCACTTTAGCTAGCTTTATGGCCTGCTGTAGAGTCTTCCTTGCTTGTCTGTAGAGTTCATACAGTTCAGCTTCTCGTGAGACTGCGTTTTGCGTCCTTCTTCGCCTTCTACGATGCCTGGTGTACTGGCGGCGCGCAGCTACGCACGCTCTACGTAACAGCGCAAGCTCCTGCGACCACCAGTACACCTGGCGTCGGGGCGGTCTTCGTGTAGCACGCGGCATAGCCGCATCACATATGACGGTCATTGTGTTTTTAAACCAAGCCGCTTCTTCATCCACTATAACAGGCCCATCAGGGATAGGGGCCCATGCCTGTACGGTTGCCTCCTCGATCAGTCGCTCCCAATCGATTCGATTCATAGCCCATCGTGGACATTGGTCTTCCTGGTTCGCTGGAGTACGACGGTCAGAGACGAGGTTGGAGACGCTGAAACGGATATACCTATGGTCCGACAGCGTCTCCACCTCGCCGACCACCCGCCAATTACGGACGCGCCGAGCAGCACTATTACTGGCAAAGGTCAGGTCCACAATGGAACCTCCTCCCTGCCGCACGCATGTGAGCGTTGAACCTCTGTTGATGACAACTAAACCTAACTCAAGAGCCCACTGCTCCAGGATGTTGCCTCTAGTATCGGCCGATGTGGAACCCCATGCCGGAGACTTGGCGTTAAAGTCACCAAGAAGTATTACAGGACGAGGATACGTCCGAGAGATAAGAGATCCCACCTGATGGAGGGAATTCTCAAATTCGCTGAGGGGGCGGTTCGGGGAGAAGTACACCCCTATAACCGTCTCGTCAGCGATACGTGCCGAAACGAACCCCGATCCCCTCTCAATATGCTCGAGCGGTGGGGAACCTGTGGACCTTGTCGACGTTAAAGCCACCAGTCCCTCTGTGTCTCCCGCCCATCCAGGAGTGGATGGAACAAAATATGGTTCAGAGACGACCGCCACGTTGATTGACCACTCTGCCAGACTCTGGACTAGCAGGTCCTGAGCTCTGGCAGAGTGGTTTAAATTAGCCTGTAAGAATAGGATTTCTTGGTCCATTAATCGGCATCCATATTCTGTTCCTCCACCTCCGCTCGATTGGCGGGTACTGTTTGTGTCGATCCTTTGGGCTTGACCAGTGGCACTCTTCTGCCTTTGGTCTGGGACTGAGCTGAGGGGCAGTCTTTACTACCCGTTAGATGAGCCGCCGGTTTATCTTTTCCCGCACACACCAAACATAGCACGTCAGCATTGCATGTCTTCGCCTTATGATCAGGCTGCCCGCAGCGGAAGCAGCGATTGCTGCAGTCAACCCCAGTGGGGCATAAAACTCCAGTGTGACCTCCTAAAAGACATCTGTAGCATTTCATAGGCCGAGCCTTCAGCAACCTAGCCTGTGCTGAGACCCACCCGACCAATAATCTTCGACCGTCTGACACTTTTAATGCAGCGGAAACCGGGCAGCTAACGAACGCGGACCCGAGACCGTTGCGGCCTAACTGAATATCCGTAGACCTGACTTGCTCCGGGAGGCAGTCCCCGGCTTTGGCGACTGCGGTCACCAGCTCCTCCTTTGTGACTGAGTCGTCAAGTTCGCTTATACGCAAATCCGCACACTTAGTAGGGCGAGAGATCCGAACATCCTCGCTCGCTAGCGATGTCTTCAACTTCTCCGCAAGTGCATCAGCTTGTGCCGAACTGGTGGCACCTGGGACTTCCAGAAGTCGCGCCCCAGTTGCTGTAAGCTTGCAGCGAAGCCCTGAGATTCCAAGTTCTTCCAACTTGATGCTCGTCTTAGCATCGTTCAGGACCGCCGCATAGGTAACGCCTCTCTCCACTGCCCCTGGCGTCAGCGTTATCACCACCGCCGTGGAACGGGGGGGGCGAGGTCTTGACTCACGAGCTTTTTTAGCTGCCTTTTTAACCGCCTTTTTCGCGTTCTTCTTTGCACCTGCTGTCTGCCACTCTCCTTCCTTGCTGGCTGCAACGCTTTGTGGCGCTCTAGATGCAGCCTTCTCTGTTACTTCCTTCGTATTTTCCTTCTTCTTCTCCTTCTTTTTCTTCTGTGCATCCTTCTGTTTATCTGTTGTTGTAGGAGTCAGCCCAAGCAACGATTGAGGTGCTTGTGCCATCTTTTTTGATTTCTCGGCAGCCGCTGGTCTCGCCGAGGAGGCTACCTCCGCAAATGACGGCAACGAAGTTGCTGCCTCTTCCCTTCTATCAGTTGCCAGTGGGGGCCGTAGGATCTTCCCCTCCAGAAATGACACCCTGGAGAGGACCTTTCCAATTTCCTCTCTAAAGAGGTCGGCCAGGTCAGTCTCTTTGTCCTGAGAGTAGGACTTTCTCTCTTTATTTCGTCGCTCCTTGAACGTGGCCATCTCCGCTCTGAGATCATCCATTTCGGCGCGGAGATCCACCATTTCTTTCTTCAGCCTCTTGTTCTCAGCCTGTAAACATTTCGTCTCCTCTGATGTAGAGCGCTGCATGAGCTCTTCCACAACTTCTTGTATTGAGCCGGCAGCAGCCTTGAGGGTTTTTTGGCTCGTTCCCTTCAGGCCTTTAGATATTTTGGCGACCGTTTTAATGGCCGCCACCGAATCCTCTATCTTCTTCCTCAGCTCCGTGGCTGGTAGGTCTTCTGTCTCCAATCCTGATGTAGAGGTAAGCGAAAGTCGCGAACCACTATGCTGCGCTAAACGTCTCGCTGCATCCGCTACTTTTTTCTCGTCTTCTGCTATACAAACCTTCATGTAAGATGCTTTTTCTTCTGCCTCTAGTTTCTTCTTTGCCTTTGATAGGCCTACGTATTGTCCGGTAGTAGGAGGCCGTCCTCTGCCTCTTTTCGTCTCTTTAGGTACCTTCGGTGTAGGCAAATCTTCTCCACTAGAAACCGATTTGCGTTCCTGTTCTTCTCCGTCTTTTTGGTGCCGGCGCTTACGCCAGTATCTTGTCTGAATAGACCCGTCACTACAAGCGCTGGATACGCTTATCATATCGCTCACATCTGACTCGCACTGAGCCACTCCACTTTCGTCAATTTGTTTTTTGTTTTTTAAGTTTAAGTTTTCCATAGTTATTCCCACGAGTGGGAGGGATAAAAGGTCGGTCCGGGGGGTGCCCTCTGCTACCCGAACAAGCCTATTTACGCCAGGGGGGCGGCCGGTACCCTGGGATGGGGGTTTTTTACCGAGGTTTCTCCTCCGCGGGACTCCGCGTATCTTCTCCTTGGAAGGAGGGTTGGACCTTTTAAAGTGGATGCCGACCACTTGGCTAGCCGGTTAAGGCTAGCCCCCGTTTCCGCATCATCGGCCGCGAGACATGTTCCACGACGCCTCCGCTAGAACTACGGGATCGCCCGGTGGCGGCCGAAGCCGCGTGCGCCTGGCAAACGCACCGCACGAATCACACCGTCCCCTTTCGGGAACTTCCTTACATACATCACGCTTTCACCACTTCACCCATTTACCCACACTTATCCACCGACCTTAATATATATTATAAACATAATACACCTCCCTGCGCCACTAACGACGCCCCCGTGATTTTTGCAGGTGGTTATCTCCACCGGAACGACATGGGAATTGTGAAGGAAAGGAAAAGGATAGAGCAAGTCTGCATCGCCAGTCAACTCTCAGAAGAGAGAAGTACCAGGAGCAGACCCGCCCTTTGAGGTTATGGGAGAGGAAAAGGAATAAAGGAAGCCCGGTGGCGGCCGAAGCCGCGTGCACTTGGCAACACACCGCGCCGTGTCAGACTATTCGCCATCGCCGACAATAACCCAGGAAAACCTGGGAGATTGTCGACGATGCCCAGGGTGCACCAGGCCCTTCCCATTGCAAGTCCCACAGGCGTACCTGATGGGACTGGCAATGGGAGAGGCACACGAGGAGGTTGTCTGACCTAGCACCCCACCTAACCTAACCTAACCTTTTTTTTTTTTTTTTTTTTTTTTTTTGACAGGGGGAAAATGCCTACGCATGCCACTCCGCCGAGGGCACGGCGGAGTGGGTATGTCCGACTTGCACGGACTAAAAACCCCCTGGTGTCCCTTCACAGCCCCGAGTGTCCGGGTCGTGGGTACCGCAGATTGCATGACTACCACGACGCTGACAGGGCCTGGACCGCTACTGCAGTCCCCTCCAATGTGGAAACCTTACTTTCCTTTCCTCCGCTAGGACGGGCTCGCGAGACACAAGCGAGCCCGTCTACCTTCACGGCCTGCTGCTGGTCGGTCGACGGGTTGCCCTCCCCGCCGACCGCAGGCCACGCCCTATGGGGGGCGCAAATCGTCTCTTAAGTGAGCCGTGCGTCGACGCCCTGTGCGTCGGCGGCGGGAGGGGAGCGTTGACGACGCTTCCCTCTCCCTCTCGGCTGCCTCCTTGGTCGCTATTACGGCCTCCGTGAAAGAGGCTACTGCCTCCCAGGCGCGCTCGCTCCCGACCATGCTTGCGACCACAGCCGGAAGCGAGAGCGCCTGCACTCCGATCGCGGCGATTAGCTCGCCTCTCGCCTCGTCCCAAGCCGGACACGCCTGCAGTGTGTGTGAGGCCGTGTCCTCAGGGGCAGCGCAGTGGTGGCATCCCTCTGTTTCTTCGCGTCCGATACGACACAGATACTGCCCGAAACAACCATGTCCGGACAGTATCTGTGTGAGTCGGAACGTGAGGGCACCGTGTCGACGCTCCAACCACTCCCTGAAAACAGGCATTATGGCGGCGACGGTGTTGAGTCCTGCACTTGGTTGGGCTAAAAGTTCGCCCCACTCTTCAATGACGGTAGAGTGCAATTCCGTCCTTTTCCGTCCTATTTCTATTAGGTCAACGATGTGACCCTGTCTGAGCTCGTCCGTACGCCATTTGTATAGGCGGGCCAGAGCTTTCGCCTCAAGGTGCCAGGGGGGCGTTCCCGCTAACAATGTACCCGCCTCGTATGCGATCGTGCGATACCCGCGAGCTACCCGTGTCGCCATCACTCTCTGGGGTCTCCTCAGGAGCGCCATGCTTTGGGCGGATAGGGTCTCAGCCCAGATTGGGGCCCCATATAGGGCCTGGGATCGCACAACGCCAGTGTAGAGCCTCCTGCATGAGGTGTCAGGTCCTCCCAGATTAGGGAGAATTGACGACAATGCCGTCGCCGTCTTAGTCAATTTGGGGGACAGCGCCTCAAAGTGGGGACGGAAAGTCCAGCGACTGTCAAGGAGTAAACCAAGGTACTTAAGTGTCCGTCCCACAGTGACGCGCACGCCCCCGACCACAATGTTCAAATCACCCGGTGGTTTATTCCGGGGCCCATGAAAGGCCACCGCCTCAGTTTTGTTAAGGGCCACATTAAGGCCCAGTCTTCTAATACGCCCTACAATCAGGGCTACTCCCGCCGTAGCCCGTATGGTGGCCTGGCGATATGAGCGCCCTCTCGCGGTGACCAAGGTGTCATCCGCATAGCAGGTCAGGGCGACACCGGGTAACAGTGATCCCCTGAGGACCCAGTCGTATGCGATGTTCCACAGGAGTGGTCCTAGGACTGACCCCTGTGGAACACCGCACTCTATATCCCTTCGACACCACTCCGTGTTACCTGGGTAGGTGATACTCCTGTCCGAGAGGTACTTCGACACTATGCGGCGCAAGTAGAATGGGGCCCGGTGATAGATCAGGGCCTCCAATATCGCGCCCCAGGGGAGGGAATTGAATGCGTTGGCGATGTCTAATGACACCGCCAATATCACCTCACCCCGGGATACAGCTTCCTCCACGATCCCTTTGACTCTGTTGACGGCGTCGAGAGTGGATCTACCACGCCGAAAGCCGAACTGGTTGGGGCTCAAGTCCGGCCCTGTCTGCGTCAAGTGCTCGACGAGGCGGTTGGCGATAATACGCTCGAAGAGCTTGCCCGCCTCGTCGAGCAGAACTATTGGACGGTAAGCGGAGGGTGAGTCCGCCGGACGCCCATCCTTCCTCAAAAGAATCAGTTTCCCGGTTCGCCAGTTAGGTGGGAAATGTCCGTGCCGCAGGCATTCACTAAGGAACGTCTTACAACGGGGCCCCAGAGCCACGAGTGACGCGGCCAGGACGCGTCCAGGTACGCCGTCAGGTCCCGGGGCGACGTTTCTAGCCTTCATTTTGTGTATAGCCACCTCGAGTTCTATTTCCGTAATCTCGGGGGCATTTTCGTCATTGTCCAGGGTGTCATGTCCAGGTGTTCTCATGTCCGGGAAAGTGCGCTCTGTTCCGTCCGGGAACAGGGCACTTAGTGTCACGTCCAGTATTTGGGGCTGCAGGGTTTGAGTCAAGGGCGGAGCCCAAGGGCGGAGTTTTCCCCTGACCATCTTGTACGGACGTCCCCACGGGTCGCCGTCCAAGATGGCAAGGAGTTCTTCCCGAGCCTGCACTTTAGCCCTTTTTATGGCCTCCTGAAATGTCCGTTTTGCCGATCTATAAGTCTCGTACAACTCAGCCTCTCTTGCTGCCGAGTATTGAGTGCGTCGGCGTCTCCTCCGGTGGCGGGTGTACTGGCGACGCGCAGCTATGCAAGCTCGACGTAGCTGTGCGAGCTCGCGCGACCACCAGTACACTTGTCGTGTCCGTGGCCTGCTGTTAGGCCGCATCCGAGGCATCGCCGCGTCGCAGATGGCGAATAAGGCAGACCGAAACCAGTCTGCCTCCTGCTGGATGTTGTAGGTACTCGGCGGCGATATCCAAGCTTGGGCTTCTGCAGCTTCTAGCAGAAGCTCTCTATTCAGGTGGCCTAGGGCCCATCGCGGGTTAGGGTCAATCAAGGCCGGATTCGCGGGGACGCTGGAGGGGGCGGAAACGCTGAATCGGATGTAGCGGTGATCCGACAGCGTCTCCGCCTCCCCGACAACGTGCCAATCGCGAACTTGACGCGCTATACTGGGGCTGGCCAGGGAGATGTCCACTATAGATCCACCCCCTTGCCGGACGCACGTGTAGGCCGTACCCCTATTGAGAACGACCAGACCTCTCTCTATCACCCACTCTTCCAGTATTTCACCCCTCGCGTCGGCAGTTGGTGAGCCCCACGCCGGGGACTTTGCATTAAAGTCCCCGAGGACTAGCACGGGACGCGGGTGAAGCCTGCTAATGAGGGCACTGAGTTGGGCCGTGAAGGCCTCAAATTCCGCCAGCTGTCTATTGGGGGAGAAATAAATCCCCACAACAGAGATGTTTCCGACGCTAGCGGCGACGTAGCCGTGGCCCCTCTCGACGTTATCGAGTGTAGGGGCGCCGTGTGTCAGGTCCGTTATTATGGCCACCAGGCCATCCAAGTCTCCGGCCCACTTGGGTGAGGCGGGGACATAGTATGGCTCGGCGACCACTGCCAGTCCGATGGACCACTCCGCCAGGGTCTGGAACAAAAGGTCCTGGGCCCTGGCGGAGTGGTTTGCGTTGGTTTGGAGCATTTGGAGCACTTGGTCCATTAAGTGGTGTCCATGCTTTTCTCCTTCTCTGCCGATCGCGGTGCAGGGGCCGGCGTAGACCGTTGACCAGTGCGCGCGGGGGCCGCCTTCTGCATTTTGGACTGAGATGATGAACAGCCCTTGCTGCCCGCAGGATGTTCAGCGGGCTTTCCTACTTTTGCGCACATTAGGCAGTGCGGAGTGTCTATGCATTCGGCGGCTCTATGTCCCTTTTTGCCGCATCTGAAACAGCATTCGCTGCAGTCTACTTCTGCTCCACACTTGACGCCAACATGTCCTCCCATGAGGCAGCGGTAACACCGCATGGGCCTCGGCTGCAGTAGTTTGACTTGGGCCGAGACCCAGCCCACGAGGAGACGTCGACCGTCCGCAATCTTTTGGGCCGCTGCAATGGGACAGTTGACTATAGCGGTACCCTCTCCGTTTGGTCCCTGTTTTATATCACCCACCTTAATTTGGGCGACGGGACAGTCTCCAATCTTAGCGACGGCTTCCACCAGCTCCCCCTTAGAGATGGACTCGTCGAGGCCGGCAATTCTCAGGGCGGCAGTTTTTATTGGCCGAGAGATCCGACAGTCTTCCTCTGAAAGGTGTTCTCTCATCTTCTCTGCAAGAGCGTCTGCTTTCTGGCCGCTCGTAGCCCCTGGTACTTCCAGGAGGCGGCCACCGGTGGCCGTCACCTTGTAGCGCAGGCCGTCTATGCCAAGTTCATCCAACTTGATAACTGACCTGGCACTATGCAAAAGCGCCGCGTATGTGACGCCGCGCTTTTCTGCCTCGGGTGCGAGAGTGAGGACTACCGCTGTTGAGCGCGGTGCCCGGGGTCTTCTCCTCGTCCTTTTCCTCTTCCGCTTCGCCTTTTTGTCAGCCTTCCTAGCGCCAACCACCTGCCACTCTTCGCCTCTTGGTTTCGCGGGTTCCTGAGGTCGGGCAGTAGCGGGTTCTTTTCTTTCGTCTCTCTTCTTCTCCTTTTCGTCTCTCTTCTTCTCCTTTTTGTTTTGCAGGGCCTTGGAGGCTGCCGATATAGAAGGCGTTTGTGCAGTCACGTGGGACTGAGCCCGCTCTGGTTGTTTGGTAGGGCGTGCTACCTTCTCGGCAAAAGAAACTTCCGGTGCTATAGGTGGCGTCTGTTTGTTCTTATCAGACGCCAAGGGAGGGCGGAGAATCTTGCCCTCCAAAAATTGGACCCTTTGTAGGACCTTGCCGATCTCCTCTCTAACTACCTGCACCAGATCCGACTCAGCAGGTTTAGGAGCCGCGGCAGGGTTTGCCGTTTGACTCCCTTTCCCAGTATCCATAACCATGGACCGGATGCAATCCAGCTCCTTCTTCATCTCGCCCATTTGCCTTTTTAGGCGGGCGTTTTCGATTTGCAGGCGGCGTACCTCATCGGATACTGAGCGCTGAAGCAGCTCCTCCGCCACGTCTGCTATGTTGTTCACCGCCTGCTTCAACATCTTCTGGGACGTGCCTTTGAGGCCTTTGGAGACCCTTGCCACATCCCGAATCTCGCCAAGAGACTCCTCGAGCCTCAGTTTTAGGCCCTCTACGGGCAACTCGTCTGCGTCAAGTCTTGATGAGACGCGCGATGCTGCACGAGAGCCTCGGTCACTAGCTGCCTCGCTCGCGGCAGATTCCGCGGCCAGTCTGTCTACTTCGGCAATCCTTACCTCGAGAAAGTTCGCCCTTTTGGCAGCCTCCATCTCCTTCTTTATCTTCCACTTTCCTACATGTTCACCTGTGGTGGGTGGTCTTCCTCGTCCTCTTTTTTCCTTTGGCGACTTGGGTGCCGTAGTTTCTTCGCCACTAGATGCTGATTTGGCGCATCCTTCCTTCATATGTCTGCGCTTTCGCCAGTACTTCGTCTGTATCGCACTGCCAGCGCTGCATACACTTCGTGTATCTTCCGACTCCGACATGAGGTCTACCTCTGCCAACTTATCCGAAACGGTGTTGACAGAAGCAGACCCCATGTCGAGCGTATCATGGTTGTTACCAGTTCGCCTCCTATCCTCGATCTTTCTCTCTCCTATCTCTCTCTCTCCCCTATCTTCTTCTTCGGTGTTTTTTAGTTTTACTTCCATATTTGTTCCCACGAGTGAGAGGGATTAAAAGGTCGGTCCGGGGGGTGCCCTCTGCTACCCGAACAAGCCTATTTACGCCAGGGGGGCGGCCGGTACCCTGGGATGGGGGTTTTTTAGGGAGGTTGTCTCCTCGCGCGGGACTCCGCGCATCATCTCCTTACGGAGGGTGGACCTTTTAAAGTGGATCCCGACCACTTGGCTAGCCGATTAAGGCTAGCCCCCGGTTCTGCTTCATCGGCCGCGAGACATGTCCACGACGCCTCCGACAGAATTACGGGATCGCCCGGTGGCGGCCGAAGCCGCGTGCGCCTGGCAAACGCACCGCACGAATCACACCGTCCCCTCTCGGGAACTTACTTCCATACCTCACGCTTTCACCACTTCACCCATTCACGCACAACTTATACCACCGACCTTAATATATATATATATAAATACACCACCCCGCATTGCCAGTGCTACTCCCACTCCTCTCCGAAAGCCGAAGAGCAGTAGGAGTAGCACCCGCAACGCCCCCGTGCCAGACTATTTGCCATCACCGATAATCATCCCCAGATAGATCTAGAGAGATTATCGGCGATACCCAGGGTGCACCGGCCCCTCCCATTGCCATTCCTCTGGACGTATCCTCGGGACTGACAATGGGATGAGCACACGTGGAGGTTGTCTGGCATAGCACCCCAACCTTTTTTTTTTTTTTTTTTTTTTTTTTAACGTGGAGAAATGCGTTACGCATCCCCTCTCGCCCGGGGGGACGAGAGGGGTATGTGGGACTCCCCGACAGAGTGCCGGTATACCCACTAAAACTCCACGGTGTGTCACTCAGTCACAGTGCCGAGGTCACGGGTACGCGATGACGCATTCTTCCGCGACCTCGGCGCGACGACGGCCTCGTCAGGCCTCTACTTTCGGCCAACTGGCCAGGTGCTGTGTTGGCACACTTCAACACAGCACCTCCTCACGGGCCCTGTGCGGAGCGACGGACTCCCCCGAGTCCGCCGTCCGGGCCCCTGGCCACTTTTAAGTGGTAGCCATTTCCACCTCCCTGGTCTCGACGACTGCAGGGGTAGGTTGCTGCTGAGACGAATCTTTTGCAGCACCTTTTTTCCGTCCTTTCGCCTCCGGCTTGACGGCAGCGCACGCCTTGCTGCCTAGTCTGTGCCCGGAGGGCTTTTTCGACGCCGCGCACACCAAACAATGGGGCGCAGCGGAGCACTGGGCCGACTTGTGGCCTAACTGGCCACAGCGGAAACACGCAGCACCACGGTCCACCTCAGCCACGCAAAGCTCCTTCACGTGGCCTAGCTCCAAACACTTGTAGCATCGGAGGGGCCTCTGTTGCAATAACTCGACCCGCACCAACGACCAGCCGACGAGAAAACTGTCGGCCTGGACCACCTTTTTGGCCACCCCAATAGGGCAGCTTACTAGGACGGTACCTAAGCCAGGCTGATCCCGCCGGATTTCTCCAGTTTTAATCGTCTTCTCCTGACAGTCAGCAACTCTTGTGACTGCTTTTATCACGTCCTGTTTTTCCACAGAATCATCCAAGCCCGAGATGCGCAGATCTGCACGCTTCTCCGGCCTGGAGATGTGGACGTCACTCTCTTTCAGGGCCAGTTGCAGCTTTTGGGCCAACATGTCAGCCTTATCACCGCTCGTGGCCCCTGGCAGCACGAGTATTCGCGCTCCCGTCATTGCTTTCTTAAAGCCTAGCGCCTCGATCCCGATGGACGCAAGGTCCACCGATCTCTTGGCCTCGGTCAAAATGTCTGCATATGTGACCCCTCTAGCCTCTGCGTCGGGCTGCAGTTTAATAACCACAGCCGACGAGGAAGGGGGTCGTAATTTCGGCACTGTTGGCTTCTTCTTATTCTTGGGCTTCGTCTTCTGCTGGTTTCCTGGTGTGTTACCCACTCTGGGTTTGCCCTTACGCCTGGTCACCGTCTTCCACTCTCCGGGGTTTTCTCCGGCAGGCTGACTCTGGGGTTCTCCCTGAGTGGGATCACCGACAGTAGCCCGCTTCGTCTTGCTCCCTTTCTTCGCCTTCCTCCCTCCCGAAGGATTGACGGAGGGGGCGGGTACGGGGACCGCTTCGGTCGCTCTTGATGGAGGCTGCGGGGGAGGACTTGCTATAGCCCTCCTAGGTGCAGCCATTGGGGCAGCTTTCAACACTGCCCCATATGTCATGTCCGGTATGTCCAACACTTCCGTATTAGCCCTGTCAGAGGCAAGCGGAGGTCGCAGGCGCTCTTCAGGCAGTAATCTGCCTTCAAGCGCCTCAAAGCGAGCATTCATCATATTCCCCACCGCCTCTATTATGGAGCGCTGCAGTAGCTCCGGCTCAATTGGAGCACTTGTGGGCGGTGGGGGAGTGATCACAGTCTTTGCGGTGGTCTTGATCCGCTTCATGTCGGCGCGCAAGGCGGCCAGCTCACTGCGGAGCTCGTCTACTTCCGATTTTAGTCGGCGGTTGTCAGCCGCTAACTTTTTCGTCTCTTTAGAGACCGACGAATTGCTGAGCGCGTCTGCTGCCTCCTCAATCGCCGCGGCCGCCTCCTTAAGGGCTCGAATGTACGTGCCCTTAAGGTTCGACGACTTTGCGGCCACGCGATTGATTAGGTGCACGTGCTGACGCACCACCTCTCTCCACTCTGCTGCCGTCGGCTCTTCTTCTTCCGATGCCTCGGCTGATGCCTCGGCTGATGCTTCTGAGAGGCGGGATCTCAGATGGTATGCCCGCTTCGCATCTTCCGCCAGCTCCTTTTCAGCTTCGAGCTCCATCGCTTGGCGCTCTATCATAAGGAGGTCGGCCTTGGCCTTAGCCAGACCGACGTATTCCCCTGTTGTAGGTGGTCTACCTCTCCCTCGGGGGGCCTCAGCTGTTTTACCAGCCGGCACCTTGTTCGCTGGTCGATCTTCATCGCTGGATGAGACGCATGACCACGGGGATTCTTCTGAGCCGTGTCTTGGCCTGGGACGCTTACGGCCATCCCTGTCACTTCCACGGCTGCGCGATTTTGAGGCTGAGTCCAGCTCCGACTCCACAGCCCGCGCGCTCTTCTCTTTAGCGGGGTGACCCGCTTGGGTTTTTTCAACCCTCCTCTCCCTGCGCCTAGCACAGTCCGAATCGTCTACTCCAATAACAAGCCTCAGTCCTTTGTTCGTTCCGTCGTCGTTAGATTTGTCAGTCCGTTTTTTAGTTTTTAATTTCTCCATACAATTCCCACGAGTAAGAGGGAAAAATCGTCAGTTCGGGTGGTGCCCTCTGCACACCGAACAAGCCTACTTACGCCAGGGGGTCGGCCGGTACCCTGGGATGGGGGTTTTTTAGGGAGGTTGTCTCCTCGCGCGGGACTCCGCGCATCATCTCCTTACGGAGGGTGGACCTTTTAGAGTGGATCCCGACCACTTGGCTAGCCGATTAAGGCTAGCCCCCGTTTCCGCTTCATCGGCCGCGAGACTTAACCACGACGCCTCCGCTAGAGTTACGGGATCGCCCGGTGGCGGCCGAAGCCGCGTGCGCCTGGCAAACGCACCGCACGAATCACACCGTCCCCTTTCGGGAACTTCCTTACATACATCACGCTTTCACCACTTCGCCCATTTACCCACACTTATCCACCGACCTTAATAAATATTATATATATAATACACCTCCCTGCGCCACTAACGACGCCCCCGTGATTTTTGCAGGTGGTTATCTCCACCGGAACGACATGGGAATTGTGAAGGAAGGAAAAGGGATAGAGCCAGTCTGCATCGCCAGTCAACTCTCAGAAGAGAGAAGTACCGGGAGCAGACAAGCCCTTTGAGGTTATGGGAGAGGAAAAGGAATAAAGGAAGCCCGGTGGCGGCCGAAGCCGCGTGCACTTGGCAAACACACCGCGCCTTGTCAGACCATTCGCCATCGTAGACAATACACCTAGGTGACCTAGGAGATTATCATACGATGCCCAGGGTGCACCGGCCCCTCCCATTGCCGTTCCTCCGGACGTATCCTCGGGACTGACAATGGGGGAGGCACACGAGGAGGTTGTCTGACCTAGCACCCCATAGCACCCCAACCCTTTTTTTTTTTTTTTTTTTTTTTTTTACGTGGAGAAATGCGTTACGCATCCCCACTCGCCCGGGGGGACGAGAGGGGTATGTGGGACTCCCCGGCAGAGTGCCGGTATACCCACTAAAACTCCACGGTGTGTCCTACTCCGTCGCATGTGCCGGGGTCGCGGGAACGCGTTGGCATACTTCCGCGACATCCCGGCACGACGTCGGCCTCTCCAGGCCTCCTCTTCGGCCAGTATGGCCTGGTGCTGTGTTGGCACACTTCCAACACAGCACCTCCTCACGAGCCCTATGCGGAACGGCGGACTCCCCCGAGTCCGCCGCCCGGGCTCTCATCAACGACCACTAATTAGTGGCCATTGGGGTCACCAGCGCGGCCTCTCCAGCCGCGGCGGGGTGGGTGGGCTTTGACTGGGCTGTGGGCCTAGTCGCAGCCTTCCTCCTTCTCCTCCTTGCGGTCTTTGCGCGAGCGCAAGCCCGCCCGCCCATCTTATGCCCGGCAGGTTGTTTCGCCGCGCCGCATACCAAGCAGTGCGGCGCGGCGTTACAACCGCCGGACTTATGGCCGGGTTGTCCGCAACGGAAGCAGGTGCTCCCGTGGTCGACCTCCGACTTGCACTGCTCCCTAACGTGCCCCAGAGTGAGGCACTTGAAGCAGCGCATCGGTCGCGGTTCCAGCAGCTGCGGGTACACCGACGACCATCCGATCAGGAGTCGGTCGACTTCCACCAACTTCTTGGCAGCGGCCACGGGGCAGCTGACAAGAATTGTGCCGAGGCCGGACTTGCCTCGGCGCACTTCTCCCGCCTTTATAGCGGGGAGGGGGCACTCGCCAACTCGCGAGACCACGGCCATAACCTCGAACGTTCCGACCGAGTCATCCAGGCCCGAGATGCGCAGAGTTGCGCACTTCTCCGGCCTGGAGACTCGGACGTCCTCCGCTTTCAGCACCTGCTGCAGTCTCTCCGCGAGCAGGTTCGCCTTCTCCGCGCTGGTGGCGCCGGGCAGCACCAAGAGGCGCGCCCCGGTTGCCGCCTTCTTGAAGCCCAGGGACTGAATCCCCAGGCTTGCAAGGTCCACGTCCTTCTTCGCCAGCATCAATATGCGGGCGTATGTGACGCCCCGTTCTTCGGCGTCCGGCGTCAGCCTTAAGGCCACAGCCGACGTGGTGGGGGGTCTCAGCTTCCTCTTGCGCGCTGGCTTGGGCTTGGGCTTGGCCGGCCGACCAGCGGACTGGTTGGCTGGCTTTGGGCCCTTGCCGCGCTTGCGCCGGGTAACCCGCGTCCACTCGCTGGGTGGCAGCTGTTGGCCCTGAGTAGGGTTCGCAGCAGCAGCCCGCTTCTTCCTCTTCCCCCGTGTCTTCCCTTTCCTGCTTTCCGAAGGGACTGCAGGAGGGGCGGGAGGGGTTCGTCTCTCTTCGGCCGCAACTTCCAGTGTAACTGGAGCGGCCGGTGTCATAGGCCTTGTCTCAACTCTAGGCCTGGCCCTAGAGGAGACCTTCGGAGGGGCCCTAGATGTTAAGGGCAGGTGACCCTCCGGAACGTCAGTCCGGGATCGGTCCGAGGCCAACGGTGGCCGAAGGCGCTTCTCCGGGAGCAGCCTTCCCTCGAGGGCCTCAAACCTGGCGTTCACCATGTTCCCCACCGCCTCAATAATCGAGCGCTGCAGCGACTCGGGCTCATACGGAGCACTTGTGAGGGGTAGGGAAACGGCGTCCGCCTGCGCATAGCACCCCAACCTAACCTAACCTAACCTAACCTAACCTAACCTAACCTAACCTAACCTAACCTAACCTAACCTAACCTTTTTTTTTTTTTTTTTTTTTTTTTTTTTTTTTTACATGTGGAAATGCAATTACGCATTCCCTCCTATCCCGGGGGGGACCAGAGGGGTATGTGGGACTCCCCGGCGGCGGCCGGTATACCCACTAAAACCACATGGTGCTTCCGCACGGTCGCATAGCCGGGGTCGCGGGAACGCTAAAGCATACTTCCGCGACGTCCCGGCGCGACTTGGCCTTGCGGCCTCCTCACGGCCTTTCGGCCAGGCGCTGCGTTGAAAAACGCAGCACCTTCCACACGAGCCATGTGTTGGGCGGCAGACTCCCCCGAATCCGCCACCCAGGCTCATAGGCCGGCCACCGGCCCCACTAGTCAGTGACCAGCCAGGTCGGACAAGCGACATCAATCCGTCACTCGTCCAACCAGTATGGGTTGAGTGGGCCCGCCGCTACCGAGCCAAAGGCCCAGCCGCAGCCTCCCTCCCCTCCCTCCTCACGGTGCCGTCACCCGAGAGTTGGGCTGCCGCTACCAGACCATAAGCCCAGCCGCAGCCTCCCTCCTCCCGGGGCGGACACCCGAGGGTCGGGCAGCCGCAACCGAGCCGAAGCCCAGCCGCAGCCACCTTCCCCTCACTCCACACGCCCCAAGGGGCTGGCACCCAAGGGGTGGGTCCGCCGCTACCGAGCCCTAAGGCCCAGCCGCAGCCTCCCTCCTCTCGGGGCCGTGGTCCAAGGGGTGGGCCCGCCGCTACTCACGCAGCCTCCCTCCCCTCCACGTGGTGGGTCCGCAGCGTCCAGGCCGAAGCCCGGTCGCGCTCCCCCTCCTCGTCCCCAACAGGGCAGGTCCGCCGCGTCCGAGCCGAGGCCCGGTCGCAGACTCCCTCCCTTCCACACGCCCCTTGCGGGGCTGCCCGATCGGTGGGTCCGCCGCAGCCGGGCCCTCTGCCCAGCCGCAGCCTCCCTCCTCTCAGGCATCCGTACGAGGGGTGGGCCCGCCGCTACACACGCAGCCTCCCTCCCCTCCACGAGGTGGGTCCGCAGCGTCCAGACCGAAGCCCGGTCGCGCTCCCCCTCCCCATATGTCCCCATAAGGGTGGGTCGCCGCGTCCAGGCCGAGGCCCGGTCGCAGCCCCCCCTCCCTTCCCCACGCCGGCCATTCGCCATCGCCGACAATACATCTAGGTGACCTAGAAGATTATCAGCGATGTTCAGAATGCACCGGCACCTCCCATTGCCGTTCCTCTGGACGTATCCTCGGGACTGACAATGGGCTTCGAGGGGTGGGCCCGCCGCTACTCACGCAGCCTCCCTCCCCTCCACGAGGTGGGTCCGCAGCGTCCAGGCCGAAGCCCGGTCGCGCTCCCCCTCCTCCTACGTCCCCATAAGGGTGGGTCCGCCGCGTCCAGGCCGAGGCCCGGTCGCAGCCCCCCTCCCTTCCCCACGCCAGACTATTCGCCATCGCCGACAATACACCTAGGTGACCTAGGAGATTATCCTGCGATGCCCAGGGTGCACCGGCCCCTCCCATTGCCGTTCCTCTGGACGTATCCTCGGGACTGACAATGGGATGAGCACACGAGGAGGTTGTCTGACATCAGCACCCCAACCTAACCTAACCTTTTTTTTTTTTTTTTTTTTTTACATGTGGAAATGCGTTACGCATCCCCTCATGCCCCGGGGGGGACGAGAGGGGTATGTGGGACTCCCCGGCGGCGGCCGGTATACCCACTAAAACCACATGGTGAATCCTCACGGTCGCTTGTGCCGGGGACACGGGAACGCTTGCGCATACTTCCGCGAACCCCGACGCGACTGCGGCCTTTCGGCCTCCTCCAGGCCTTGCGGCCAGGCGCTGTGTCGGACCACCAGACACAGCGCCGATCCTCACGAGCCCGGAGTGGTACGGCGAACTCCCCCGAGTCCGCCGCCCGGGGCTCAACGCCGACCGCCTGCCACACCAGCTGGCGGTCAGCAGTCCTCCCGGATGACAGCAAGCTGCCCCCCGGTCGGCCTCTTCACCCGAAAGGGTGGAAGGTGGGTCCGCCGCGTCCAAGCACAAGGCCCGGTCGCGGCCACCCTCCTTTTCCTCACGCCCCTTGCGGGGCCGAGAGGTGGGCCCGCCGCTACTCACGCAGCCTCCCTCCCCTCCACGAGGTGGGTCCGCAGCGTCCAGGCCGAAGCCCGGTCGCGCTCCCCCTCCCCATATGTCCCCATAAGGGTGGGTCCGCCGCGTCCAGGCCGAGGCCCGGTCGCAGCCCCCCTCCCTTCCGCTACCCCTTGCGGGGCTGCCCGAGTGGTGGGTCCGCCGCGTCCGAGCACGAGACCCAGAACCACAGCCTCCCTCCTCCCGGGCATCCGTACGAGGGGTGGGCCCGCCGCTACTCACGCAGCCTCCCTCCCCTCCACGAGGTGGGTCCGCCGCGTCCAGGCCGAGGCCCGGTCGCAGCCCCCCTCCTCGTCCCCAACAGGGCAGGTCCGCCGCGTCCGAGCCGAGGCCCGGTCGCAGACTCCCTCCCTTCCGCACGCCAGGCATTCGCCATCGCCGACAATACATCTAGGTGACCTAGAAGATTATCCTGCGATGTTCAGAATGCACCAGCCCCTGCCATTGCCGTTCCTCTGGACGTATCCTCGGGACTGACAATGGGCTTCGAGGGGTGGGCCCGCCGCTACTCACGCAGCCTCCCTCCCCTCCACGAGGTGGGTCCGCAGCGTCCAGGCCGAAGCCCGGTCGCGCTCCCCCTCCCCATATGTCCCCATGCCAGACTATTAGCCATCGCCGACAATAACCCAGGACAACCTGGAAAATTATCGACGATACCCAGGGTGCACCGGCCCCTCCCATTGTCGTTCCCACAGGCGAACCCGATGGGACTGGCAATGGGAGCAGGCACACGAGGAGGTTGTCTGACCGCGCCACCCCAACCTAACCTACCCTTTTTTTTTTTTTTTTTTTTTTTTTTACAAGGGGAAATGCGTTACGCATCCCCTCTCACCTCGGGGGGGCGAGAGGGGTATGTGGGACTCCCCGGCAGAGTGCCGGTATACCCACTAAAACCCCTTGGTGTGTCTCACAGTCGCAGTGCCGGGGCCGCGGGAACGCGTTGGCATACTTCCGCGGACCCGGCGCGACGACGGCCTCATCAGGCCTCCTCTTCGGCCAACAGGCCAGGTGCTGTATTGGCACACTTCCAACACAGCACCTCCTCACGAGCCCTAGACGGAACGGCGGACTCCCCCGAGTCCGCCGCCCGGGCTCTCATCGACGGCCACTATGTGGTGACCATCGGGGTCTCCTGGGCGGCCTCTGCGGCCGCCGCAGGGCGGGCTGGTTGCGACTGAACCTTGGTTCCGGCCGCAGCCCTCCTTCCCTTCCCTCCTCTTTTTGCGGGCCTTGCGCGAGCGCAAGCCCGCCCGCCCATCTTATGCCCGGCAGGTTGTTTCGCCGCGGCGCATACTAAGCAGTGCGGCGCGGCGCTACAACCCCCGGACTTATGGTCGGGTTGTCCACATCGGAAGCAGGTGCTACCGTGATCGACCTCTGACGTGCACTGCTCCCTAGCGTGCCCCAAATTGAGGCACTTGAAGCAGCGCATCGGTCGCGGCTCCAGCAGCTGCGGGTGTACCGACGACCATCCGATCAACAGACGGTCGACCTCCACTATCTTCTTGGCAGCGGCAACGGGGCAACTGACCAAGATTGTGCCGAGACCAGGTTTGTCTCGGCGTACTTCTCCCGCCTTTATGGCGTTGAGGTGACACTCGCCAACCCGCGAGACCACATCCATAACCTCGAACATGCCGACCGAGTCGTCCAGGCCCGAGATGCGCAAAGTTGCGCACTTCTCCGGCCTGGAGACTCGGACGTCCTCTGCTTTTAGCACCTGCTGCAGTCTCTCCGCGAGCAGGTTTGCATTTTCTCCACTGGTGGCGCCGGGCAGCACCAAAAGGCGCGCCCCGGTTGCCGCCTTCTTGTATCCCAGGGACTGGATCCCCAGGCTTGCAAGGTCAATGTCCTTTTTAGCCAGCATCAATATGCGGGCATATGTTACGCCCCGTTTTTCAGCGTCAGGCTGCAGCTTTAGGGCCACAACCGACGTGTTAGGGGGTCGCAACTTCCTCTTCCTTTTGCGCGCTGGCTTGGGCTTGGCCGGCTGACCAGCGGACTGGTTGGCTGACTTTGAGCCCTTGCCGCGCTTATTCCTACGCCGGGAAACCAGCGTCCATTCGCTGGGTGGCAGGTTCTGCTGTTGGCCCTGAGTAGGGTTCACAGCAGCAGCCTGCTTCTTCTTCTTCCCCCGCATATTCCCTTTCCTGCCTTCCGAAGGGACTGCAGGAGGGGCGGGAGGAGCTGTCCTCTCTTCAGCCGCAGCTTCCAGTTCAACTGGGGCAGCTGGTTGTAACACCGGTACTCTCTCAACCCTAGGTTTGACCCAAGGGGAGGGTTTCGGAGGGGCCCTGGATGTTGAGGGCGGGTGACCCTCCGAAATGTCAATCCGGGTACGGCCCGAGGCTAACGGTGGCCGAAGGCGTTGCTCTGGGAGCAGCCTGCCCTCGAGAGCCTCGAACCGGGCATTTACCATGGTCCCCACCGCCTCAATTATCGAGCGCTGCAGCGTCTCGGGCTCAAATGGAGCACTTGTGAGGGGTGGGGATACAGTCGTCGCCTGTAGTGCGGGTTGCTGCATCCGCCGCAAGTCCGCCCGTAATGCGGCCAACTCGCCACGGAGCTCCGCAACCTCCGCCTTAAGGCGGCTGTTGTCCGCTGCCAGTTTTGATGTCTCTGCCGAGACTGTCGTCTTACTAAGGGCCTCCACAGCGTCCTTAATGGTCGCCGCCGCATCCTTAAGGGCCTTGACGAAAGTGCCCTTAAGGTTGGACGACTTCCCGGCCACGTGCGTGATGAGGCTCACTTGTTCGAGCACTTGCGCCCGTAATTCTCCCGCCGTTGGTCCTTCCTCCAGTGAGGACGGCCGCAGATGGTAGCACTTGCGCGCTGCCTCCGCCACCTCCTTCTCTGCCTGGAGCTCTAACGCATCGCGTTCCGCGGCGACGAGCTCCGCCTTGGCTTTGGCCAAGCCGACGTACTGACCCGTCGTAGGTGGCCTTCCTCTTCCCTTAGGGGTCGTCTCCTTAGCCACGAGGCGGATGGTAGCCCCGCTGTCGCTTCCGGACCGTGTCGCGTCCAAGCGCTTAAGAAAACGCCCGCTCTTGTCCCTTGCTTGCGCAGAGGACAAGCGTCCGCGACCGCTCTTGCTCGCTGGCACCTTCGGTGCCGGGCAGTCTTCACCACTCGAGGGGCTGTTTTCCCTCGAAAACTCATCTTCCTGGTGACGCGGGCGTTTGCGAATGTCCCTAAAAAGGGGAGGTCCATCGCTAGACGCCCGGCTGTATGGTCTGTCACATGTGGAGTCGTCCGAGTCGGACACGGGCGACTCCACATCTACAGACCGCCTCACGTACTCGTGAGCGGCAAGCCGCTCCAATTTCACCACCGCAGTCGCGGCCATCCCACCTTCCGCACTTCCTGCGCCAATCGTCGTTGCCAATCCACTTGCTTGTCCAGTATTCATGCCTGAGTCGTCGTTTACACTAACGTGCGAGGTGTGGGGCGCCCCCCCCGTATACATGGGGCGGCCAGAGCCCGAAGGCTCCGCGAGGGATTTTTGTCCAGCCGCTTTCGCGACTGGTACCCTCCCGGGGAGTTTAAATCCAGCACCTGTGTTGTCCATTTTCGTTTG
This sequence comes from Pheosia tremula, assembly GCA_905333125.1. Lineage (NCBI taxonomy): Eukaryota > Metazoa > Arthropoda > Insecta > Lepidoptera > Notodontidae > Pheosia > Pheosia tremula. Next base: position 10,048,156 of record HG995411.1, on the reverse strand, counting down.
CCTTGGTTTTTAGACTGGCCAAGGCACCCAGTTTCCCCTCCCCCCCAGCGCTAATGACGGGGTTTAGCCCCCCCGCCTGCCAGCCTATCGGCACGCTCGACCTTCGGCATTGGGCAACTTTCATACATCACGCAATCACCCACATTTAAAAATATATACATATATACATAATACCCCCCCCTGCGTCGCTAAGGCTACTCCCCCCACTCTCCGAAAGCCGGAGAGAAGCAGGAGCAGCCCTCGCAACGCCCCCGTGCCAGACTATTTGCCATCACCGACAATACACCTAGGTGACCTAGGAGATTATCGGTGATGCCCAGGGTGCACCGGCCCCTCCCATTGCCGTTCCTCTGGACGTATCCTCGGGACTGACAATGGGATGAGCACACGTGGAGGTTGTCTGACCTAGCACCCCAACCTAACCTAACCTAACCTAACCTTTTTTTTTTTTTTTTTTACATGTGGAAATGCGTTACGCATCCCCTCATGCCCCGGGGGGGACGAGAGGGGTATGTGGGACTCCCCGGCGGCGGCCGGTATACCCACTAAAACCACATGGTGAATCCTCACGGTCGCTTGTGCCGGGGACACGGGAACGCTTGCGCATACTTCCGCGAACCCCGACGCGACTGCGGCCTTTCGGCCTCCTCCAGGCCTTGCGGCCAGGCGCTGTGTCGGACCACCAGACACAGCGCCGATCCTCACGAGCCCGGAGTGGTACGGCGAACTCCCCCGAGTCCGCCGCCCGGGGCTCAACGCCGACCGCCTGCCACACCAGCTGGCGGTCAGCAGTCCTCCCGGATGACAGCAAGCTGCCCCCCGGTCGGCCTCTTCACCCGAAAGGGTGGAAGGTGGGTCCGCCGCGTCCAAGCACAAGGCCCGGTCGCGGCCACCCTCCTTTTCCTCACGCCCCTTGCGGGGCCGAGAGGTGGGCCCGCCGCTACTCACGCAGCCTCCCTCCCCTCCACGAGGTGGGTCCGCAGCGTCCAGGCCGAAGCCCGGTCGCGCTCCCCCTCCCCATATGTCCCCATAAGGGTGGGTCCGCCGCGTCCAGGCCGAGGCCCGGTCGCAGCCCCCCTCCCTTCCGCTACCCCTTGCGGGGCTGCCCGAGTGGTGGGTCCGCCGCGTCCGAGCACGAGACCCAGAACCACAGCCTCCCTCCTCCCGGGCATCCGTACGAGGGGTGGGCCCGCCGCTACTCACGCAGCCTCCCTCCCCTCCACGAGGTGGGTCCGCCGCGTCCAGGCCGAGGCCCGGTCGCAGCCCCCCCCCTCGTCCCCAACAGGGCAGGTCCGCCGCGTCCGAGCCGAGGCCCGGTCGCAGACTCCCTCCCTTCCGCACGCCAGGCATTCGCCATCGCCGACAATACATCTAGGTGACCTAGAAGATTATCCTGCGATGTTCAGAATGCACCGGCCCCTGCCATTGCCGTTCCTCTGGACGTATCCTCGGGACTGACAATGGGCTTCGAGGGGTGGGCCCGCCGCTACTCACGCAGCCTCCCTCCCCTCCACGAGGTGGGTCCGCAGCGTCCAGGCCGAAGCCCGGTCGCGCTCCCCCTCCCCATATGTCCCCATGCCAGACTATTAGCCATCGCCGACAATAACCCAGGACAACCTGGAAAATTATCGACGATACCCAGGGTGCACCGGCCCCTCCCATTGTCGTTCCCACAGGCGAACCCGATGGGACTGGCAATGGGAGCAGGCACACGAGGAGGTTGTCTGACCGCGCCACCCCAACCTAACCTAACCTAACCTAACCTAACCTAACCTAACCTAACCTAACCTAACCTAACCTAACCTAACCTAACCTAACCTAACCTAACCTAACCTTTTTTTTTTTTTTTTTTACATGTGGAAATGCAATTACGCATTCCCTCCTATCCCGGGGGGGACCAGAGGGGTATGTGGGACTCCCCGGCGGCGGCCGGTATACCCACTAAAACCACATGGTGCTTCCGCACGGTCGCATAGCCGGGGTCGCGGGAACGCTAAAGCATACTTCCGCGACGTCCCGGCGCGACTTGGCCTTGCGGCCTCCTCACGGCCTTTCGGCCAGGCGCTGCGTTGAAAAACGCAGCACCTTCCACACGAGCCATGTGTTGGGCGGCAGACTCCCCCGAATCCGCCACCCAGGCTCATAGGCCGGCCACCGGCCCCACTAGCCAGTGACCAGCCAGGTCGGACAAGCGACATCAATCCGTCACTCGTCCAACCAGTATGGGTTGAGTGGGCCCGCCGCTACCGAGCCAAAGGCCCAGCCGCAGCCTCCCTCCCCTCCCTCCTCACGGTGCCGTCACCCGAGAGTTGGGCTGCCGCTACCAGACCATAAGCCCAGCCGCAGCCTCCCTCCTCCCGGGGCGGACACCCGAGGGTCGGGCAGCCGCAACCGAGCCGAAGCCCAGCCGCAGCCACCTTCCCCTCACTCCACACGCCCCAAGGGGCTGGCACCCAAGGGGTGGGTCCGCCGCTACCGAGCCCTAAGGCCCAGCCGCAGCCTCCCTCCTCTCGGGGCCGTGGTCCAAGGGGTGGGCCCGCCGCTACTCACGCAGCCTCCCTCCCCTCCACGTGGTGGGTCCGCAGCGTCCAGGCCGAAGCCCGGTCGCGCTCCCCCTCCTCGTCCCCAACAGGGCAGGTCCGCCGCGTCCGAGCCGAGGCCCGGTCGCAGACTCCCTCCCTTCCACACGCCCCTTGCGGGGCTGCCCGATCGGTGGGTCCGCCGCAGCCGGGCCCTCTGCCCAGCCGCAGCCTCCCTCCTCTCAGGCATCCGTACGAGGGGTGGGCCCGCCGCTACACACGCAGCCTCCCTCCCCTCCACGAGTTGGGTCCGCAGCGTCCAGACCGAAGCCCGGTCGCGCTCCCCCTCCCCATATGTCCCCATAAGGGTGGGTCGCCGCGTCCAGGCCGAGGCCCGGTCGCAGCCCCCCTCCCTTCCCCACGCCGGCCATTCGCCATCGCCGACAATACATCTAGGTGACCTAGAAGATTATCAGCGATGTTCAGAATGCACCGGCACCTCCCATTGCCGTTCCTCTGGACGTATCCTCGGGACTGACAATGGGCTTCGAGGGGTGGGCCCGCCGCTACTCACGCAGCCTCCCTCCCCTCCACGAGGTGGGTCCGCAGCGTCCAGGCCGAAGCCCGGTCGCGCTCCCCCTCCTCCTACGTCCCCATAAGGGTGGGTCCGCCGCGTCCAGGCCGAGGCCCGGTCGCAGCCCCCCTCCCTTCCCCACGCCAGACTATTCGCCATCGCCGACAATACACCTAGGTGACCTAGGAGATTATCCTGCGATGCCCAGGGTGCACCGGCCCCTCCCATTGCCGTTCCTCTGGACGTATCCTCGGGACTGACAATGGGATGAGCACACGAGGAGGTTGTCTGACATCAGCACCCCAACCTAACCTAACCTAACCTAACCTAACCTAACCTTTTTTTTTTTTTTTTTTTTTTTTTTACATGTGGAAATGCAATTACGCATTCCCTCCTATCCCGGGGGGGACCAGAGGGGTATGTGGGACTCCCCGGCGGCGGCCGGTATACCCACTAAAACCACATGGTGCTTCCGCACGGTCGCATAGCCGGGGTCGCGGGAACGCTAAAGCATACTTCCGCGACGTCCCGGCGCGACTTGGCCTTGCGGCCTCCTCACGGCCTTTCGGCCAGGCGCTGCGTTGAAAAACGCAGCACCTTCCACACGAGCCATGTGTTGGGCGGCAGACTCCCCCGAATCCGCCACCCAGGCTCATAGGCCGGCCACCGGCCCCACTAGCCAGTGACCAGCCAGGTCGGACAAGCGACATCAATCCGTCACTCGTCCAACCAGTATGGGTTGAGTGGGCCCGCCGCTACCGAGCCAAAGGCCCAGCCGCAGCCTCCCTCCCCTCCCCCCTCCCGGTGCCGTCACCCGAGAGTTGGGCTGCCGCTACCAGACCATAAGCCCAGCCGCAGCCTCCCTCCTCCCGGGGCGGACACCCGAGGGTCGGGCAGCCGCAACCGAGCCGAAGCCCAGCCGCAGCCACCTTCCCCTCACTCCACACGCCCCAAGGGGCTGGCACCCAAGGGGTGGGTCCGCCGCTACCGAGCCCTAAGGCCCAGCCGCAGCCTCCCTCCTCTCGGGGCCGTGGTCCAAGGGGTGGGCCCGCCGCTACTCACGCAGCCTCCCTCCCCTCCACGTGGTGGGTCCGCAGCGTCCAGGCCGAAGCCCGGTCGCGCTCCCCCTCCTCGTCCCCAACAGGGCAGGTCCGCCGCGTCCGAGCCGAGGCCCGGTCGCAGACTCCCTCCCTTCCACACGCCCCTTGCGGGGCTGCCCGATCGGTGGGTCCGCCGCAGCCGGGCCCTCTGCCCAGCCGCAGCCTCCCTCCTCTCAGGCATCCGTACGAGGGGTGGGCCCGCCGCTACACACGCAGCCTCCCTCCCCTCCACGCGGTGGGTCCGCAGCGTCCAGACCGAAGCCCGGTCGCGCTCCCCCTCCCCATATGTCCCCATAAGGGTGGGTCGCCGCGTCCAGGCCGAGGCCCGGTCGCAGCCCCCCTCCCTTCCCCACGCCGGCCATTCGCCATCGCCGACAATACATCTAGGTGACCTAGAAGATTATCAGCGATGTTCAGAATGCACCGGCACCTCCCATTGCCGTTCCTCTGGACGTATCCTCGGGACTGACAATGGGCTTCGAGGGGTGGGCCCACCGCTACTCACGCAGCCTCCCTCCCCTCCACGAGGTGGGTCCGCAGCGTCCAGGCCGAAGCCCGGTCGCGCTCCCCCTCCTCCTACGTCCCCATAAGGGTGGGTCCGCCGCGTCCAGGCCGAGGCCCGGTCGCAGCCCCCCTCCCTTCCCCACGCCAGACTATTCGCCATCGCCGACAATACACCTAGGTGACCTAGGAGATTATCCTGCGATGCCCAGGGTGCACCGGCCCCTCCCATTGCCGTTCCTCTGGACGTATCCTCGGGACTGACAATGGGATGAGCACACGAGGAGGTTGTCTGACATCAGCACCCCTAACCTAACCTTTTTTTTTTTTTTTTTTTACAAGGTGGAAATGCATTTACGCATACCCTCTCGCCCGGGGGGACGAGAGGGGTATGTGGGACTCGCCGGCAGAGTGCCGGAATACCCACTAAAACCAACCTTGATCTTCGTCCCGTCGTGAGTGCCGGGGACACGGGAACGCGATGTCGCAATCTTCCGCGAGCCCGGCGCGACTGTAGCCTTCTGCAGGCCTCATCTCGGCCTTTCTGGCCAGGTGTGTGTCACCTCCTCTCGAGCCATGTGTGGTGAGCGACAGCCCCCCCCGGGACTGCCGCCCGGCCCGCAGCCACCTACGTGGCCTCCATCTCCACTTCCCCGCTCGCAGCAGCAGCAGGGCGAACTGGTTGCTGGCGAGTCTTGCCTCGAGCCGCTCCCGTTCCTCGTCCTTTTGTCTCCGGCTTGGCGGCGGCGCACGACTTGCTGCCTAGCCTGTGGCCGGAGGGCTTTTGAGATGCCGCGCACACCAAACAGTGGGGCGCGGCGGTGCATTGGGCCGATTTATGGCCCAGCTGTCCACATCTGAAGCAGGCGGAGCTGCGGTCTTCCTCACTGGTGCACAGATCTTTAACATGTCCGAGTTCCAGGCACTTAAAACACCTAAGGGGGCGCGCTTGGAGTAGCGCGACCCGCACCGACGACCAGCCGACAAGAAATCGGTCAGCGCCTACCACTTTTTTGGCCGCCACAACAGGGCAGCTCACCAGGATGGTGCCAAGGCCGGATTGATCACGGCGGATGTCACCCGTCTTCACTGCCGCTACCGAGCAGTCGCCTACCCGGGCGACAGCCTTCACGACGTCTTCTTTCTCCACTGAGTCATCCAGGTCCGTAATGCGCAAATCTACGCATTTTTCAGGCCTGGAGATCTGTACGTCATTCTCTTCCAGGACTTCGATTAGCTTCGCTGCCAACGAATTGGCTTTGTCGCCGCTCTCCGCTCCCGGTAGCACAAGTATTCGCGCTCCTGTCACAGCCCTCTTAAATGAGAGCGTCTGGATGCCAAGGTCCGCCAGGTTTATCGACTCTTTGGCCTTTGTGAGTATGCCAGCATATGTAACTCCTCTGGCCGGTGCGTCCTCTTTCAGCTTAATGACGACAGCTGACGACTTTGGAGGTCGCAGCGATCGTCGTTTCTGCTTCTTCTCTTTCTTCTTTCTACTCTCCGCTTGAGCGGCTGGAGTGAGACCCTTGTTGGACTTGGCTTTACGCCGAGTTACAGTTGTCCACTCTCCGGTGGTGGTCTTCTCTGCGGCCGTTGTTGTTGCCGGCAGGTTCTGCGGCTGTTCTAGACCGCTTTTGGCGGGAATGGCCCGCTTCTTCTTCTGTCCTCTTTTCTTCACCTCCTTCCGCGGGATGGCGTTGGGGGTGGGTGTAGGCTCGTCCAAAGCTTCCACTTCAGCCACAATAATTGCAGCCCTTGGGGCAGCTCTGGGTAAGGCCGTGGGAGAGGGGGTCGGCTGACTCCCCAGCTCTTCGGCGTTCGTCTTGTCCGAGGCTAGTGGAGGGCGTAAGCGCCTCTCTGGCAGCAGTCGGTCTTCAAGCGCCTCAAAACGGGCATTCATCATGTTGCCCACCGCCTCGATGATGGAGCGCTGCAGCAGCTCCGGCTCTATCGGAGCACTGGAGGGCGGTGGGGACTTCGTCACGTCCGGTTTTTTGGTCAGGGACCGCTGCAATTCGGACCGCAGGGCGGCCATCTCGCTGCGGAGTACCCCGACCTCTGCTTTCAGTCGGCTGTTATCGGCAGCCAACTTCTTCGTTTCTACTGAGACTGATGACTTGCTCAGGATCTTCACTGCCTCCGAAATCGCTGTGGCCGCATCCCTAAGGGCTCGAACATACGTACCCTTAAGGTTCGAGGACTTTGCGGCTACGCGATTGATAAGTCCTACGTGCTCGTGCACGATCTCTTTTAGGTCGCTCACGGATGGTTCTTCGTCGGCCGAAGCCTCTGACAGGCGGGTCCTCAGCTGGTACGCCCGCTTCGCGTCCTCCGCAAGCTCCTTCTCCACCTCGAGCTCCATCGCCTCACGCTCGATCGTCAGAAGGTCGGCCTTGGCTTTCGCCAGACCGACGTAAGCACCCGTCGTGGGTGGTCGTCCTCTCCCTCGGGGGGCGCTGGCTGTTTTACTAGCCAGCACCTTAGTCAAAGGCTGGTCTTCATCGCTCGAGGTACAATTTGACCTCGAGGCATCACTTCCACGTCCAGGCCGTGGGCGCTTCCGTCCGTCCTTGTCTCGTCCGGGACTGCGTGACCTAATGGTCGCAGTATCTTCCGAGTCCATGTCCATCTTGGTCTGGGTTTTGGTCCCCTTCTTCTCGCTGCGCCTAGCGCAGTCAGCTTTATCTAGTCCGATAATGAGCTTTAGTCCTTGTTTTGTTCCAGATTCGTCATCTGTTCTGTCAGTCCTGGTTTTTAAAGTTTTGAGTTTTAATTTTTCCATTCTGTTCCCACGAGTAGGAGGGATAGGGTGGTCGATCTGGGTGGTGCCCTCTGCACACCAGACAAGCCTACTTACTGCACGGTTTCGGCCGGTTCCGTGAGATGGGGGTTTTTTAAAGAGGTTATCTCCTCGGGGGGGGGACATTATAGTGGGTCCCTACCACATGGCCCAACCGGTTAAGGCTGGGCCCCCGCTCTTGACGAAGACCGCGAGACATGTCCACGAAGACATCCTCGCCAAGGCTACGGGATCGTCCGATGGTGGCAAGCCACGTGCACCTGGCACAACACCGCACGAATCATACCGTCCCCTTTCGGGAACTTCCTTACATACATCACGCTCATACCACTTCGCCCATACACGCACAACTTATCCACCGACCATAATAAATATATATATATAAGATACCCCCCTGCGTCGCTAATGCTGCCCCTACTCCTCTCCGAAAGCCGGAGAGCAGCAGGAGCAGCACTCGCAACGCCCCCGTGCCAGACTATTTGCCATCACCGACAATACACCTAGGTGACCTAGGAGATTATCGGTGATACCCAGGGTGCACCGGCCCCTCCCATTGCCGTTCCTCTGGACGTATCCTCGGGACTGACAATGGGATGAGCACACGAGGAGGTTGTCTGACCTAGCACCCCACCCCTAACCTTTTTTTTTTTTTTTTTTTTTTTTACATGTGGAAATGCAATTACGCATTCCCTCCTATCCCGGGGGGGACCAGAGGGGTATGTGGGACTCCCCGGCGGCGGCCGGTATACCCACTAAAACCACATGGTGCTTCCGCACGGTCGCATAGCCGGGGTCGCGGGAACGCTAAAGCATACTTCCGCGACGTCCCGGCGCGACTTGGCCTTGCGGCCTCCTCACGGCCTTTCGGCCAGGCGCTGCGTTGAAAAACGCAGCACCTTCCACACGAGCCATGTGTTGAGCGGCAGACTCCCCCGAATCCGCCACCCAGGCTCGAGACCGGCCACCGGCCCCACTAGCCAGTGACCAGCCAGGTCGGACAAGCGACATCAATCCGTCACTCGTCCAACCAATATGGGTTGAGTGGGCCCGCCGCTACCGAGCCAAAGGCCCAGCCGCAGCCTCCCTCCCCTCCCTCCTCACGGTGCCGTCACCCGAGAGTTGGGCTGCCGCAACCAGACCATAAGCCCAGTCGCAGCCTCCCTCCTCCCGGGGCGGACACCCGAGGGTCGGGCAGCCGCAACCGAGCCGAAGCCCAGCCGCAGCCACCCTCCCCTCACTCCACACGCCCCAAGGGGCTGGCACCCAAGGGGTGGGTCCGCCGCTACCGAGCCCTAAGGCCCAGCCGCAGCCTCCCTCCTCTCGGGGCCGTGGTCCAAGGGGTGGGCCCGCCGCTACTCACGCAGCCTCCCTCCCCTCCACGTGGTGGGTCCGCAGCGTCCAGGCCGAAGCCCGGTCGCGCTCCCCCTCCTCGTCCCCAACAGGGCAGGTCCGCCGCGTCCGAGCCGAGGCCCGGTCGCAGACTCCCTCCCTTCCACACGCCCCTTGCGGGGCTGCCCGATCGGTGGGTCCGCCGCAGCCGGGCCCTCTGCCCAGCCGCAGCCTCCCTCCTCTCAGGCATCCTTACGAGGGGTGGGCCCGCCGCTACTCACGCAGCCTCCCTCCCCTCCACGAGGTGGGTCCGCAGCGTCCAGGCCGAAGCCCGGTCGCGCTCCCCCTCCCCATATGTCCCCATAAGGGTGGGTCGCCGCGTCCAGGCCGAGGCCCGGTCGCAGCCCCCCTCCCTTCCCCACGCCGGGCTATTCGCCATCGCCGACAATACATCTAGGTGACCTAGAAGATTATCAGCGATGTTCAGAATGCACCGGCACCTCCCATTGCCGTTCCTCTGGACGTATCCTCGGGACTGACAATGGGCTTCGAGGGGTGGGCCCGCCGCTACTCACGCAGCCTCCCTCCCCTCCACGAGGTGGGTCCGCAGCGTCCAGGCCGAAGCCCGGTCGCGCTCCCCCTCCTCCTACGTCCCCATAAGGGTGGGTCCGCCGCGTCCAGGCCGAGGCCCGGTCGCAGCCCCCCTCCCTTCCCCACGCCAGACTATTCGCCATCGCCGACAATACACCTAGGTGACCTAGGAGATTATCCTGCGATGCCCAGGGTGCACCGGCCCCTCCCATTGCCGTTCCTCTGGACGTATCCTCGGGACTGACAATGGGATGAGCACACGAGGAGGTTGTCTGACATCAGCACCCCACCCCACCCCTAACCTAACCTAACCTAACCTAACCTAACCTAACCTAACCTAACCTAACCTAACCTAACCTAACCTAACCTAACCTTTTTTTTTTTTTTTTTTACATGTGGAAATGCGTTACGCATCCCCTCATGCCCCGGGGGGGACGAGAGGGGTATGTGGGACTCCCCGGCGGCGGCCGGTATACCCACTAAAACCACATGGTGAATCCTCACGGTCGCTTGTGCCGGGGACACGGGAACGCTTGCGCATACTTCCGCGAACCCCGACGCGACTGCGGCCTTTCGGCCTCCTCCAGGCCTTGCGGCCAGGCGCTGTGTCGGACCACCAGACACAGCGCCGATCCTCACGAGCCCGGAGTGGTACGGCGAACTCCCCCGAGTCCGCCGCCCGGGGCTCAACGCCGACCGCCTGCCACACCAGCTGGCGGTCAGCAGTCCTCCCGGATGACAGCAAGCTGCCCCCCGGTCGGCCTCTTCACCCGAAAGGGTGGAAGGTGGGTCCGCCGCGTCCAAGCACAAGGCCCGGTCGCGGCCACCCTCCTTTTCCTCACGCCCCTTGCGGGGCCGAGAGGTGGGCCCGCCGCTACTCACGCAGCCTCCCTCCCCTCCACGAGGTGGGTCCGCAGCGTCCAGGCCGAAGCCCGGTCGCGCTCCCCCTCCCCATATGTCCCCATAAGGGTGGGTCCGCCGCGTCCAGGCCGAGGCCCGGTCGCAGCCCCCCTCCCTTCCGCTACCCCTTGCGGGGCTGCCCGAGTGGTGGGTCCGCCGCGTCCGAGCACGAGACCCAGAACCACAGCCTCCCTCCTCCCGGGCATCCGTACGAGGGGTGGGCCCGCCGCTACTCACGCAGCCTCCCTCCCCTCCACGAGGTGGGTCCGCCGCGTCCAGGCCGAGGCCCGGTCGCAGCCCCCCTCCTCGTCCCCAACAGGGCAGGTCCGCCGCGTCCGAGCCGAGGCCCGGTCGCAGACTCCCTCCCTTCCGCACGCCAGGCATTCGCCATCGCCGACAATACATCTAGGTGACCTAGAAGATTATCCTGCGATGTTCAGAATGCACCGGCCCCTGCCATTGCCGTTCCTCTGGACGTATCCTCGGGACTGACAATGGGCTTCGAGGGGTGGGCCCGCCGCTACTCACGCAGCCTCCCTCCCCTCCACGAGGTGGGTCCGCAGCGTCCAGGCCGAAGCCCGGTCGCGCTCCCCCTCCCCATATGTCCCCATGCCAGACTATTAGCCATCGCCGACAATAACCCAGGACAACCTGGAAAATTATCGACGATACCCAGGGTGCACCGGCCCCTCCCATTGTCGTTCCCACAGGCGAACCCGATGGGACTGGCAATGGGAGCAGGCACACGAGGAGGTTGTCTGACCGCGCCACCCCAACCTAACCTAACCTAACCTAACCTAACCTTTTTTTTTTTTTTTTTTTTTTTTTTTTTTTTTACAAGGGGAAATGCAATTACGCATCCCCTCTCGCCCGGGGGGACGAGAGGGGTATGTGGGACTCCCCGGCAGAGTGCCGGTATACCCACTAAAACCCCTTGGTCCGCCATCACCGCCTATGAGCGGGGCGCCACAGGATCGCACTAGGCATACTACTGTGGCGCCCCGGCGGCCGGCCCGGTTGGTCCCGGGCCGCAGACATCAGGAGGGGTGCCTGTTAACAACAGGCACCCTCCGTCGGGGGGACTTTGTGTGGGCAGGTGGTCCCCCGACCCCCTGCCCTAGTCCCCTTCGACGTCCTCCTCTTACGGCGGGGGAAGAAGATGCGCATAGCGCCTTCTCCGTCTCCCCCGCCGTGCTCTTCGGAGCGGGTCGGCTTGGGCGTCTCCCTCTCTGACCCGCTCCGCGGCCTCCTTTTGCGCCATGACGGATTCGCAAAAGGAGGCCATTGCCCTCCAGCACCTCTCGCTGCTGAGCATGGCAGCTACCACGCTCTGCAGCGAGAGGTCCCTCCCCACGACGCTGACGAGGTCGTGCCTCCTCCGCCCCCAGGCCACGCACTCCTCCAGCGTGTGACGCACCGTATCCACCGGTGCGTCACACGCGTGGCAGATGGGGGTCGGCTCCCGCCCCGCGATCTGGTGCAGGTACTTACCGAAGCACCCATGCCCGGTAAGCACCTGCGTCAGCCTGTAGGAGAGGGCGCCGTGCCCTCTCTTCAGCCAGCCAGCCAGGTGGGGGCGGATCGCCTCCACCGTGTCGCGGCCGTAGGCAGGGGAAGCCAGCTGTTCCCCCCACCTCGTCACCACCTCCTCCTGGCACCTCCTCCTTGTGCGCCGCACCATCTCCCAATCAGGTGCGGCGCCCGCCGCCCGTCCCTCCGCGCGGAGACGGTACACCGCCGCCAGGACCTCCGCTTGGAGTTCCCAGGGCGGGTCCCCCGCCAGGAGTGTCGCTGCCGCCCAGGAGACCGTCCTGTAGCCCCTGATGGCTCTCACCGCTATGATCCTCTGCGGTCTCCGCAGGAGGATCTTGTTGTCGGCGGTGAGAGCCTCCGCCCAGATGGGAGCCCCGTACAGCGCCATACTCCGGATAATTCCGGAGTATAGCCGTCTACACGCCGACTTGGGGCCCCCTACATTGGGCAACAGTCTACCCAGGGCGGCAGCCGCGGCCACAAGTTTTGGGGCGAGCTGGGCGAAATGTGCCCGGAACGTCCAACGACCATCGAGAACAAGGCCCAGGTACCTCATCTGGGCCTTTACTTTGACGACCTCCCCTCGCACCGTAATCTGTGCGTCCCGGGGAGGTCCCCTCCGTGGGCCATGGAAGAGGAGGGCCTCAGTCTTGCCCAGGGCCACCTCTAGCCCAAGTTGGTGAACCCGCTCTACTACCAGCGAGGTCCCCACCGTTGCCCTCCGAGCCACATCCTCCCAGCATTTCCCCCGAACCGTGATGAGGGTGTCATCTGCGTAGCAGATCACCCTCATCCCGGGGAGAAGCGGCCCCCTAAGGAGCCAGTCAAAGCCGATGTTCCACAGGGCGGGCCCCAGCACCGACCCCTGTGGAACACCGCGCTCTACCGGCTGACGGCTCAGGCCCCCGGACCTCCCTTCCCACACGACCCGGCGGTCCCGCAGGTACGCGAGCAACAGCCTCCTGAGATAGGGGGGCACTCTATGATACTGGAGTGCCTCCCCCAACGTCTCGAACGGTAGGCTGTTGAACGCATTACGCACGTCCAGCGAGACCGCCAACAGGATCTCCCCCCCTTCGACTGCCTCCTTGGAGAGGCCCATCAGCTGGTCCAGGGCGTCGACGGTCGATCGACCAGCCCTGAACCCCCACTGAGCCTCCGACAATCCTGGTCCCACCTCCTCGAGGTGCTGGACGAGACGGGAAACGAGAATTCTCTCGAGGAGTTTCCCCACCTCGTCCAGCAGCACGATTGGCCTGTAGGCCGACGGCAGCTCCGGAGGGCGTCCTTCCTTTGGGAGGAGACACACTCTCCCCTCCCTCCATATATCCGGGAACTGCCCAGTCCGAAGACACTCCTCGAACAGTTCCCGGATCCGGTCCCGCAGAGGTCCAGCGGCCAGGTAGACCACCGCGCCCGGAACACCATCCGGACCCGGCGCCCTCCTCCTCGTGCGGAGACGTTCGATGGCCTCGTCCATCTCCTCTTCCTGTATGGCAGGAGGGGCCGCTAGACCGTCCTCCTCCAATACAGGTGGGACCATCCTCGGAGGGGCAAAGTTCTCCGGAGCGGCTGGGAACAGTTCGCCCATGATCCGCCCGAGGAGGTCCGGCGGCAGGGTCTCCGTCGGGGGTGCGCCCCGGCCCCCGAGCTTCTTCCGGGCCGCCCGATACGGCCGTCCCCAGGGGTTCCTGTCGAGCTCCGCTAGGATCTCCCCATCCGCACTCTCCTTGGCCCGGCAGATGGCCAGCTTGAGCGCCTCCCTGGCCTGATAGAGGGCGTCTTTAAGGCGGGCCTCCAGGATCGGGTCCCTACCGTTATGTCTACGGCACCGCACGTACTCCCGCCGTGCGGCGCCGCATGCCACCCTGAGGTCTCCGATCTCGGTGGACCACCAGTAGACTTTGCGGTAGCTGGGCCTACGTCGGACTCTCGGCATGGCCGCATCGCAGACTTGCTGCAAAGCACTACGCATGCGGCCCGCCAGCTCATCCACGCTGGCACCCTCCACCCTTGCTGAGGCCCACCGCTGGACAATGGCCGCCTCACCAGCCAGCCCTCTGTCAAGCCGACCCAGGGCCCAGCGCGGAAAGTGGCTGGCCATCCTAGGAGGGTCCGGCCCTGCCGAAGAGGTGGAGATTCCGAATCGGACATATAAATGATCCGACAAGGTCTCCACCCCTGACTCCACCCTCCAGTCCATGATCCTGCGCGCGACAGCGGGGGTGGCGAACGAGATGTCCACCACGGACCCCCCCGTATGCCGCACGCAGGTATGGACATCCCCCCTATTAAGGAGGGACAGGCCGCACTGGATCGCCCAGGTCTGGACGGCCCTGCCTCTAGGGTCCGTGGCGCGATTGCCCCACTCTTGGGCCTTAGCATTAAGGTCGCCGAGCACTAACGTGGGCCTCGGCGACCACCTGCAAATCGCAGCCCTGACGGAGTCGAGAAATATCTCGAACTCCGCCAGACTACGATTAGGGGAGAAGTACGCGCCGACAATCGCGTACTCCCCCCATCCCGCTACCACATATCCCGACCCCCTCTCTAGAGTTGAGAGGGGAACGTCGGAGCCGGCCCTGGTGGTGACCGCCACCAAGCCATCCAGGTCCCCCGCCCAATGCGAGTAGGAGGGGACGTAATATGGCTCACAGGCCACCGCCACATTCACCCCCCACTCCGCCATGGACTGCAAGAACAGGTCTTGCGCCCCGGCGGAGTGGTTCAGGTTCGCCTGAAGGAAACTGGAATGTCGTGATGGATTCATTCCGACATTACAGTTTCCTCCCGCGCCTGCTGGCGTCCGGCCTCAGTGGCGGTCGTGGGCCGTGCGGCCGCTTTGCCCTTCATAACGGGGGGGTTGCAAAGCGCCCCCCCCATGTCGTGCCCGGATGGCTTGCCGGCGTCCGCGCACACTGAGCACCTTTGCGCAGCCCTGCAGCTTGCCGCTCTATGTCCCTCGCGACCGCAGCGGAAGCACATTTTGCTGCGGTCCACCCTCGAGGAGCACATAGCGACGGCGTGGCCGAGCCCCATGCATCTGTAGCAGCGCATGGGGCGCTGCTGCAATGCCACGACGCTGGCCGAGCTCCATCCTACGAGGATGTTGCCGGCATCAGCCAACGTTTTAGCCACCGACACCGGGCACTGGACCACTATGGCGCCCATACCCCCCGGCCCAGAGCGCACCTCCCTCGCTCTGACGAGACCCTCCGCACAGCCTCCGGCCCTTGCCACTGCTGCAACCACCCTTTCTTTAGTGGCCGAGTCGTCCAGTCCAGTAATCCGGATGTCAGCGGATTTTGTGGGCCGAACGACCTCGGCCATTCCCTCCAGGGCTGTGCGGAGCTTCTCCGCCAACTCGTCCGCCTTTTCCGGAGTCTGCCCTTTCGGCAACTCCAACAGCCTAGCCCCGGTGGCCCCCTGACGGAACTTAAGGGACTCAATCCCCAGTTCCGCCAGATCCACCTTCTCAGCCGCATGTGACAGAATGCGGCTGTAGGTCACACCCGCTGCTGCTGCCTCCTCCCGCATCTTTATTACCACCACAGAGGTGCGAGGAGGGGCAAGCTTCGGCTTCGCCGGGGCCTTCGCCTTCGCTGGGGCCACCGCAGAGGCCACTGCATTAGCAGAGGAAGCACCTTGCGATGCAGCGGAGGCTCCACTCTTCTTCCCCTTACCTTTCCCCTTCTTCGACCCGGTGACGAGTGTGAACTCGCCCTCCGGGTCAATAGGGGCAGCTTCCGGGGTAGGCATCACCACCTCCACCACAGACTGCGACGGCCTTGCCGAGACCGAGGGACCCGCTGCCTTTCCGGCCACCGACTTCTTGGGTGGCTTGGCACGAACCCCTGACGGCCCCGGACGAGCCCTGACAGGGCCCTCAACCTCCGACACAGAAGCGGCCGCCTGCCGTTTCTTGTCTGCCGCAAGAGGTGGGCGATGCACCACCGCGGGCAGCAAGCGCTCCTCGATACCCGCAAAGCGGGCGCTGACCATCTCGCCCACTGAGGTAACGATAGAGCGCTTGAGCTCCTCGACGAAGTCGACGTCCAGGCTCGGCAAAGCGGAGGACTCTGGCACCTTGGTAGCCGCCATCGTCTTCCTCATTGCCTCAAATTCTCGGCGATGGGCCGCCAGCTCGACCCTCAGGGCCTCTGTCTCCTTGCGGAGTATGTTGTTGTCGCGTCGAAGACGACGCGACTCATCGGCCTCCGGCCTCGCCACCAGCACCTCCACGATCTCCTGCAGTTTAGACGCCGCGTCCTTCAACCGCTTGATCATCGGGCCCTGAAGGTGCCCCGACTTCCTTACCACCTCCAGAATAGAGGTCACGCTGTGCCCCGCCAACGCCCGCAACTCCTCAGACGTGTGTGTCTCCGTACCCGGATTGTCGGAGGTCACGCCCTCCATCGGATCCAACACAGGCGAGGCCGCCCCCTTGCGGAACGCCTTAGCTCGCATCGCCCGGTCTAGAGCCACCTCCTTGGCTTCCTCCTCTAGCTCCTTGAGCTCCAACCTTGCTCGCGTAAGCCCCGATCTCCGCGCAGCACCCGCAGGCTTCCCACGGCGTGCAGTCGGCACCTTCGCCGCAACCACCTCGGTTTCGGAGTCGGAATCCGAGATTCCCGACTCGAACACCCCCCACGTCCTTTTGCTCCCTCCCCTGACAATGCTGGAATCGGAGTCCATCGCTGGACACCGATCCAAGCACCCACAGTGAACACAGGAACAACAAACACCCAGAAACTACAAGAAGAGAAAAGAAAAACGCCCACAAACACCCGACAGAACCGACTTTTGGGGCCCTAAAAAGGGCCTTTCCAACCACACGCAGGGTGTGGAAGTACTACCAAAAGTCCCGAAACAATCCCTAAAACAAACAACAGAAAGCACCATCAACAACCGAAAAATTCAACCTAACCTAACCTAACCTAACCTAACCTAACCTAACCTAACCTAACCTAACCTAACCTAACCTAACCTAACCTAACCTAAACCTAAACCTAAACCTAAACCTAAACCTAAACCTAAACCTAAACCTAAACCTAAACCTAAACCTAAACCTAAACCTAAACCTAAACCTAAACCTAAACCTAAACCTAAACCTAAACCTAAACCTAAACCTAAACCTAAACCTAAACCTAAACCTAAACCTAAACCTAAACCTAAACCTAAACCTAAACCTAAACCTAAACCTAAACCTAAACCTAAACCTAAACCTAAACCTAAACCTAAACCTAAACCTAAACCTAAACCTAAACCTAAACCTAAACCTAAACCTAAACCTAAACCTAAACCTAAACCTAAACCTAGACCTTCCTTCCTTCCTTCCTTCCTTCCTTCCTTCCTTCCTTCCTTCCTTCCTTCCTTCCTTCCTTCCTTCCTTCCTTCCTTCCTTCCTTCCTTCCTTCCTTCCTTCCTTCCTTCCTTCCTTCCTTCCTTCCTTCCTTCCTTCCTTCCTTCCTTCCTTCCTTCCTTCCTTCCTTCCTTCCTTCCTTCCTTCCTTCCTTCCTTCCTTCCTTCCTTCCTTCATTCCTTCCTTCCTTCCTTCCTTCCTTCCTTCCTTCCTTCCTTCCTTCCTTCCTTCCTTCCTTCCTTCCTTCCTTCCTTCCTTCCTTCCTTCCTTCCTTCCTTCCTTCCTTCCTTCATTCCTTCCTTCCTTCCTTCCTTCCTTCCTTCCTTCCTTCCAGCTGATACACATTGACCATTGACTACCATTGGAACTACAGTTCACATTGTAACAATTAGTTAACAGTACCAGATTTCTTCGATAGATGGCGTTACATGTCACAAAATAACGATGTTTACATTAGCGCCGTCTATACGGCCTACGTGACATTATGTTGCCTCTGACCATCGTACTTAGGTGCCGCTTTGCCATCGACGAAACGATAGCAGTACCAGGTGGCTTCGGCGGATGGCACTACATATGACATAAACCATGTATGATGCTTATAACAGTGCTATCTATATGGCATATGGTGAAATATGGCAGCTCCTGCTATCACACCAGCAGTCTGATTTTGAAACCTCGGAAATCGGAATCGGATTCGGAACGGTAGTTTGCGTCTACGAAGTTACTTTAATAATGGTAGGAAATAGTAGGAAAAATATTGATCGCGAAATTTTTGCTAATACGGGTTTTTTATGATAAAAAGCTTCAAAATTATAACCACACACATGAAACATTAAGTCAGACACTTGTTATTTTTGATATTCACGTTTCTGTTAATGTATTCATAAGTATTTGAAGATTACAGTAGTCATGGCAATGAAAAAAAAAAATAAAAAAAAAAAAAAAAATATATATATACAAATCTACCTTGTCTAACAAATAGCGATAGTAGCGATTTATATACGAGTATTGCTTATTTCAAGTTTTTTTATTTTTAGTGGATAAGAATAGAATTGCTTCCTTATTTAAGTACGTAGATAGGTATATGTATCACATAATTGACTGACCTTCATCCATCTCACATCTCAATAAGGTATGGCTCTTGCTTCTAATGTGTTCTGCCAATGTCGCAATAACACTAATGATGCGGTCACTAATTTCTTCTCCTGTCTGCCTCTCTAGCACTTGAGCCGCGGTGCGCGTTCGTAATCTTCGGATCCGCCGCACGACACCGGAATGTTTTCCATGTTACGAGGTCTCATGGAAGTTCCAACTCCTTCAAACTGTGGTATCTACTATGCATTGGCTGTCGAGGACAAGTCAGTACGTCCGAGTAACCCGAATTATACCGCGGCTGTTCGTTGGGTGGCGAGCGTTGGAATACCTTTCCCAGTAAAGTCGTAAGGCTCTTGGGCAGTCCCACTGTGTAGTATATCCGCATTTGCCCGTACTCGCGAGCACTAAAACCTGGAGGATCCGTCGCTGACCTGCAAGGCATTTTTGCTTTTTGCACACACACACATTCTAGTACATTATAAGGTATTTGTGACACACACGAAACAATATAAACACAAAACTAATCGAACTCGTCAACTATTTGTCCTAGAGACGTTTATATTGGGCAAAAGACAGACACCGACTAATGATATGAATATAATATTCATTCAAATGAAAAAAATAAAAACGGTGTCCTCCCTATGCATGGATCATAACATCAATAAAATGTAGATGCGACAAGTCAAGTAACAGTAGTGCTGCGGAATAATTAAAAAAATCAAATTATTTTTTAAAAGTTTAATATTAAAGGTGTGTATTACAATCAAAATAAATGTTTCTGGTTCTGGTGTACGAACCTCACTCACTCGTTACAGTTTTAATTTAATACATAGATTCTTATTGTTGTTTTTAAATAACTGTACTGTAGGCTGCTAAACTTAAAAAAATAAGAACCCTCATTATTGAACGGAATACATTCAATTAGAAAATAACGCAGCCATACTTTAATACCTAATGTCACGTCTAGCACTTGTCGACTCGCCACCACCTTCGGCGCGTGCAGCGCGGGTCGCGGCGTAGTCAAACGATGCCGACAAAGGGCGGTTTTCTTTGAGACATTTTTGCCAATGCCGAAAGGCCGCTCGTCGGCGGTTCGCGCGAGCGCTGTTTATTTCAGGGAGTGAGATAGCGAACTAAGTACCCATGTGAAAGGGGGTGCACTGATCTCACCAGTGAACTCTCCAACAGCTGATGTACTAGCGCTTTCGCGCGGTTTGAGCTTTTTTACAATGCGGTTTTGGTTTGAGATAGACTCTAAAATATATAATAAAAGATCCACGGAAAATGCCAACGCTGGAGGAGGGTCATGAGGGTCAATCATGAGTAGAATCCGTGGCATCAGTTTTCGACACGAAGCCACTTCCACGCAGTATTCTTCTTTTATCCCTACAAATAATCGTTTTTATGCACCACTATTTGGGGTTTCTTTTAAAGTCTGGGACTATCTAATAAAACCTAAATTAATCGTAAGCACGTCCATACTCCGTTCACCACTTCCGTAGCTAGCTGACTCGGCCGGTGCACTACACACGCCGCCTAAACCCTTAAGTCCCCAACTTAGCTCATCTCATCTAAAACGCGAGCATTTTCGTCACAAGCGGCCCATCTTATCAGTCATTTTCACAGCACATTTTATCCTATAAATTTCAGGAATGATTCAAATAAATATAAAATAAGGAAAATATCAGACTTTAATAATAATTATTATTTTTATGTTATACTATAAAGTTAACTGTACAGATCTCAATTAATTACGAACATGCACACGACAATCAACGGGCACAGCGGCGCTAGGCGGCGTCGGCGGCGTCGGCGGCCGCGTCCATCGAGCGCAGCGTGCGGCACGTGTCGTCGTTGGGCCGGCCCAGCGCCAGCGTGCGGCCCGGCCGCGCCAGCCGCGTGTCCCGCCAGCGGCGCACGCGCAGCCGCCGCTCGCCTTGCTCCGACTCGAGCGTCACGTTCCGGCTGCGGACAGAGCGATCGGCGGTTAGCGACGCTCCGCGCTGCGCGGCTCGCTCGCGCGGGGTCCTGCGGTCGCTCACCCGTGCTCGTGGTCTGCGGTTCGGACGCGCACGCACAGGCGCACGTCGTCGTAGAAGTCGAGGTCGGCGGAGATGGTGAGGCGCGGCTCGGTGCGGGACAGCGCGCGCGCGTCCACGCGGCCCCACGCGGTGCGCAGCGCGGCCCACGCGTCGCCCGCCGCCGCGCCGCGCAGCTCCAGCTCGGCGCGCGCGCTGCGCCACCACAGCGACGCCTGCGCCTGCGCGTCCAGCGCCAGCGCCAGCGCCGCGCGCCAGCCGGCCGCCAGCCGCGCGCCCACCAGCAGCGGCGCCGCGCCGCGCCGCGCCGCCAGCGGCCGCAGCGCGCGCAGCGCCGGCGTAGCCGCGCTGCCCGTGCCCGCCCACACGTGCCCCAGCAGCTCCGCCTGCGACACGGACATTTTTTTATTGTTTAGGAAACACAGTGATATACAAAACAATACACAAACCGATGAGAATTGTTCTATTAGATTATAAAAACGAATAACAAATTTTGTTGAGTAAAATAATAATCAGAACGAGATTCTAGGGATATTCAATGTAATCTTTAGTTTAACGGAATCTCTCATCGAACCGGCGACGCCGGGGATCGCCAGTCGAAAACAATTTAGAATCAGGCTAATCACCTGTCCGTCGAAGAGCGTGATCTCTCTCATGCGGACGCCGCCGACCACCAGCTCGAGGCCGCCTCCGGTCTCCTCGGTCTCTGTTTCCGTCTCGCCGCCGCCGCCGAACGCCTCGAGGCCTCGCGTCCAGACCTCCACCTGCAAAGAGCGTCGGGTCTCAGCGGGATGCCCCGAGCGAGGAGCGCTATTTTGCCGACGACCGAATGGTCCGGATACTGACGGCGAGCAGCTCATCGGCGAGGTCGGCGGAGCTCTCGGCTAGCAGCCGCACGGCGCCGCGCCGCAGCAGCCCGCCGCGCGCCACCTGCACCGAGTCCAGCAGCGCGCGCCAGCCGCCCGCGCCGCAGCCCGTGTCGCGCAGCAGCACCGACGACGTGCCTACTCCGACGAGCACGGTTAGTACACAACACTCCATCGCACTCGGGAATCCAGCGCGCGACCCCCCGAGCTACTCACCGGCGTGCGCGCGCGCGTCCCAGCCGCGCATGTGCGGCTCCAGCATGCGCGGCAGGCGCGCGACCGGCGCGTGGCGCGGCGCCAGGGCGGCCAGCCGCTGCCACAGCACGCGGCGCAGCTCGTGCGGGCCGCGCTCGTGCAGGCGGTAGGCGAGGCGCGCGAGCGGCGCGGGCACGTCGGCGCGGCGCCGCGCCACCAGGTCCAGCGCGGCGGCGCGCAGCTCCAGCGGCGCGCGCTCGTCCATTGCGAGCTCGCCGAGCCGGTCGAGCCGCGCGAAGCCGAGCGCGGTGGGCGGCGCGGCGGCCAGCGCCTGCACGGCGGCCAGCGCGGCGCGCGGCTCGTCGCGGGCGCCGCGCTCGGCCTGCTGCAGCAGCGGCTCGGCCGCGTCCTCGCGCCGCAGGTTGCCGAGCGCGCGCACGCGGGCCGTCCGGCAGCGCTCCACCTTGCAGGCGGCGAGGCCGCGGACGAGCGCGTCGCGCACGGCGCGCGCGGTCGCGTCCCCGGCGCGCGGCGCGGCGGCCGCCGCCGCCAGCAGCGCGCTCTCCGCGACGCCGTCGGCGCGGGCCTCCTCGCCCAGCCGCAGGATCTCCAGCACGGTCTCCTCCTGCACGACAAGGATTGGGCGCGTGGGTCACCAGCCCCGCGCGCTAGGCCGGGCGGCGCGGGCGGCGCGGGCGGCGCGGCGCGAGACTCACGTCGGGCGCGTCGGCGAGCGCGAAGGCGGCGAGGTAGGCGTGCGCGAGGTGCAGCGGCGGGTCGCGCGCGTGCAGCTGCAGCGCGGCGCGCGCGGCGGCGTGCGCGGCGCGCGTGCCCGCCAGCCCCAGCAGCCGGCACAGCCCCGCCCTGCGACAAAAAATTTAAAAAGTGTTGACAAGACAAAAAATTCAAAAAATGTTGTTTCGGTATAGGTGGTAACGTGTATACATCCAAATGCACTTAGTAAAAAGCGGTTATTTTAATATTACAAACAGACACTCCAATTTTAAATATATGTATAGAAAAAAAATAGGATCTCACGAAAAAAAATTAAAACCAATGTTACAGCGCAGCGCCTGATTAAGTTTGATAGCAACAACCTGCAATGCGTCCCGTGGGCTCAGAATGGGCGAGCAGGCTGTTGTCAACGGTTCTCTTTGTTAAATACCACGCGGACGAAGTCGCGGGCAACAGCTAGTTATGAAAATAATATTGGCATAGTACTTTTGGCATGATTGGATAAAATATACTATTTTTTATGCAGGTCGACTCAGAATCAGATACATAGAAGAATTATTTCATTGCATTAGGATTCGGATTTCCCGGTACCTACTGTCCCAGTAAAAAAAACCATGTGCAAGTATAAGGCAGTGTACTGACAGGTCGTCCTTGTCCGCCCCGGCCAGCAGCGCGGCCAGCGCGTCCTCGCGGGCGGCGCGCAGCGCGGGCAGCGCGCGCAGGGCGGCCCGCGCCGCCGCCGCCGAGCCGCCGCCGCCCGCGCGCTCGTGCGCCGCGCCCAGCCAGCGCAGCGCCGCCGCCGCCGCCGTCGCCGCCGTCGCCCCCGCCTCCTGCACACGGCACGACGTTCTCATACAATTAAGTGATAGGTACCTATTATTGTTGAAAAGGCAAGAGTGCAGGTAAGAGTGGTCATTATTGGCACCATCAATGAAAACTGTTCTACACCGCCCGATAGAAAGAGACGGAACTATAAGAAAAAAGTCTTTTAACATAAAAATAAAAAAACTCAGTCTTGAAAAAATTTTAAAGCAAAAATAATCAATTCTAATAATCTACCTTGTTTAACTCAATCAAATGTATAACGGATGTGAAGTCTGTGCCCAATAAAACGAAGTATACTTAGTAACGCGATGCGCGGACCAATTTGTAACAAAACACCAAATAAAAAAAAAACCATATTAGTATTTGCTGAGTTTTTGACGTCAGTTTTTCTTATAGCTATCATCTTTTAGTGGATAAGTTATTATAGTTCCGGGGTCCAAATGAAGCCTTCTTGGTGTTGTCTTAAAATATATATCCTAGTATATTGTGCTAATCGTGCCAGATGGCTGCGCAGATGGCTCGTCTCCGTTTAGTGAGATTAGTCGCCGTGACCTAAATCCGGTCAGGACTATTATTATTATTGTGATACTCGTAAAAATGTACATTGTGCGTTGTTATAAACGCCATCGATCGGAACCCTCAATGTGGAAATCTAACTTGTATTTGGCCATCTTACTTGTATTTCTGGTAAGAATAGGATCGGAAGAACTTTGGCACGTTCTAGCGGGTATTTACCCAGATGATAACAAGTCTGTGGAAGATCAATACGAGTGCACGCACTAATAATGTATGCGGCCGGTGGGACGCTATCGCCGGCGAGCGATAGCGCGCGCCCTCTGACCGGAGCTTATCACCGCTATGACTGTCGAATCCGGAATCGACCAAATAATTTAACTATAAAAAAAAGAAAGAGCACAAATATTTTTTGACATTGGTACAGAGTACAGAAGCGCACCTCGTGGTCGGGCTCATCGGGCAGGTCGGCTTCTTCCATGGCGAGGGGCAGCGGGCGCAGCGCGGCGGGCAGCGCGCGCAGAGCGGCGGGCAGCGAGGCGGGGGCGGGCGGGGCGGCGGCGGAGGCGGGGGCGGGGTCGCGGGCCGCCAGGCGCTGCCAGGCGCGGGCCTTGAGGCCCAGCTCGGCGTGCGCCAGCACCAGCAGCTCCTCGGCGTGCGCGGCCAGCAGCGCGTCGCGCGCCGCGCTCAGCGTGTAGCGCGCCGCGCGCCGCGCCGACACCACCACCGCGTTGGACTCGTACTCGCACCGTCTCTACGGGCGCCCGACAAGTTTTACTGGTGGTAGGCTTCGGCTGTGGCTAGTCACCACCCACCGAACAAAGCCATGTCGCCAAGCGGCCTAGCCGTGTTCCGGCATGATGTTCGGTGCTGCCATTCATGGATGGCGGGTCAGATCAGCTGCGCTGCATGTGCCTAGTGAATGTAACGTCTCGATCTACTGCCGCCTTCCTACCTAGGCAAGTATGCTCCATCGTAGATCTCATCGTCACTTACCATCAGGTGAGATCGAGATCAAATACTTGCCTATAATGTAATAAAAAAAAAAAAAAACCATTCGACAGGAATGCACTAACATAGAGATACTAATTCGTAGTTTCAATGGACACTGAATGTATGAACTCAATCAAAAAAGAAACTGTAAAACCTGGAAACTGAATTTCTAGGTTACTACAGTTTTGACATGAAAATTTAACAGAAATTTTGATTTTATTTAACACTAGCTGTTGCCCGCGACTTCGTCCGCGTGGTATTTAACAAAGACAACCGTTGACAACAGCCTGCTCGCCCATTCTGAGCCCGCGGGACGCATTGAAGGGTTTTGCTATCAAACTTAATCAGGCGCTGCGCTGCAACATTGGTTTGAATTTTTTTTCGTGAGATCCTATTATTTTTTCTAAAATAAAAGTAGCCTATGTTACTCCTTGTTACATCAGCTATCTACCAGTGAAAGTCCCGTCAAAATCGGTCCAGCCATTTCAGAGATTAGCCGGAACAAACAGACAGACAGACAGACAGACAGACAGACAGACAGACAGACGGACAGACAGACAGACAAAAAATGTAAAAAATTTTGTTTCGGTATAGGTAACGTGTATACATCCAAATGCACTTAGTAAAGAGCGGTTATTTTAATATTACAAACAGACACTCCAATTTTATTTATATGTATAGATTATAACAATTACTTACCTTAATTTTTCTAAAGACGTCCATTGATAGTGTCTCGTAAGTAACTAGGCATGGGCCCGAGATATCCGTCTCGTTGTGTTCACCATCCAACACTTGAAACTGAAAATAATTTAAGTTCTGACAAACTGATGCTGATGTTGGAGTCGCAGAAGTAATATGAAACATTTCAATAACGATAACCACCATATAGTTTAAGTACATAGGCTTAACAAAATAATCACCTGAAAGAGGCTGACTAATGACTTCTTGTAATTGAGTATGTCGGGCAGCTCGGTGGGGTTTAGGTAGGCCGCCTCGATCAAGCCATTGTTCCAGTGCGCATAGAATGTGGAGTCCTGGTGCTGGTCCCACACTGACCCATATGGAAGGAAGTCTGCATATATGTGCTTCCCTTTCAGATACAGTTGAGGGGAATGTAGCTGCAATAAAAAAAATAAGCACACTATTAAAATATTAAAGCATTTACTTAAATATTAAAGTTATTAAGTACTTAATGTGCAATAGTTAATTTTTAAAATCGTGAGTAGTTCCTTTATAGTTTCTTAAAATTGCGGTCATCTTCAATCTTCTATAAGTACATACTAGGTACTGGCTGAAATGTTCTCAATTACTAGCGGGTATGTACAGTAACGAATATGGAAACAGTATTTCTAGGAATATACTCACGCGGAACTTCAACAGGAACTGCGTGTGTTCGTGCGCCCAGACAGGCACCACGTCCAGCGCAGCTTTTATTTTATAGCCGACCTCTTTATCCTTGCGGGCGACGTCGTTGAGCAGCACGGTGCTCTCCACGTCGTAGGCGGCCGGCGCGCCGAACAGCCGCAGCTCCGCCGACGATGCGCACGCGCACGCCACCATCAACCACGGCAACCACGACGGGAACGCGCCGGAAACAGCCATTATTTATGAGACATCGACTAATTTCACATGAACATGGAACACTTGCAATCCCGACGCCGGCGACGCCGCAATGATCATCATTGCATCATGTATTATAAACTACAATACAACATATATCAATTCTTATATGTCACTGTCATATTTATTTGACATTTGTCTGTCTCCTTCCCTCTCTGCCGTACTTTGACACTACCAATACCAGCTGTTCAAGTGGCCATAACTGGAACTAGCGTCCCGGACCGCAGTAAGAAAATGTTTATGTTTGTGACAGTTTGTAAAGACCGTAGCGCACGGACTTATAACTCAGGTCCAAGCAGTACATTATAGCGATCGTAGAACATAAGTATATTTGCTCTACATGTTTAGTGGACTTCACTGGTGGGTGGGTGGCTTTGAACCGCCGCGATGAAGCGAACGAAGACCGATCACAGCGCAGCTGCTGACGTGACTAGTGACATCAAATATAATGACTTTGGAAACTTGCAATATGTTTTGTTCATCAATTATTGAGATGAAGGCGGATGGAATGAATATGTATGATTAATAAAACAGACTAGATCATAAAACGTGGTCGTATTGAAATGAAGATTTTGAAATAGTTCTGCGAAGATGTTTATACATACCGTGGGTGGGGTCTGTGTATTACTAGACGTGCTCGCGAGCGCGACTCCGATCCCTTTTGACTACGATACTCGTAACTACTCAAAAAGATACTTCAGCGCATACAGAGCGTCCTGCATGAGTTTTGATAGTATTCAATTACTGATCAAATTTTACCATAGCTTTACCAGTAAAGCTGCACATTTCCGCTAGGGGCGCTGCTGTGTTTGGAAATATTCAATCAAACTATAGGTATTTGTACCCATGTATAGCGCCTGCGCAAGGGTAACTAACAGATACTTCGTTCCTGTTGCCGGTTGCTATACGAGGCACAAGAGGCAAACATTTGAGGTAGGATTTAGATATTGTGTATTAAAATAAAACCGCTGCGAAGTCATGCAATAAATTTTATTTCATTCAACAACAAGAACTCGAGTGCGAGCTTTAATAGTCGTTAACTATGTTGAAAAAGTGATTCGTTTCTGCTGAGATTGCTGTTAACTCGATAACTGATGGTTACAAAATATTGTTCGGTTCTGGGAATGGAAGGATGGACGGTGCTCTGGCGCACACTCGCACCGCACTCGATCATAACAATAAATAGCACCTGCGCAAGCGCATTATAATAACATAATCCCTACTGTAGGACATCATATCTTCTATTCCTGTGGAATATCATATCTTACCAAAATAACATAATTATCACAATACATTATTAACTTTAGGACGCAGTTCCAGACGTCGGTTTTGTACTGCAGCCCCGCGCTGTGTGCGTCGAGGCTATCTTTGGTCAGTGCACCTGCAGCCGCCGCCGCCGCCGCCGCCACAACCACCACCATCGCCAGCCGGACGCACGTCAAGGTCAATACAATAAATAGTACTCGAACACCAAGTGACCCATGCAATAACCGAGTCGCGGGGGCGGGCGGCGGGCGGGGCGCTCACGAGTAGATCGTCATCAGAATCATCTGCGCACAAATCATATACATAATGTTATATATCGTATTTCAGAATAGCATCGTCGGCGGCGGCGGGACGGCGGTCGACCACTCACCTCCTCCAGGGAGAGGGGGTTGGACTTCATCCTCGCGTCGAGGCTGCGATACCTCTCTGCGGACAAACGAGCGGACATGAGTGGGTGAGTGCACGGGCGAGCGCGAGGTGGGGGGCGGGGGGTGGTGGGGGCGTGCGAGGTGAGTACCGTGCGCGAGGTGCAGGCGCGCGAGCGCGAGCGCGTACGCGTCGGCGGAGAGCGCGGCGTCGCGCGCGTAGCGCAGCACGAGGCTCTCCAGCACCTTGTTGGAGGCGGTGAGGCCGGCGGCCCACAGCAGCGCGCGCAGGCGGTAGGACGAGGCGGCGGGCGCGCAGCGCGCGGGCGCGGCGTGGCGCAGGAAGGCGGCGCGCCAGTAGGCCAGCAGCGCCGCCAGCGCCGGCACGTCGCGCGCGCGCGCCGCGCCCGCCAGCGCGCCGTCGCGCAGCGCCGCCAGCGCGCGGCACAGCTCCAGCGACGGCCGCGCGCGCCACGCGCCGCGCAGCGCCCGCCGCAGCTCCGCCGGCTCCACCTGCACCGCGCAAGCTGGCCTTACTACTGACCTCACCGATTGAAGACTGTTGACCCACCTAATAGTACTCACTGTAATTCGTATTCAATCATACACTAAAGGTGGACAACTAGGCGGTGCCATTACCCACTGTGTAGGTATAATGTAGTGAATCATTATACCTACATAAATAGTCTAAAAACAAGAAGGGGCCTAGTAGTGATCCTTGCGGAACACCTATTTTCACAAACACAACATATAGCAATGAACTTCTGTGCACAACATATAGCAATGAAATTCTGTGAGTTGTTCAATGCTTTCAAGATATCATTGCTTGGGGTAAGCAATTCCTTCCGCCGCGCGCCGCGCGGGGACATAGACACAGGGCTCATAGAGGTCGCTCACCTCCTCCGACTCGCGGCCGCCGAGCCACTTCGACACCGTCGCGTGAATCTCCGCCTGATGAACGAAACAATTATTGAACATCATAACGACTACCTGCTAGCTCACAAAGTACCACAAAATTTAAAGCATCGTGCGCGCACCGGTATCGCGTGCGCGTCGTCCAGGAACTCGGCGGGCACGTCGCGCACGATCACGTTGTCCTCGTTCACCTCCCTGCAACGGAACGGTATGCCGGTGAGAGGAGTGCGAGGAGCCCGGTGCGGGCGGGGCGGGGCGGGGGCTCACCAGACGTCGGTGTGGTCGTCGGTGAGGATGCGCAGCAGGAAGGCGGCGTCGGTGTGCGCGCGGCGCGTGTGCGGCACGACCAGGTAGCGGCCCGCCGGCAGCGTGAAGAACGTGGCCACCTCGCGCGCGCGCGACTCGTGCGTCACGTCCAGCGGCCGCTGCAACACGCACGCGCCGAGTCAGCTCGCCGTCCGTCGCGGACGAGCGAGTGACAGCGAGCGATACCCACGAGCGAGGCCAGCAGCGCGCGGTCGGCGGCGCGGCGCGGCGAGGCGGCGGCCGGCAGCTCGTACACCGCGAACCCGATGGCGCGCAGCTTGCCGCGGCCCGCGCTGTACTGCTGCGTCACCGACACCACCACGTGGCACTTGCGCGCGCCCGCCGCCTCCGAGCGCGGGATCTGCACGTGGAACTGCGGGTTCGTGCCCGTCGTCTCTGCAATGTGACGCGAGCGTTAGCGTCCGCGGGCTCCGTGCGGCGCGCGCGGGCCGGGCGTGCCCTCACCGGTGGCGGCGGGCGGGCCGCCCGCGTTGTACCCGGTGCGCCAGCGGCGGCGCGCCAGCACGGCCCGCCACGGGCGGCGCGCGTGCAGCGCCGGCTCGCCGAGCCAGTCGTCCGGCCCCACGTGCACCAGCTCCAGGCGGCCGAACGAGCGCGCGAAGTCGCCGAACGCCATCCTGCCGCAGAAAGATATACCAGGTCGTGAGAAACGAGGGTGCTTCGGAGAGCGGGCGGCGACGATACTCTTATGGTTGCGAGCGCGTACCAGAAGCCGCCGGGTCCGCCCGCTTGGCTCGCCAGCAGGTCGCGGTCGGCGGCGGCCAGCGCGCGCCACTCGGCGCTGGCGGGCGCCCAGGCGCCGGCCCACGCGCCGCGCCCGCCCGCCGCGCGCAGGCGCACCAGCGCGCCCTCCCCCGCGCCCGCGCCCGCGCCCGCGCCCGCCCCCGCGCTCGCGCCGCGCACGCGCGCCAGCCCCGTCACGCAGTACGCCTGGCCGGTCACTAGGCCGCTGCGCAGGCGCCGCCAGCCGGCCTCCTTGTCCGGCGCGACGGTGGCCACGAGCAGCGTGGAGCGCGGCACGGCGGAGTTGAGCACCTGGAAGGTGAGCGCGCGCGGCTGGTGGCGCAGCGAGAAGCTCTGCACGATGCCGCCGGACAGGTCCTGCAGCGCGCGCGCCGCGCTGCCGCCGCGCAGCGCCGCGTACGAGCCGTACAGCCTGTCGACGAGAGCGGGCCGGGTTAGCGGCGGCTGGAGGGCGGGGGCGGGGGCGGGGCCGCGGTCGGGTACCCACTTGGCGTACGCCTTCTCCAGCAGCGGCAGCGTGAAGTCGTCGGGCAGCGCGCCGCGGCTGGCCAGCAGGCGGCCGCCGCGGGCCGGCAGCCGGTCGTCCACCGCCACCTCGCGCCACGCGCCGAACACCCAGAACCGAAACCTGCGCACCACGACGCCGCACAACATACTTTACATAAAGAATACAAACTATCATACGTTAGCACAGGGAATTCAAGATGACATTGGATAGTAATGCTTCCAGTCCGTATAGCACATTGAAAATTCGAGGAAAGTTAAATTCTCACGCTCAATGTGTGAAAACAGGCAACACAGGTTCGGTAGCGAGAGCCTTTTATTTATTTTTATGTTCTTTGATCATTATATTTTGAGCGAGGCGAGGCGAGGCCGCCCCGCAATTGGCCGCCAACGACTTCGCTCATTAAACGCATCTCCAGCTCGTTACCATACAGCGCCTATAAAATGGACGCCGACGACGCACGACGAAAGGAAAGTGCTCCACAGACAGAGCGCGAGCGGCGACCTTAATACTGCCATTGTTTTGTGAATTCGCAGCCGCTCACATGGCCATGCGAATGATATGATACCGTGTCCAATTACTTTTACACTTTGCTCTATCATATATAAATGAATATTCAGCGTCCGTACAGTGTATGGAGGTATATTTATTGTGTGAGAGCATTGTAAGTGTCGGCAGCTGCTGGTCGCGCGCGGCGCGTGGGAACGAGCACGCGCACGCGACCAGCGGGCACTGCTGCCAGTCTGTCACGCACACATGACTCTCGCGATATCCGGCGGCTAACTAACATTTGATGTGCAAATATTCCCTCTAAGTTTCTATGTGCTATATTGTTCGCTGAGCCGAGCCCACGGCGCTGTAATCGAATATGCGAGTTCAATGAACAACAGCAATCAAATTGTTTTTATTTTGGGTGAGATGTAAACATGTCATAGTATTAAATAGCAAAATTACCGTTGTTAAATTATTCAACAACGGTATATTTGCTATACGATAGCTTAATGTATTTTACTGACGAGGCGGCTGGTACGCTACGGACGAGGCGCACGCGCATAACTAGGGCTGTAGCCAATTAGGGAACCGATATTAGGCAATATCCTTGACTCGCGTTTGCAATACGCAGGCGCGGCGGCGCGCGTCGTGACGCTGAAAAGGTCTGTTGCCGGCGGCGGCGCATGCGCTGCACTTTGCTACGAGTTCCGCGAAGGTCGCGCTTTGCGGCGCAGGGAGGGTTCACTACGTGATACCTGCTGGGAATCTCACTACCCGGCCATGTGTGCACTGACTTCTGACTGACTGAGTTTGACACAGAGTCACGGGCGGGTGACAGAGAAGTGTTCGCCACCCTTACAGCCTGTCGACGCCGACTGGCTCGCGAGGCAGTTCGCTCGTGTGCGTGTGTGCGTGCGTGTGCGCGTACCTGAAGGCGCCGGTGTAGCGGCTGCGGAAGGTCTGCGGCGGCGCGACGCGCGCGAGCAGGCGCGGCGTGAGCGCGAGCGCGGCCGCGGCGCAGCACAAGTGCCCGTCACCCACCTCGCCCACCTCCACGCCCCACCTGCGCACGGGCACCGCTCATACACACCGATCCACACAACAGGTCGCCTGACTAGGAATTACTTATCCCGTGGCGTCGGCAAATTTGACAAAAGATTTATAAGATCTTTGTAAGAACTTTCACCTTTTACCCCTGGTAAATCGACGTGAAATTGCTGACTTCCTATTCTTCTTAAAAATACTATCAAACGACGTTGATTCCCCCGAGCTTCTAAGTAAATTCCTTTTTAATGTTCCTCAAAAATCTATCAGATTGAACCCACCCATACGCATTCCTCACGCTACAACAAATTATAGGCAGAACTCATACACTGTGCGAGCAAGCAGATATGTTAATAGGATATGCAAACAGCACAATCTGGATATATTCACTTGCAGTATTAATTCAGCGAAGCGGTGTCTAAGCCTTGATTTTTTCCAGTAGGACTTAACCGCAGTTTTGTTGTTATTTTACTTTCTTATTATTTTTCAGAAGTTACTTACCGTACGTTACCGTAGTTCAGTGCCATTAAGATTATCTTTCAATGTTTAATGTAAGTTCACACGTCAACTAGTTACCCTATATCTATACGTGGAGACCTGTAATTGGCTCTCAGATGCTGTACCCGTATCTATTATTGTTACTTTTAGCTGTTGGTCTTCCATCAAATAAATAAATAAATAAATAAAAAAAAGATATCTGTCAAATCTGATCATTGCTGTTGGTGTAACTGATTAAATAAGTAAATTACGATTGCTATACTATTATGAGTCGATTGTGGAGGCAGGTATGGGGCTCTGGTGTTTCCCAACGCCAAGATTCGTTTAAGTTCTGCGACTCTGTTATGATTGTTGGACCATGTCGATACATCGGGAGTCTATTCGCGTATGTGGCACCGTATCGGGCGCAGCACTGATTTGGCGCTGCGACTCGTTAGTAGGCACCCGCCATCACTCGCCGCGCCATAGCGGGCCGGCGCCGGAGCCGCGCTGGACTACCGAGTGCGAGCGTCCACCTCCTCCTGTACGTGTCTCGAGAAGGTCAGCCGAACATTAGTGATCATTGTAATCAGTACATTATCATTTAAGGTAGTATGGAATGTCCCAATTATTAGTGGTATAGTGTGGAGCGGACCTGGCGGCAAACTCGTCCTCGGGCTCATCAGCGTCAGCGGCGTCCACGTCAGCGGCGTCCGCGTCGTCGCCGAGCACGCCCTCATCGCCGCGAAACCGCGGCCTCGCGCACAACTCCTGCGCAAAATATTACTGCAGTTAAATACACGGACACTTATATTATTATATACCTACTTACTATTTTATTTACATATAAATGCGAAGCATGTGATCGCTGTATAATCTCGTCATAAATTATATATGTACTAGATCTTCATTGTACGGTAAATATGCCTTAGACCGTTTTAGGAGCAAGTGTCATAGAATAATTTCCGACGCAGCTTGGTGCGGCGGCGGCCACGGAGCGCACGACGATCGAAGAATCAAGCCAAGTGGCGGCTTCTCTTCGAGTGCTGCTGCCGTGCCGCAAGCGCGCGCCTCCCGAGTCGCGCTCGTCGCGCAGCGCAACATTCGATTTTAACTCGGAGAGCTAAGTTGCGTGCGCTTCTGAGAAGAGTCCAAGGATTTAATAAAACAACATCCAAAGAGCGCACTCGATCTTGCTCCTCGAGTTGAGATCGATCTATTAATACGGGCTTCAGGGCCGGCACTGATAACTCGGCGTCGCAATTCGTGTCTAATTATCATAATTGCGTCGTACGAGCTTGGTCCCAGCATTGCAGGTGAATCAAAAAACTGCACAAGCGGATGTTGCCAGTTCAAAGTTGCGAAATGTCATCTGTGATGTATCGCAATCCGTAATAGTAGTGTTTATTGACTGTTAGAGAGACATGATTCCACGCTGTGCCCATTCAAACGGTGCCTTCTTAAAAATCAGCGGCAACGGTGAACAGCGTAAGTACTACGTAGCTGCCAGTTGACACAGCTTAACGGATTAAATTTAAAAGCTAATTGAAATGAAAGAAAGAAAGAAAGAAAGAAAGAAATATATTTATTTGTGCAAACACATTTGAACATAAATAATCTACATTTGAACATAGGTCCCATATGGGACTACAAGTTTGGGTAATATCCAAATGTTTGACACAAATTGGCCCCAACTCAGCATGTGCTGACTGTAGAACAACCAGCGCTGAAATGACGCTCCAAAACAATTGAAAAACAGTGTTCTGTAAAGGAATTCGCATTGGTGGTGTGTGGGGTGTGGGGATTAGGCGCTTAGGCAGTGCGGACAGAGCCGCGGCAGGCCGGAGGGTAGATTCACAACGGAGGAGACTTTGCATTGCACCTTTAATGGCCTCGCAATACTAATTGGCAAATTGAAATTTTCAGTAGTTTAACGAAGTATCTAGCTTCATTAGCCTAAATTTAAGACTTAAAAATAGATACTTATATAATAGTTTTTATATAGACTCCCTAAAAGAGTCTTTGGGTTCGTGGGGCCCCAACGCTCGCCTCGTTTACAAGGAGATTGCCGCACGACTTTTCGCCGCTACCCGTGACCGGCGGGCTGGCCTCTATTTCACGCAGAGAGTGAGCCTCGCTATTCAGCGCGGAAACGCGGCCAGCCTGCTGCCCACTTTTGGCATCGACGACGATGTGGAGGCAATTTTGTGTATATAATTTTATTTTTCAATGTCCTAGTAATAAGTATTTTTTAGTTTTTTGTATTTCCATGTACATAACTATTGTATATAATTTATTGAAATAAAAATTGACTCCCTAAAATATATTGATTTCTTATATTTATGCAAACGTAAAAACATAAAATAAACGCGATAAAATCCGTAAAATTAGTTTAAATTCAATCCCTAAAATATTTTAGATTCTATAAACCATCACAACAAAGAATAGGAACTAACCATATTCCCACGCAGACTCACCGCGGCAGGTTGAAACGATAGTAGCCATCAAAGCCGTAACCTCATCCTTGCCCTATTAACGATTGACTCGCTGATAGGTCGGACGTAGGCCGCTCCGTGACCGAGAATTAGCGCGATATAACGGCGCACGCGCAGTCGAGCACCGCATCGGAATACCATGCTTGTGGGCTTACGATCATAACATGCGCTATATACCTACATATTCTGCATTGATAAAATAGTAGCAATCTGTATACTCATAATTGTCGAAGTCTAAATGCAATATTGATGATACAACTTAGTTTGTAACAAATGCAATGTTATGCGTCACAAGCTGTCATGAATTCAGAAAACGCTTGTCAGAGCTCTGTAATTTTGGCCGCAATATGATGGCCGCGTTAAACTCCTCAACGAACCTGCCAGGGTCGGGGTGAGCTTGCAGCCCAGGGCACTCGCGCCGTGCTAATAAGTCGCATACTGTGGGATGATTCACAAATAAAGCAGAACAAGAGCGTTGAAAGGGCCGCGCTCGCGCCGCACACTTGGTAACCACGGCGCGGCTGCGCGTGCGCGCCCGCGGCGCATCTCAACTCAACGCGATGCATTTCCTACTCTCTCCAGTTTAAATATTTAACAAGAAAGCGCGAATCGTTTGCGAAGTGTCCCCGCGACCAGCGATCAATATTTAAACAAATCCTTTCTATTTTACAAAGTGCCAATAGTTTTTAGTAAAACTACCGTTTTCGCTATATAACCACAGTATTAATAAGTGCCGGTACGCAACAAACGTGCAGTAACTATCTATGCAAAGCTGGAGTTGACAGTAACGAGATTTAGAAGATTGACAAGCAGGATTCAATCAAGTAAATGTAGGACGCATTGCTTGGTTCTTAGGTGTCCATTTGCCGTAGATGAAAAGGTACTCGATGGTAGTTTGATGTAGGTACTATCGGGGAGTTTACTTCTAACATTTTAGTTTGAATGTTCCAGCGTCCGGGAGCCGTCTCTAATCTAAGATAATGTACATGCGGCCATCCGGCGCCCGCGCCGGCGGCAGCTGGAGCGCGACGGAGCTGCGGCCACCGCGCGCCTTTGATCAGCACCAGAGACGAACACACCGGACAATTATAATAATAAGGAAGTAGAACTAAGTGAAAAACCGACGGTGTGTTGCGAGCAGCGGCCGAAGCAAACGTTCGTTTCTTTATAAAACCACACACAATCTGAAGAAATAATTGACTGCAATTCGATATTTTCGGAGGTTTCGGATGCGTAGCATAGCTCGTGCGCGTATATTGTGTGTAGTGTGTGTACGCGTGTCGTGGGAGCGCGCGTCGTGCGCGGTGGCGTGTCGCGGCGCGCCCGCCATTGTGTTTGTTCCGCAGTCATATCCTCTCCCAACAAGCGCGAGAAAGTCGCCGAGCGATCGCGGTGCACCGCCTCGCGCGAGACGCTGAACTATTTACGTTCCATCGTCCTTAAAGATTTCTTCATTTGCATGGTATAAAAATATTGAACGGTCATGGATTAGGAAGGTGTTAACAGTTTCATCAAATAAGTAGTAGTCTCGTCATGCGTTGTCGCTGATGGGTCCACTTACCCCCGCCAGCTTCATCAGCTTTTATGTTCAATCGATAAGCGTTAGCGGTTATAAAGTCGAGGTTTTACTATTGCGGGTGCAGCGATAGCGCGGCGTTCATGTAAATGCGATGTAATCCGTCGTAACTACAGACAGCCGGGCACGCACGGCGCGTCCGCGACGAGCGCCGGGCACCGCGAGGGAAAGTTTCACATATTAAATTGGAGTAAGTACGTAACATAACTGGCGCAAGTAGCAGTTAAAACTCGTGTCTCATGTTAACAGCGTGGCTACATGAGTAGTATATTGGAATAGTTACATTAAAAATAATTAAACTAGACAATGCTTGTTATGACATGTGGCATGTTCCATGTAGACGGCAACGCACTTGCTTCGCGCGTATCGATGGGCGGGTGCAGCTAATTGCCTCGATCCAGTGAGCTCGGCTGCGTGCCGCGCAGGTCACACACAGCAGGGGCTCGCTCGCGTCGTCACCTCGCGTTTTCTGAAGGCTTCATTTAAACATGCGACGTGTTACATGCAATTGCAATTAGCGGTGCCATGTCTGTGATTAATGTATGTGGGTGTGGGCGTGCGCAGCCCACAGCCACCACAATACAACCACATGCCGCCTGTGACGACGACGAAGATCGAGTCACTAGAATTATTTTCGCACATGTAACTTGCAAGTCATCCTAATTACTTAAACACATCATTTAGTACCTACCTGGCAGGTATATCTATCATGTGGTCTCAAATTATATTCGACCAGACCTCACCAACCTCAGTTTCTTTTTTTAGATTCCTAGTAGGTATATTATTTGTGCTAAAAGGCAGCTTACGGCAACTGCATAATGTCATGGGATCGAAACAGGAACTCGCGGTTACGAGCAGGGTCTCTAACCACTAGGCCATTGTCGTTCAAACGCGTTTATTTTACCTATATAATCGAAATGCCACGGAATCATGTTTTGATGCGGCATCCCGCGGCTTGTGTCGGCACCTGCATGTAGGTAGGTAATACATATTGCACTCGACTGTGCGGGCACCGCGCGCTCGACGACAGGAGCGCGCCATTATTGTCACAAGTGCAGCCTAGTTGCGCAAGCGCAAAGCCCGCACGCGAGCCGCGATCATACCTGTGTAATATCACACGGCGACCCTCGCCTTCATTTTGGTATCATTGCAAGAAGTGGAATGAAGTAGTTTACCTATTAACTTGGTACCTGAATAATAATGTTGCATGACTATGTCGGTACCTTGTCGGAGTGATCGACAGTGCAACGGGAAGAATCAACGGCTTGATTAGATCACGGGATAAATTTAGGATGTAGACAAGAATGTGTTCAGTAGCATCAAGTGGAGGTGTGGACGTGCGGCGCGGCGGCAGTTCATTCTCTCACTCCGCGAGAGTGCATTCACTGCGGCGCCAGCTTTTATTTTCTCAACCGGGTGACGACAGCCGCGGTGCGATATGGACCATATCATCACATTGTATTCGAGCGTGGGAACCCCAGCCTTGGCGCTGTGCAAGGTGGCACATGGGGATGGATCGGTATGGGAACCTTCGAAATTATATGAGATAGAAAAATATGTCTTTGATTTTTAACTGAATTAAAAAAAAAGAGAAGGTTCTCAATTCGATTGTTTTTTTATGTTTGTTACTTCAGAACTCCGTCATTTAAAAATCCTTTTAGTGACAAAGATAGAGTATATATATAACTCATCCACAAAAAAATAAACACTAAAAAACCGCTTCGCGGAGCATTGCATATTCACTGAACCAATATTCGTTAAATATTTAATTTAGTTAGACAAGGTAGATTTTTAGATTCGATTATTTTTTGCTTTTTAGTTTTTGAAGACGCTTTTTTATAGATAAGCAAAACTACATCCGACATTCATTTTGATACACTCATTGGGTACGAAAACTATTCCTATTCATTGGACCCGCACGATGTCACTGACTTATCATTACTGTAAGATATCAGTCAGTGACATTGGATGGTCCAAAAAAACTAATCTGAGACTGGCTCGGTTTACTATACTGAACAAGCGGAGATTCCACTATTATCGTACGGAAAATTCTAACTCTGGAGGGTCCAGAATCATGAGTACCCGTGTAGACCGTGGATATAGCAGCGGGCGGCCGGCACCGGATGTGTTGTGTGACATAATCACCGGCGTTAGCCCCACGGCGCCCGCGGTGACTCATCGCTTGTCACTTGTCAACCTTGAATTCGCGCGGCGCGGCAAGTGTCGACGACTCGCGACCACCGTTACTCCACTTCCGAATAATTATAACAGAAATAAATATCGAAGCATCGCCAGCTGTTATTGGATAGCGACATAACAGCTGAGGTTGACCCGACAACATATAACATGGTAAGAAGTAACCATGAACATGTATAGGGTGTTTTTTTACTCAATATGGTGAAGCAGCAGCGGATGGAGCCGGACTGGGGCGCGGTGGCCGCGCGCGTTGATGTCTTTTTTATGTGAGCCGAACTCCCGCTTCCGCGACCTTGGAGTGCCATCGTAATGATCCCACACACCGCCGCCGGCGCGGGCGCAGCCGCGACGCCCGCGGGACCTGGCCCACGTGCAGCCGGCAATACCATATCCCCAACCCAAAGACGAAATAGCATTAATATTTGAATAAACATTATCTAATAATGACACAACTTCTCTAACTAACACTGTACTCAGGAAAAAAGGTGTCGCCACTATATTATATGAGTTTATTGGAGCACGCTAATGTGTACTAGGTATATATCTCGGTATCTGCGGCTGTGGAATCGGCAAGTAGGTGACCTAGGCCAGGCCGTATTATAACCAAGATTTAACTTTGGGGCGGTCGAGCTCTGGACCAGAGACATTAATGAGTATCTATGTATAAAGCGGTGGGTTCTGTAAGGTATTTAGGGGGAAGGGGACCACCCGAAACCCTCTCCTGCCTCTGAGTGACTTGAACCTAGGTACCTACAGACAGATGATTCTCGTACGTCACGCTCGTATTCACACACGGAGAAAAATGGATTTCTGGCCTATATAAGGAAAATAACGTGTTATACTGTTGAATTGTAATTACGTGGGGCCACTTTGTAACGCTGACCATCATTTTTACGTAGCTAAGCGTAAACATTACGACGGCACCGTCAAAAAGATCAAACACAAAATGTTAAAACTGTAGTTTGACAGTTATGAAGCAGCAGAAAAGCGAATGGTACGATGGCTATGTCCAATCAGAGTTGGAATCAATCAAGTAGTGGAACTGTCGCAAGTGGATCAAGCACAGGAAGCCGAGCCCGTTGCGCAGAGCGGGAGGGGGGAGGGGGGACGTTTAGCAACGATCTATTAAGCAATGTCACCGGGCTCCGCGTGGCAAGTGTTTATTCATGATACACAATTTGGACAAAATATAATTAGCGATTAGTGCGAGTGAGGTAACCTGGGGCTTGGGGTTCCGGGGACATTCTAGTCTTCTTCCAAGCACCGAAAGGGGCATATTTCAGAGGCTTCATACAGCAGTAATAATAACTTAATTGAAATCTATACATATAAATAAAATTGGAGTGTCTGTTTGTAATATTAAAATAACCGCTTTTTACTAAGTGCATTTGGATGTATACACGTTACCTATACCGAAACAACATTTTTTAAAATTTTTGTCTGTCTGTCTGTCTGTCTGTCTGTCTGTCTATCTGTCTGTCTGTTTGTTCCGGGTAATCTCTGAAATGGCTGGACCGATTTTGACGGGAATTTCACTGGCAGATAGCTGATGTAACAAGGAGTAACATAGGCTACTTTTATTTTAGAAAAAAAAATTGGATCTCTCGAAAAAAAATTAAAACCAATGATGCAGCGCTGCGCCTGATTAAAGTTTGATAGCAACAATCTGCAATGCGTCCCGCGGGATCAGAACGCGAGCAGGCTGTTGCCAACGGCTGAGTCTTTGTTAAATACCACGCGGACGAAGTCGCGGGCAACAGCTAGTAAGGAATAAAAACAAGATACAAGTGAGTGAACGTTACATTTCCCAATCATCTTCTATCGCATCGATGGCAAAACTTAATTCTTACTCGTCCAGAAATCACATGAGGGGCATGTGTATTAAACGAGCAACTGTTTAGTAACCGTCGCACTCGCATTCGAGATCCGAGACTATAAATCCCCATCTAGGAAGATTAGGAAGATGCACAGGTGTTTTGCAACCCACGCCACGGCATCATTTAAGTATCAATTACGAGAACGCCATATAGTGTGTGTGGGTGGTGGAGACAGCGCGGTGGGGGGGGGGGGACTGCATCAATGTCGAGGAGACGCAAAAAACGGCAAATTAATCACCTGCCTACATACATACCTACGTACATAGGCACCATCTGGCTTGGGTGTTTATTCAAGCTACTGCCGGTATTAATATCCAGAATTAATATTCCTAGCGCTCGTCATAGACAGAAGTTCATCGACAAATAATTATTATGTTGTATTATGTGTCTGGGCAGGTGGTTAACTGCACTTCCCGAGTTATATGATTGTTAAAATATAATATAACGGGCATTTATAAGACACGAGACGACAGCCAATCACGTCTTTATCCTATGCACAGACTTCTTAGAATATTCAGACAACACGAGGTGTCGCTACAAGTCTACAAAAACTGGTTCAGATTAATATAAAAGAACACACACATATTATATCAAAATTGTGTCCAGAACTTCGTAGTCTATGCCGGACCAGTTACTAGGCAAAAAGTTTTGTATGTGTTAGCATTTACAACTACGAATGCATTGAAAAAGGGGCTTATATTTGCTAGTGGCAACTCTACGTCTGAACTTCTCAACAAGTCTGTGATTCCATGTCAATGGATGACGGCGAGTTGGCGGTCAACGGTAAACGCGCTAGGGCCTCCGCCGCCGCCCGTCGAGCTGCGGCAGACACCGGACCGACACGACGCGACGCGACGCATTAACCGGCCATCACAATGCAAAGCTGAATTTTCCACAAATCTGTATTACCCATGGAATCATGTTAAGGTCATTGATTGAAAAGCTGCTCCTCATATATAAGTATACACATATATCTTCATTCTGGCTTTCACTGCTTTGCAATAAGTAAAGGTATAGGTACTGGACGCCATACAATTATTAATCCAACATCTCCGTCGAGCGACACCGCGCGAGAGAGCGTTTACGATGAAACTCAATCGAATATTGGTCCAAATAACGGATCAAAGGTAGGTATACTTCGACGATGACGACGAGTTCATAAGAGATCAGACTTAGGAACCTACTTATATGCACCTAGTCAATATTTCTAACGAAAATAATAAGACTATTGATGGGAAAAAGAAAAATGAAATAAAACTAGGGATTTAATGGAAAGGCGCATGTGAAGTGCTCAACACGTAAAGACGGACACATTAGTGTATGTACCGATTGTTGAAAATGTAATAGGTACTTGTTAAAAGAGAGTGGTATAGTTATGCAGAGTCGGGAGCGAGCGGGTCGGTGTTGCAGCGGCGCGGCGCGGCGCGGCAGCGAAGCGCATTAGCGGGCGATGACGCTATAACTATACGCGTTACCGATGCCGCGCCGCTGCCGCGCCGCCCCGCCCCGCGCTGCGCCCGGTCGACCGCGGCGCGACGACACGTAGTACCTACCGCGACCACCAATTACATACAGTCATCATAATAATTACTCAGATATTGCTGTATCTCGAGGCGAGTTAATTAAATTTTGTGTTTTCAACACAGATTTTCAAGCTCATTAAAAGTGTGCCAAGTGAGTGTGTAACTGTACCTACAATCAAAAATTGCGACTCGTCGCCCGCGCACCGCCACCGCCGGGGAACGGTCCGACTGAGGCTGCATGCTCACTATGTACAAAAACCGCGTGGCGTTGTGAAACCAACATGTTTATGTAAACACGCCGACATAACCGAGCGATCAAAAGGAGGCCTGCGCCGCGCCCGGCGCCTTTTACTTTTATCCACTACCTACAGGATATGTTTTATAGAAGGTTGGTTGAGAGCGGTATATATATATCAATCCAAGCCTATTTTGTGGATAATCTCGCGATGCAAATCAGTGTCATGTGAGGAGTAGCGCTCGCGACGCCGACGCGGTGGTGGCGCGGCAATGGGCGTGTTTGCACAGGTGTTAGCACGCTCTAAACGACGACAGAGACAAGGTCGGCGCGCGCGCAGCACGACCCTCGCGCGCTGCCTCTTGTGCGCGAATTACATCACACACACATGGCACCACTCGATATGTTTTGCGATACGCGCACAGAACATACCAGTAACCCGAATACGAGGACAAACAAAGAATGATTAAGTATCATAGAATTAAACAACACTAGATTCGAATGCTGATTGCATGTTGGTATTAGTGGAGTCGGGAGGAAGCGGAGCACAAATGTGATTAGATCATAGTGTCGCAAGTGCTCGCGAGCGCAGGCAGTGATGCGGTACTCACGTGGGGCCGCAGCCAGCGCACGCCGCGCGCGAGCCGCCGCGCGCCCAGCGCGCGCCACGCGGCCGGGAACTGCGGGTCCTCCCACAGCGCGCCCGAGCCCTCCGACCCGCCCCAGTACCTGCGCACATCACTTCGCTCTCAACAAACTAATTCATTTTCTATGAAGTGGATCGCTCGGTATGTGCGAGGGGACCAACCTATGCTACGGTGGTTTTGAGCGATACTGATGAAGCAAAAAGATGGAGCCGTGTAGCGGAACTGCGCGGGCGCACAGCGTCGTCCACGCGGAACAATAAGCTGACTTATCGAACCATGGCTATTCATTTTACTTAAAATCATTATATTCAAAATGCAGGCATACAATCGCAAGTTGGGTTTATAATCTGGTCGCTCACCTGGAAAGCGTGGACTGGTGATCATCACGCCGCGCGGCGCCCACACCATCTGCAAGTAATTCCACACGATAAATTACCATCATCTCATTACCTAACTAGCACGATATGTTAGCGCACTGAAGCAGCTCGGCCTAACCTTCCGGGAATGTAGGCACTGAGCTGCAGGTGAACTAGGTGTTAAGCAAGTACCTTGGTATATATTATTTTGATAGCAGACGTTTCCCCTCACCAAGAGCGCAGGCGCAATTTCTAGCCACACCTAGTAAATAACTGACATCATGACTTCGACTGAATGCATCAGGAACGCAACCTCATACTCAGCGAATATGCATGCAGCGATAAATGTAGTGCCCACCTGAAGACTACATATGC
This sequence comes from Pheosia tremula, assembly GCA_905333125.1. Lineage (NCBI taxonomy): Eukaryota > Metazoa > Arthropoda > Insecta > Lepidoptera > Notodontidae > Pheosia > Pheosia tremula. Next base: position 10,004,651 of record HG995411.1, on the reverse strand, counting down.
TCCTTGCGTGTGTCCTGACGATAGCACTACCTTACTGCTAAATATCAATAAGCCTAACATCGCGAGATATGCCGTCGTATATCTGCGCAATGTTCTGTGGATCTGTGTCGATATGTAATGTTTTGGAATAAACAAGTTAAAGATACCTAGCTACTTACAGAAGTTGGGGATGAGTCAAGAATTGGTAAATGCATGTACCTAAATATTTATGCCCAAAATGTATATAGAATTAAGTAGGATGTCAACATCTCTGTGGTCGAGTGTGACCGACAGGCGAGGACAGGCGGCGCGGGGCGTCCGTTTTCAGTGCACAACACATTCAACGCCATTATGTTCGTTTATGTATCTGAACGGACATGTTAATGGCGGCCTTGGAGGGCACGACAATCGGCCACTACGCTGACGTACATATTACACCACTCGCAATAAATAATAGAGCGAATAATATTGCACACGATATGTTCATCATCAATCATCATCGCCGAGCCGGCCCGATGGCCGCGCATTAAATCTAATAGAATTTGAATATTCATACGGTGTATTCAAAGGAAGCAGGTAGCATTATTCTTCAACTAGCAGTAGGAAGACAAGTTGATCAACAGTACATCTTTAGTAGTGCATCATTATGATAGTTTGTGCAATCAATGGGTTTTTTTTTCAATTATAATTTATTGGGTGATGGTTGCTAGCGTGACCGCTCGTCTACTACTGGGTGGATTATTTGTTACTGGACCTAGAAGGGAATGTAATGAGGGTGGCAGCCCTGCCGGCGTCTCCGCGCGAGCTGTCCTGGCGGAACAGATTGCGGAGCATCACTTCCGCACCGCGGCCCGCCCCCCCGCCCCGCCCCAGCTCCCGCTAAGTAGCCGATGCCGCTCATGCCCATCCACTACCCACACTGGACAGGCATGGAATCAATGCTGTCGCAGGTGGTTGATAAACATACGAAGGTTAAATCTGGCATTTTTAGATTTTTTTGTGTCTGTGTGAACGTGCATCACTTACTAATAGGAATGATCCAAAGCAATAATCCAGATTAATATTTAAGGATACTTTTTCTTTGATATCCCGTCAGATCGATGGGGTTCCCGCGGGATACCTATAAAACTGCACCTCAAAATTCACTGGGCAGATTTTACTGCAATTTGGCACGGTACATAGCCACCCAGTCACCGGGTCTATGTATACGATACGATACTATTTATTCCGCAAAGTTGAAGGGTTCCCCGAGGATGGTCAAAAACTAAAGGCCACGCGCACGGAGTCGCGGGCAGAATAACTAGTTTCGAATAAGGCAGGTATGTAATGCTAAGAACAGTCGCATCATGACTGTTCTTGGCAGGCAAATGTGGAGTGCAATTAGTAGGCAGCTGGGGTGTCCGCGATTGTGAGCGGCAGCGCGCCGCTGTACGGTACGCCGCAATACGCGAGGGAATGTGGGCTATAATTGGTATGAATTCACTTGATCTGCTTTAGGACATGTCAAGCACTCTTGTAGCATATAAGTTAAACTATGGACAAAATCGGTCACACTTCCATAAAAAAAGCGGCTTGTCTATTATTCCACATGCGGTCTACATTAGGTGAATTGTTCTTTCTCAAACTATATGTGTGTTATCTGTATGATGGCGATAGTTCACGTCATGTACTACAGCGCTCCAGGCGCGTGGTCGATGCGCGGGCGCACGCGAGCCGCTGCTGCAAGACTCACGCGACTTTCGGTTTCGTCCTCACGTGGTGATGAATGGCGATTGCGTATGAAACACCAAACAAATCACAAATTGTATCTGCCCGTACGATGCGCAAGCGCTGATTTTATCGTACCTACTCCACTTTGATATACCGCTGCGTTTGGGGTCGGCGGTTTTATAGTACAATCACATGTAGGTGAAGTCCATACATTATGGTGATAAATAAACAGATTGTAGATGGGGTATATACCTATTTTACTAATTCCTTTTACCCAAGCAGCGCAGACGGGTAACGCCTCTATCTGCAGAACGGATCAGCTGATTCCAAAGTTTCAGATGATCTATTCAATTTCCAATGCCATTACAAAGCATTCCACAGAAGAAAATAGTGTTGAATGCTATTGTCAATCGACGGAAACTGCTTATAACATCGGGGAAGTAGTAACATAATGCGTAAGGATGTCATCTACTTCTGCTGTCAGTGGCCCTGCAGTTCCTGCACGGTGGTCACCCACATTGGTCGGTGGCTGGTGGGCGGCGCAGGGGTTGTGCGGCGGGTACTTACTGGCGTGTCCATTGGTTTTGTGCGCGTGACCGTTGGCGTGCGGGCGCTGGTGCGGCTCGCAGGCGGCGGCGGCGGGGGCGGGGGGCGCGGGCGGCGCGCGCGTGCGCATGAACTTCCTCATGGCGCCGCTCTCCGCATCGCACGCACCCGCGCTCTGCGCACACAACACTACCCTCAGCTGCTGCCGCAACCTTTATATCATTAGCAGCTGTATGCGGTAACCACTCGAAGCCACGCTAGACACCAAGAGGTGCGAACCAAAATATCAAATAGTCTCGATTTCAAAATGTTGCACTGATCCGCGGGAAACCCAGGCTCACTCTACCGTATTTATAAAAAAATGCTCTATTAAGATATGTAGTGACTGGGGGTAGCGGCAGTAAACCTCGAATTTAAAAAAAAAATATCACCCAACTCTCTGGCTATTATGTCTACATTACAATACTAAGAACATTATTGCACTGATTTATCGATGAGTTATCGTCTGTAAGCGCTGTGTGGACACAACACAAATTATGTAGGTGAGTAGGTAATAACATCACAACCGCGGCGGACTGTGTACATACTAATATGCTTATTATGTTTTTACACGTTCGCAGGGCATGTGCGTCGATGCAACTACACGGCACTACCGATGTAATGACACTAAACAATGTAACAGCAATCTAATAAAGAGGTTCTTGGTAACGGTCACATTCATCATAGTTCACGAGTCCGCTTTGCGAGACGCAGCTTCAAGAGGGTAGTTGAACGTGCCAATAGTATTCGCCTGACATACTTCTGTGGGTAAACAAATTCAATTCCAGATAGGCTATCAGCGGCGAAACCAGGGACTCCCCAAATACGAGCGCCACCTTTGCAAGATGCCCGTGAGTTTAATAGCACGACAATCCGCACAGATTCCTCGTAACAATCCAAAGTGATCGAAGCGAGCGTACGATAGAGCTCGGCGGCGGCACGTGTCGGCGCGGCGGCGGTCGCGAGCGCACTGCCGGCGCCGCCGCCGCGCGCTTTGCACGGCGCACGCGCAAGCGCCCTACTTCACGCGCCCGAGCAGTCGCTGGAGTTGCCGCCACACCACACCATGGGAACTAACTATCTAGAAAAGCTAGTAGGTAAACGCTGCCAGCAGGTGCCGGCTTCGACCAACTCAAGCCTAGAGGACGGCTCCTTGGCGTGCGCTTACCACCCCTGTTCTCGCAGAACAGAATCAGTTCATATGGCAGTTAGAAAGCGCTTTCTAGGTGGTACCCTTAAGTGGTATCTGGATCTGCTATCGAGACTAACGGGTAAAAAGGTTTTAACTCTTCAACCTAAAACGAAAAAAAATATTAGCAATAATAATAATTCGCCGCTTAATAAGTAAATAATGTCTATTCTACGAAAGAGCATTTGAGTCAGCAGGTAGCTGTACCTACCTGCCGCGCGCCATTATGCGGTCATTAACATACAATCCGCGCCGACCGACTTGCAGGCCGCAGCCACCGCCGCCGCGCCGCGCCGCCGCGTGAGCGTATAGCTGCCTGTACTATCATGACTGAAGACACAGTCTTGCGAGGCCGGTCGTTTGGGCGAGGCAGCGGTAGCGTTGAACGTGTCATCTGTAATTCGCCTCGCTGTCAGCTCGCGTGCGGCATATTGTGTCCGCAAGCCGGTTCTGCGAAGCTGCACGGTCGGTTTGGATCCAGCCCATGCTGGCAATGCCAAACGAGCGGTTTCAGCTGCAGCAAAGCAATGAACTCGCACCACCAACCCGTTTGTTTGCCCCTGCATCCATCGCTACGAACAGATGACGACAGACGTGATGTTATCCGTCGACCGTTGCTAATGAAATAATAATAATTTATTTTCTCCAGTCTATGGGGTCGAGTCACCTTCATCCGTAGGAGAATTAAATACCCTCGAGATACCTACCCTGATACACGTGACCCTGGGTGGTGCCAACTAGGTGTAGTTGGCACCACCCAGGGTCAACTCTACTGGTGGTAGGCTTCGGCCGTGGTTAGTCACCACCCATTGAACAAAGCCATGTCGCCAAGCGGCCTAGCCGTCTTCCGGCATGATGTTTGGTGTTGCCATTTATGGATGGCGGGTCAGATCAGTTGCGCTGCATGTGCCTAGTGAATGTAGCGTCTCGATCTACTGCCGCCTTCCTACCTAGGCAAGTATGCTCCATCGTAGATGTCATCATCACTTACCATCAGGTGAGACCGAGATCAAATACTTGTCTATAATGTAATAAAAAAAAAAAAACAAGTCTCTTCCTTTAGTAATGGATTGCTCCCAACCACCCAGACACGGTCAACCGGACGTCGATGTTGGTTTGAGTGTAACCGTTTTGTCATTCCACCAGCATATCAAACATTCTCGTATTTCGCAAAAAAATCATTTCGGTCAACATGAGGAGTTGGTTGGACTTTCTGTTAAAACGAGCGGCATGCCCTTTGTAGCTCCGTCAAACTTTGAACAAGTAATACTGTTTGAGTCACCGCGGCACCGTCGGATCATGTGCAGGGCTCCTTATTGAAGGTGTAGTACATCTTTATGTATGTTTTTATATAGCTACATTAGATAGGCCATATGAATTCCATAATTTTATAAGTAGCTATGTAAGGGTCAGCGCACACCAACGAAGAAACGGCGAAGGGTGTAATTCGATAACAATCGCAAATCGACTTTACATACTTCGACATACGACTGAAGTTTGTACAGAAAAATTAAATCACACTGGGCGGCTCGGATCGACGCACGCGTCTCTGTGAGAGTGAGTACGTAAAGTTGATTTGGAATTGCTTTTTATCCGTCGCCTCGCCGCCAGGCAGCGCAGCGCTTCTCCATCGATCGGTGTGCGCCGACCCTAAGACCATGACTGTTGGCCCGGAGCGCTGCTCACAACACTAAGTACACATAGATCGTGATCTAGAGGCGGCCGGATAATGATCTAGAGCACGCCGCGCTTCCGAGGCAAATGAAACCATCCGGGGATCGATCAATACATTTATTCGCAACTTACACTACGATAACAAACGACTAATAGTAAGGAGAATATACAGTAACACGATCTAGAACACCAGTTAGAGTTAACGATAGAAAAATAAAGAAATTCACGTAGAGACTAGACTAACTACATCGTAATCACAAGGCGGCGCGGCCAGGAATGTGCGGCTTGCGGCCGCGGGGATCACCACGGGATCCTCGACATTTCTCGTTAATAATGTATGTCGTATTTATTAGTATCGACAATTCCCGTCATTTGCGTCGATACGACAATACTTAACGAAGTTTTTTATACACCGATAATGTTATCCTTCTATTACTTCACGAGGGGGGTATACTAGAAGCGAAGAAAATCAGTCGCACGCTTCCTCTGTGGACAGACATTTTACTACGGGAATAGACAAATGCAATGTGCTGCATCGCTCGCGTGTTAACATCCGCCAGACAAGGGACTCCTACGTTTCCTTCGAGGAGAGCGTCGCGGTCGCGAGAGGACGCTTCATAACTTGTAACAGTGTGTCGAGCAACCGTTAAATACGTAATATCTACATCTACATAGCGAGCATCTAGACGTTGCACTAACTTCGATTTATTATCAACGTCATCGAGTCCACGAGAGGATTTTTTTTCTATACCGTTAAAGTACGATTCGTAAAATCGGTTTCAAATAGGAATATCACAAGCGAGCGTCTACTAGGAGAGTGTCGCGGGACGCAGCAGCGTCTCGGGCGTTCCGGTACCCGCGTTCAGTCGTTCGAGTCGAGGTCGGAGTCGGCGGCGGCGGGCTCCGGGGCGGCGGGCAGGGGCGGGCGGGGCGCGCGGGGCGGGCGGGGCGCGGCGGGCAGCAGCAGCACGCAGGGCGGCAGCTCCAGGTCGATGGTGCCGCACGACGACGACAGCCGCGCCTGCGCCACCTGCACGCGCACGCGCGGCGCGGTGCCGACCGCGCCCGCGCCCGCCCCCGCGCCCGCCCCCGCCCGCAGCGAGCGCGAGTTGAACTCGAGCGTCTGCGCGGCGCGCGCGTGGCGCCGGCAGCCGCGCGCCGCGCCCGCCACGCGCCACCACCAGTACGCGTCGCCCGCGCCCGCCGGCTCGTACGCGTCCTCCTGCAACACCACACACAACACCCCACTCGATACGAGGACGCGCTAGCGGACACCGACCCGGGGCCGGGGAGGATACCCGCCACTGGTGCCGTCCTCGCTTCTCTTCCCATCCTCCCCGGTACGGGTCCATGGTCGAGAGCAAATAAATACATGTAGTATAGGATTTTTCTATAAAACGACGTATGACACCGCGCAGTCGCATCCCCACTTCGTAAATGCTCCATGGCCGGGACACGATGGATACCAAATCGCAACAACTGAATGTAGTGTTTATGAAAACGACATGAATTGACAACAACGGTGGATTAAATAGACACGAGTATGATGTCTGGTATGTCTGGTATGTCTGGTATGGTCACCTGTTCAACGCCGGGGCGCTGCAGGTACAGCGGCCGCCAGCGCGCGGCGGCGGGCCCGCCCGCCCCGCCCGCCGCACCCCCCGCGCTCGCGTACACGCCCAGGTTGGCGTAACTGCCACATAGCATTTTCAACGTTTTATTTTAAATTGAATGAATCGTTATCATAAGAATATACTATATATATATATAATATGAGTTACGTATATAACAGAAAAAGTCCTTTACGACAGCAAAATTTGATATTTACCTTGAATTAAATTGACTTCAGACAATTTATCCAATAATTACATCAATTCATTCGTCCACATATTACAATCAGACTAAACGAACACTTCCTTTTGTTTCGCCATGTTTTGGCTAACAGATTATTTAAGTTTTTTAAACTATTTCTATGTTAAATGAACAAAGTGCGTCTCACGAGGGTTCAGGTCGCAGGTGCAGTCTGGCGCAGTAGGTGGCGGCGGCCGGGGCGGCCGGGGCGGCGGGGGCGGGCGGCGGGGCGGGCGGCGGGGCGGGCGGCTCCGCCGGCGCGCGGCATCAGGCGGGCCGCTCCACCACGCACACGCCCGCGTACGAGCGGCCCAGCGACATGCTGGCGCCCAGCAGCGTCCACGTGTCCGTGGCCGGGTCGAACACCTGCGCACGCACCGCACGTCACCGCACGCGCCGCACGCGCCGCACGCGCGGCCGGCGGCGCCACTCACCTCCACCGTGTCCAGGTTGGCGGCGCCGTCGTCCCCGCCGACCACGTACAGCTTGCCGTCGTACGCGGCGACGGCGGCGTTGCGGCGCGCCGTGTGCATGGGCGGCGCGGGCGCCCAGCCGGCGTCGGGCCGGTAGCGCTCCACGGAGCGGCGCACGGCGGGCCCGTCGTGGCCGCCCACCGCGTACAGCGCGCCCTCGGCCACGCCCACGCCGCAGCCGGAGCGCCGCGCCGCCATGTCGGGCACGCTCTCCCACGCGTCCGCCGCCGGGTCGTACCGCTCCACGGTGTGCAGGCACTGGCGCGAGGCGCCGTCGTACCCGCCCACCGCGTACAGCTTGCCGCCCAGCACGCCCACGCCCACGGACGAGCGGCGCGTGCTCATGCCGGCCACGGCGCGCCAGGCGCCCGCGCGCGTGTCCAGCGCCTCCGCCGTGCTCAGCCCGGTCGCGCCGTCGAACCTGCGCCCGCCACGCCGCACAGCCGTACATTATATGAGGTTTCATGAACGACTACGTCTTCACTGTACCCTACTCATGTTTCATGAAGTGAGTCATATGAGTTCTAAAGCTAAGATATATAATTATTCGTATTTATAAAATTATATCTATATATATATAAAGTTCTATATGTCCTGACCGACCGACTGGTGTATCGACCCACACCGCAAACCGCTGCTCGTAGCGACGTGAAATTTGGACAGAAGCTTGTACCTTGTACGACGTGAGCATACATGAAGATCGGATTTTTGGAAATTCGACCTCCTAAGGGTCTCAAACGAGGAGTCAAAGTTTGTATGATCTCTTTTATTTTTCCGACAGATAGTGATTGGAATTCATCAAGGGAATTGAGTAGATCCACCGAGTTTGTAGGCCACACAGTTGCTAGGGTAATTTTTTGTAAGAGTAAATGATACTTCTGCGGTTGAATTTTTACTCTGACGATATTATTTAAAGCTTATTTAGATTTGGTCCGCACATAACGTACCGTGCATGTAAAAAGGATTATTATTAAAAACGCTATCGACGGCAGCGCAGGGTGGCTAACGGGACAGCATAATAAGTATAACGCACCCGCCGACGGCGTAGACGGTGTGTCCGATGACGGCGACGCCGAGCGTGGAGCGGCGCGCGGCCAGCGGCGGGCCCGGCGCCCACGCGTCCGCCGCCACGTCGTACACGTCCACGCTGCGCACGCGCAGCGTGCCGTTGAACCCGCCCACCGCGTACACCTTGCCGTGCACCTGCGCCAGCCCCGCGCGGCAGCGGCGCGTCAGCAGCGCGGCCGCGGGCCGCCACGCCGCCGCGTCCAGCTGGAAGGCCTCCACGTCGCGCACGGCCTTGGGCGCCTGGCCGCCCACCACCAGCAGCAGGCGCGGCGCGCGCGGCGGGCGGCGCGGGCGGGCGCGCGCGCAGGCGGCGGCGGCGGCCAGGCGGCGCTCGGGCCGCATGAGGTGGAAGGACAGCGCCTCGATCACCAGGTCCTTGACCCGCACGGGCGCGCTGGCCAGCGGCTCGGCGGCCGCGCGCGCCACCAGCGAGTCGCGCGCCAGCAGCGGCAGCCGCACGTGCTCCAGCAGCGCGCCCAGCGCGCCGCGCCGCGCCGCCGCGTCGTGCTGCATCCAGCGGATCACCGCGTCCAGCACCGCCTCCTCGCTCGGCACCTGCCACCGCGAACCGTCACCAGATGTCTCCGGACCGACCGACGCTCGTCGACGCCTAGTTATAATGGTGACTCACCGTGATGCGGTCGCTGTCGAGCAGCTGCGCGAGCACCTCCGCCGTCAGCGCCAGAAATTCTTCCGTCTCCAGTACCTGGTTTGCGAACACGATTTCTATAAATTTATTTCGATATGTGAGACAAAACGGCAATATTATATTGAGGAACCTCCGGGTGTGGACCAGGGTCGCGAGCACTGAATGTATGGGTCACCTCGACAAAGTGCGTCTCGATGAAGCGCGAGGCGCAGACGCAGAGGTCCCGGCAGGCGTGCAGCTCGGCGAAGGCGCGGATGCCGAGCGCGTTGTCGGGCGACAGCGCGCCCGCCAGGAACACGCAGCACGCGTCGCGCACGCCGCACACCTGCAGCAGCGACGCCGCCGACAGCAGGCTCTGCGGGCGCGCCACCGGCCACCACATATAGCTTACGCGACACGGGCTAGCGAGCTAGCACAGAAGACAAACAAGGCCAAAACGCCAAAGGTTATGATTTGGAACGCAAACGAGTATACTCTGAAATCGTTGTTACTTGAACATTATCCTCGGTGATGAGCAGCGATTCGGGTGTGTACACATAGTCCACTATAGCTTCCAAAGCGTGCGGCTCCACATTCTAAAACAACAAACGATAGTACTAAGCGTGATAAGGCTGACCGCACATTCAGGCGCGCCGCTCGCGCCGAGCGGCCGTGGTTGCTCAAGGAATGCGGACCTGTATGGTGACGGTGGGCTGCGTCCTCTCGTCGAACTGCGTGAACATGGCGTGGAAGTAGGGCGAGCAGGCGGCGAGCACGGCGCGGTGCGCGTGCAGCGCGGCGGCGGGCGCGGCCAGCGCGTGCGGCTGCGCGCGCAGCAGCACGTCGCACAGCGCCGCGCCGCGCCGCAGCCGCGCCAGCGCCTCCAGCAGCTGCGCGGCGTGCGCGGCGCCGGCCGCGCCCGCGCCGCCGCCCTCCGGGCAGCCCGCCGGCCGCTGCGACGACTCGTCCAGCGACGACTGCGACGCGCACCGCACCATCAAGCTGCACACACCACATCACAATGTTGCCTACTGTTAGGAAATCTAAGTATTCCTGTCCGTCGTTCGTTCATGTATTCCCCACGGGCCCTCATTTCACAGGTGGGTTGATCAGGAGTACAGAATAAAATCATATATTTTTGAGTATAATTAAATCAATTTGCATGGGTATTGACTATTGGTACAATGCTCATGATCCATCACTGAGATGCCTAGTAGATACTCAGCATGAGCCACTATTTGTATTTGCTGAGATGAGATCTGAAAATCTGATACATTATTTTAGGTCAAAAATGTTTGTTTGTTACATTTTGTATGCTTGTCCTTGATTCTAAAGCAACACCGTGTGAAGCCCAAACATTTTACGACGAATTATAGAAAAACAAATCGTATTCTAAGTGCATTCCTAAAACAAAACGTGAAAAATTATCAATTTATTTGTGGTTTTCAGAGTATTTGAGATTTCTTGATGAGTTGGATTCTTGATTACAAGTTGTGTGCGTATAGAATAATCCAAAATATTCCCAAACCTGTATCTGGCTCTGTCTCCATCCCCCTCGGCTGCACTATTGTCCACACCCAAGCTGAAACAACATTGCTATCAATCAGGCATGCTCTCAGAAATTAATAAATCTAAACAAAATTATTTATGTACACGCTACCAGAGCAAATATAATTGCAAATTGGTTTTACCAAAACATGTTCATTTCAAACAATGGACACTATGAAGTGAAGTATCGAAGAACAAAATAATTCACACTGACCTACTATGCATCACCATTCACCACATGAGAGTTTCAACCGTAAGCAGTGCCGAGTCCCACAAACTGTAGAGAGACCAAGTATTTTTCTTGCTACTCAATCCCAATACATTTGCTTCTGAAAGCCAGGATCCACAGCCGTAACGAAATAAGGCACTAAGGTTTGACCCGACCATTCCCAGGGAATACCTTTTCACTTCATCTTGGAGATGAATGTATTAGGATGTCTGATGCTTGCTGTATAGGTATGTAAGAAAAGTATTAAACTAATATGGAAGATAAGACATCTTCCATGTTAGTTGGATCTTTTCCTTGTTAAACTTTTTGTTAATAATAATTGGTTCGTTCCATTTTAGTAACACAACCTTATCCAAAATATGTTTTAGTCTGTGACCTTCTTGTATATTATTGACTGCTTACATACTTAGGTATTATATGTTTTAAATGTGAGCATTAGATTGTGCATGCAATACTGGTAAACCTTGACCTATCACTTGTTGTGTAAACCGAGCCTTGTTAGCAGCGATCGGTACTCACAGGCCCCTGTCCCTGTCCCCGTCGGCGTTGCCCTCCATCGCGAGGAGCCGCAGTCAGCTGACTACTTTGCTCACACTGCTACTTCTGCACCAAGTTTACAGTAGGTGCTGGCCTAGCACATTCCCGAGCAGAAAATTACTTCAACTTTATTATTTATTTTGCATTAACAATTTTATTTTCATTGGTTTAAGAAGTAAATTCATATAACTGTTGTGAATTGTAGTTGTGATTGTAAAATCCTATTGACAAATTTGATACAATTATAGTAGGGTAAACAAACCACAGAGAAATAACGACAATGTTGCCTGCCACTACGGAGCAAATGTCAAAATTCTAATGGTTTGAACATAGATGGCGCATAGATGATGTAGCCAAAGATACTGTCCTCGAACTTTAGTAACAATTATGTCACTAAACTCACATGTAAATGTAGCATTTTATTAGCGATGGATATTTTACGTACAAAATAATATTACCAGTCTTGGAGAATTTGAAAAGCCAGAAATACCCTTGGAAAAAAACATGTTTCCCTCTATGACTCCGAACTTCTCATTATTTCAGAAAATAGCGTGAGAGTCGAGCATCAAATAGTTGTAATCGGTTTGCATAGATGGCGCATTAACAAATACTCGTCCGCGTGATCGAAGCAACGAGATTATATTTATTCGTAGGTTCAAAGGGTTTGATTGAGAGTACTTGATTGCTTGCTTGCTGGAAACGAGTGTGGGTTCGTTATGAATCGCGCAAATTTCGGTAGTGATCTTCCCGTAATTTGCCCTGGTTTTATATATACTTATTGGCGTTGCTTGCTTATAAAACTTCTATACTGTAGTGATTTACATAATAATAAGAACATTATCAAAGCTTTATTATAAATATTGAAAATTGTAGTAAGAATGGTTCCTAACCAACTTTATTGATATACCCTAAATGATAATTCGAAATAAAAAATAATAAGAGAAAGCTCAAGATGATTTTCAGATACCTATTTAATTATACCCCGCTTATCAGAGTTAGTAGACTTTATTTTTTCTTTTTCACAATATTGCATGGCTTGTTGTCGCTACTTATTGAGGAACAAATATACCTACATACTACCTATACTACATACATAATATGTATTATGTTGATAATCACACTACCCTCCTTTGGGTAAAATTAGCTTCATCATTTCATCGATTTTATTCCAGGATTTTAGGTGATTGCAAAAATGTAAATGATCAACGATTTTAGAATAATACACCATTTCGTATTTATCGAATCATTTGTTAGATTCCATGAGGAAACTGAAACTTACAGTGGCGTAGACGAGTAATGGACATAATATAATATGTAGTTACATATCTTACGTTGACAGAGATTGTGAGCATTATCTCGCTATCTGACAATCACTGAAAGGCCTCAGGAAATGTCAGGCATACGGAATAACACTATAGGTACCTAATCTATCATATTCGGTCCGTTGCAGTTTTTGCCGGGGCACGATGACGGGCGCCGCCGGCCGCCGCCGGGGGAGGGTGGAAGGGTGCAAGGCCACACGCGGGGAGGGGGTGCATCGATCTGCCAACAGCTGTGCGCGCCATACACCGGCCGGCGACTTGGTTACCATGTAAACTCCAATAGTACTGCTTCCGGTAGCTGATGAATTATCTACAAAAGTAATTAGGACATTTCCTTTCATATTCCCTGGTTCTGATTCCTTTTCAAACGCTTTTTCCTATCTTTTTTAAACAAAGACTCTCGGTAGGCGTGTCTACATATATTTATCGAAAGGGATACAGCGATGTAACACCCACAAGATAGAGCGTGAGGGAGTTACCGGTGCATGTGAAAGCTCGCGTTGCGCGATAGCACGATGGAAAGAGGTTATTCTGTGGGAAATAACACCGGGGCGATGGCGGTGGGTGGCTGGCTACAGCTGATTTTGACTGTTGCTAGGCGCAGCGGGGCGGTGGGTGGGGTGGAGTAGTGGGCTTCGAGGTTCGGGCCGGGGTGGCTTCATTATAAACTAAGGGCTGGAAGTTGCATGCAGCGCTATGAATATGTATGGGGATGATATTTTTGACGTTGTTCTCTGGTACGAGTGTCCCATCGAGCCGGCTTGTGCGCCTCCCTATGGGGAGCTTTTATCTAGGTATGTTGCTATCGTCACGCCGAGCTATGTCATAGCAAGACCATGGAAAGTGGATGACTTTTGATATATGTAGCTACTTTGCTAGAATGTGTACAGTAATTATACCTGGCTATATTAAATCTCAAATGCGAAACAATTTTACGGGCCGGAATCTTTCCCTATAATTGGACGGTTTCATTCGTTTTTGTCAAAGCACAAGTAGGCACCTGTGACGTGGTTGGTTTGACAGGATTGCTATTAACTCTACCGCCCGGCGGCACCCTCTTCTCGCCACGTACAGTAAATAGTAATACGTATTTTGGACACTCTGGTTCCGCGTGATATTTGCAATGCGCGATAATGACCGCTCCATTACACCACCCTGTAACGGGAACCAATGAACAAGGAGTAGGTAGTAAAACAAGCACGCACAGATCGTTCCAAGAGGATGTACTAGTTGAACGATTTCAATCAATCATTTTGTGTCTAAATTTCATGAATCAGAGCTTCGCCTTCAAGGGAGTTTATATAACTCTATGCATGCTTTAGGCATAGCTGCTTAACCAGATGGTGATGGTGAAGAATTCGCTAGCTAACGTGAACGTAGGTAAGGATTGGTAACATGCATAGAAGGGACTAGGCACTGGTCCTCAGTAGGAACATACGTATTGAACTTATTTATATTGTGTGCGCTCCTCGGTAATCGGTATCCACGTACTATACTTATACCATTCCGACCAGCAATTTTAAATTAATTCAAATGTTAGTACGGATTATTTGATTGTTACGGCGAGCGATTATTACTGTTACAATCATAGTGCTTCTATAACTATTGTGTGCTTATGTTATAGGTTGCTATTTATCTAAGCCAAAGATCGAAACCGATGACAAGCCGCCGCTGATTTGATGCGTGTCGTATTCGATGGCTATGATGAGAATCGACAATTAGGTCCCAACTAACTACCTAAAGTACATAAAAGTACGAAGTAGGAATATATTATGTGCTGTATATTAAGTGGCTTTTATCTAGTAGTCTTTTCACGCTTTCATTCAAATTATGATTTAAATAGGTAGGCGGTAGGAATCTATACTTACTTCTTTACTATTTATGTTATTTACTATCGGGCAACGATATCAATATAGGTAGGTACCTATTTTATTTCAATGCTATCAGGGACATTCCCCTCATAAGGTAGGTAATTTTTAGAGGATAATCTAGGTACGTAGTTACCTACGTGGCCCCAGCCTACTGGCACCTGGCCTTTCAAGCATATTTTTTCTCAAGTGAACATTGAGTATCAGAAAATGAATTCTGCAATTCAGCGGGTACCAAAGTAAGGATAAAATGTGCAGCGCAGTGTTGTGTTGTACCTATGGCGCGGTCGCGGTCGCGGCGCGGTGTGTCAGCGGCGGGCGCCGGCGGGGCCGGGTCGGGGCCGGGCGGCGGCGGGCTCGCGCGGCGGCGAGCGGCGCGGCGCGGGCGGACGCGGGCCCCGCGCCGTCAGTGTGCCGCGCGAGCCCGCCGCCGCCGCGCACCGACCGCGCCCGCCCCGCGCCGCGCCGCCCCAGCTGCCGCCATGGAACACTTAATAGAGACCGTGCGCAAGTATCCGTGCCTGTGGAACACCACCGCCATCGAGTACCGCGACCAGGAGCTGAAGGACGCTGCGTGGGCCGAGGTCATGAAGGAGACGGACCTGTCGTCAGGTGAGCGAGCGGCGCGCTGCACAGCGCGAACCGCCGACGTGCGGCCGCGCGCCCCTCCCCCCCGCCCTGCCCCCAAGCCCCCCAGCCCCCCGCTACGCACACAGGCAGGCGCGCGCCGCGCCCGACGCCGCCGCCGCCGCGCCGTGTCGGTCGCCGGCCTCTGTTGTTTTATTTATTATGGCAGGCACATAAGTACACAGTCACCGATAACATCCTTTCTTTATTGTAGGTACTTATTAATACTGTTACGATGCGTATAAAAGAGGTATCGATAACTCGAGAAATAGTCATCGAAGCTTCTAGAAACAAAAACGCATTGTTGGGTCCAAGGTCCCCTATCGATCTGTGAAGAAAGATCTAGAATCGTCAACAATGTTGCAACCGGCTTCCGGAATATACCTCATATTATTTTTATTAAAATTATTATTAGTAAACAAAAGGCGAGGACAATGCAATTCCTGGAACTACGAGTTCTCGGAATAATACCGATTAGACGAATACAGCTACGTACACTAGAACATTCTAGCGCCTCCTTATTACCGTGTACATAAGGTTCATTTTCCTTATGGAACATTTCTGTTTTGTGGGTTTTTATCGACACCTTTCTGGAAAGATCCACCCTCGCTATTTTCGGATTATAAATAGTGTGCAGGACCAGCGACGAGACAGTTTCTATTTGAAAGCGATAGTGAACACATCTCTCGGAAGCGAACTAAGAAGACTATACCGGCGACTCTAGCGAATACTGTGGATTACTGTGTTTCTAAGTGATTTGGTGAATTGTTGTTTAAGTGTTGACTAATTAGTGTACTGGTGTGTACTAATTTTGCCTTCTGTGTGGAGAGCGATTAAAGTAATTTTCACGTAATCGGCATTTAATTACCCCCGCACGTAACAATTGGTGTCAGAAGCGGAATGCCGTTACTACCACGTGAAGACGAAGGACGTACCCCACGAACCAGACGGCAAGTGGAAATGGATGCTGCACGTCAACGTAGCCGTGAAGAAGAAGAGCATCGGGATGATGTTAATATTTCGGCGGGAACAGTGACAGCATCAGGAGTTAACGCACCGGACATGAACATGTCAGTACTGCTGGCTTCAATGCAAAAAATGATCCAGGCTAGTCAAGAGGCCAATCAGAAAATGATTCAGGCTAATCAAGAGGCCAATCAGAAATTGCTCCAGGCTAACCAAGAAGCCAGTCGGCAGGAGCTCAAAGAAATAATCCAGGCCAATAAAGAGGCCAGTGAGAAATTGGTCAGTATGCAGCAAATGATGCAGGCTAACCAAGAGGCTACGCAGCGGGAAATTAAGGAAGTGGTGCAGGCCAGCCAGGAAGCTGTCCTAGGAAAAATCAGCGTAGGTATCACAGCTCTCGGAGAAGAAGTGAATACCTTAAGGGACCGCGTACAAGTACTTGACAAGGAAGTTACCATGAAGACAGGGAACCTCGAGGACCGCGTGCAAGAACTAAATAAGGAGGTCATAAAATTGAAAACACATGGGACTATTACAGTGGCCTCACCATCGTCTTCGAAACTTGACCTACCACGCTTCGATGGGACTTCGTCGTGGTCAGCGTTCAAGTACCAGTTTGAGGTACTTGCAAGTGGTAATGGCTGGAGCGAAGAGCAATCTTTTATGGCTCTAACACTTGCTCTCCGTGGGGATGCTTTATCAATCCTCGAAAACCTGCCGCTTGAAAGAAGGACGCTGGAGACACTAATGGAAGCGTTAGACACGCGCTACAGTGATAAGCACCTGGAACATGTCTACCGAGTGCAACTCCGTGAGCGATCACAGAAGGCTGGCGAAAGCCTCCAGCAGTGGGCCCAGGAAATAGAAAGGCTGGTTCGTCGGGCGTACTCATCGGCACCAGAAGTTATCGAAGTGACCCTGCTGCAGGCATTTGTCGATGGCATAAGAAACTCAGAGGTTCGAGGGGCTGTGAAACTGGGACATCACCAGTCCTTGAAGAACGCACTTGCTCATGCTCTTGAGGTGGAAGCTGTGCAACAAGACACGAGGCTACACAAAGTTAGAGCGATGGTACCGGAAGAGAAAAAGTCTCGGTTTGTTCCCACGTGCTATGAATGTGGAGAAAAGGGGCACATTCGGCTTGAATGCCCTAAGAAAAAGAGAAGGGTCAAGGACTCCGCGACCCAAGACGATCAAGACATTCCGTTAAACTAAAAGTCGCCAGGGCCGCGGGGCGGGCGCTGGCTGGTCAACATAAAGCCCCTACAGTAACCATAACTCAAGTTTTTAATGGGAATAGTCTGATCCTCGAGGGCACCATAGATAATAAATCATGTAGTTTAACAGTGGACACCGGAGCATCGCGTACCATTGTGAGACCAGAGCTACTGAGACGCACCATAATGTGGAATAGACGATCTCCAAAATGTCATCTGCAGACAGCCACCGGCCAGCCCGTTTCCGTCCTCGGCGAAACAGACGTAAAGTTAAGAATTGGTGACCGAGTATATCTCCAATCAGTTTTGATTGCTAATATAACCGACGATTGCATTTTGGGACTGGATTTCTTGAAGAATCAACGTTGTGTTTTGGATGTTGTGAGAGGAGTTTTAAGGTTTCCTGACCAAGAAGTTTGTTTGCAAGGATCACGCCCGTGCAATATTTATTGCCTGAAGGATACTACACTGGCGCCGAGATCAGAAAACTTGGTAATAGTAAAATTTCCTCGTAATATTAAACAAAGAAGATGCCTAATTGTTGAAGACACTGGAAATTACCCACATTTAATTACAGCAAGGACATTACTAATGTCGAACGGAATTGCTAAGGTGAGAATCCTTAACCTTGGTAATGAAGAAGTTCATCTGAAGAAGAATAGTGTGGTTGGAAGATGTGAGGAAGTAAAGTACCTGAGACGATTGAATAGTGATACCGTTAAACAGAGTGGTACCCACGTGAAGGAGGATCACATCCAGCAACTACTAGAATCTTCTAAGGAAAATTTATCGGCAACAGAACTGCAGCAAGCCAAAGAACTCTTGCTGAAATTCAACGACATCTTTGCTACTGGAAATGACTGTGGAAGGACGGGGCTCGTAAAACATCGGATCGACACAGGCGACGCCAGGCCTATAAAACAAAGACCACGACGCATACCATGGGCAAGAGAAAAGGAGGTGACAGATATGATTAAGGATATGGCTGATAACGGAATAATTGAACCTTCTACGAGTCCATGGTCATCACCCGTGGTGCTGGTGAAGAAGAAGGATGGCAGTACAAGGTTTTGTGTGGATTACCGGATGTTGAATAACGTCACAAAGAAAGACAGCTATCCCTTACCTCGGATCGACGACACACTAGACATGCTCAGTGGTATGAAATGGTTCTCAACTATCGACTTAAAAAGTGGCTATTGGCAGGTAGAACTAAGCCCAGAAGACAAAGAGAAGACAGCCTTCAGCACTGGAATCGGAAATGGATTGTGGCAGTTTAATGTTATGCCTTTTGGGTTATGTAATGCTCCAGCCACATTTGAGCGCCTTATGGAAAGAGTGATGGTGGGTTTACTCGGAGACGTATGCCTGGTCTACCTTGATGACGTAATCGTTATGGGTCGTAGCTTCAAGGAGAACCTGAAGAATCTGGAACGAGTGTTCACCCGAATCCGTGAGGCTAATCTAAAACTTAGCCCAAAGAAGTGCGCTCTATTTAAAAAGGAAGTTAGTTACCTTGGACACGTCATCTCAACGGAAGGAGTCCAAACCGATTCTGAGAAGATAAAAGCTGTTCAAGAATGGCCTATTCCAAGAAATAAAACAGATGTGCGCGCCTTTCTGGGATTATGCGCATATTACAGACGATTCATTAAGAGCTTCTCGGACATTGCAAAACCGTTGCATCGACTTACAGAAGAAAAACGCGATTTTGTCTGGGACCTAACTTGTGAGGAAGCCTTCAGTGAGCTCAAGCAACGGTTATGTGAAGCCCCTATTTTGGGTTACCCAAATAGAGAAGGAAGATTCATCGTGGACACAGACGCCAGTAACACAGGAATAGGTGGTGTTTTATCTCAGATACAGGGAGATCGTCAAGTTGTTATAGCATATTTCAGTAAGTCACTTTCCAAACCAGAAAGAAATTACTGTGTTACTCGCCGTGAGCTACTTGCTGTGGTGAAGACCCTACAACATTTTCAGAAGTATCTTATAGGAAGGGAGTTTACTATAAGAACGGATCATGCTGCGTTAAAATGGTTGTTACAATTCAAGAACCCAGAAGGTCAAGTAGCTAGATGGCTCGAGCAACTACAGGAATTTCACTTTGTAATAGAACACCGAAGTGGAAAAGGACATAGCAACGCCGATGCTTTGTCACGACGACCGTGTGCCGACGACTGCAAGCACTGTCAGAAGAATGAATTACGAGAAGAGGTAAAAGTCATCAGGACACACGGACTTGATGATGAATGGACAGGAACTAACATGAAGAAGGCTCAAGAAGAGGACGATGACCTTCGACCTATACTGGACTGGAAACGTCTTGGGAATAAACCCCAATGGAGTGATGTGTCTGCTCATAGTTCGACCACCAAAAGCTATTGGGCTCAGTGGGACAGCTTGACTCTGGAAGACAGTGTACTATGTAGAAAATGGGAATCCAACGATGGAAAAGAAGTAACCATGCAAGTCGTAGTACCTCGGAGTAAGGTGGCCCCTCTTTTACGGCACATTCACGATGGTGTTTCTGGTGGGCATCTTGGAGTCAAGAAGACCCTGGTTAAAGTGAGACAACGGTTCTACTGGGTCCGTTGTCGGGAAGATGTCGAGGATTGGTGCCGTAAGTGCACCGCTTGTGCTTCAGTGAAAGGCCCGCAGACAAGAAGCAGGGGAAAATTAAAGACGTACAACGTTGGAGCGCCATGGGAGCGCATCGCTATTGATGTTGCTGGACCTTTTCCTATGACAGATGATGGGAACAAATACATCATAGTAGTGAAAGATTACTTCACTAAGTGGCCCGAAGTCTTTGCGACACCCAATCAAGAAGCTATAACTGTGGCGAAGAAACTGGTCCAGGAAGTGGTCTGTCGATATGGCGTACCCATGGAACTTCACTCAGACCAAGGGCGGAATTTTGAGTCTGCCTTATTTCAGGAAATGTGCAAACTGCTGAGAATCAATAAGACCCGTACGACGCCGGCGCATCCGCAGTCAGACGGAATGGTCGAGAGGTTCAACCAGACCTTAGAGAACCACTTGGCTAAAGTCGTGGACGATCATCAAAGAGATTGGGACCAATACATTCCGCTGTTTCTAATGTCCTATCGATCTGCGGTACACGATAGTACGGGACATACTCCGGCCAAGGTAAATTTCGGTCGAGAAATAAGGCTTCCAGTGGATGCAATAACAGGCACGCCACCCGATAGTCCTAAGCCTGTTACGGACTATGTAAGTGAACTTCAAAACCAGCTGGATGAAGTGCACAGAAGAGTACGGGAGAATAATTTCAAGACCAGTACAAGGATGAAGACCCGGTACGATCGGAATGCGAACACCAACGGGTTTGAAGAAGGAACACTAGTGTGGCTTCATAACCCGCTTCGCAAAAAGGGAAAGTCTCCGAAACTTCAAGCTCGCTGGGAAGGACCGTACACCATCATTACAAGGATCAATGATGTAACTTTCCGAATCAAGAAGGGACTTAGAGGAAAACCAAAGGTAGTCCATGTGGACAGGTTAGCACGATATCATGGCTCGAATAATGCTCGGGACGAGCATGACTAAGAGGGGGGTAATGTTACGATGCGTATAAAAGAGGTATCGATAACTCGAGAAATAGTCATCGAAGCTTCTAGAAACAAAAACGCATTGTTGGGTCCAAGGTCCCCTATCGATCTGTGAAGAAAGATCTAGAATCGTCAACAATGTTGCAACCGGCTTCCGGAATATACCTCATATTATTTTTATTAAAATTATTATTAGTAAACAAAAGGCGAGGACAATGCAATTCCTGGAACTACGAGTTCTCGGAATAATACCGATTAGACGAATACAGCTACGTACACTAGAACATTCTAGCGCCTCCTTATTACCGTGTACATAAGGTTCATTTTCCTTATGGAACATTTCTGTTTTGTGGGTTTTTATCGACACCTTTCTGGAAAGATCCACCCTCGCTATTTTCGGATTATAAATAGTGTGCAGGACCAGCGACGAGACAGTTTCTATTTGAAAGCGATAGTGAACACATCTCTCGGAAGCGAACTAAGAAGACTATACCGGCGACTCTAGCGAATACTGTGGATTACTGTGTTTCTAAGTGATTTGGTGAATTGTTGTTTAAGTGTTGACTAATTAGTGTACTGGTGTGTACTAATTTTGCCTTCTGTGTGGAGAGCGATTAAAGTAATTTTCACGTAATCGGCATTTAATTACCCCCGCACGTAACAATACATTGTTAGAATATGGGTAACTACATAGGATGTCGGTACTTACCGTATTGCTTAGTTTACCAAACTGACGAAGACAGACTTAGATTTTGGGGCTCTCTTGGTTCGAGATCTTAAAATGCACAGATCGTTGTAACTAACAGAAGTGTTTATTTACCATTTCCCTACACCATGTATTGTCTAATATTGTTAGGTAGATTTACGAATTTAGTTACGTGTGTCTGCCACCCACTGGACCCATGAATTTAGATAGTCGACTATTGTAGGTGGAACCGCAGAAAGTAATTAAAGCGTGCTATACCTACTATAGCGATCCTATTTCACTGGTACGGAGATGCAGTAACATGGTGTGTGATTTTACATAAATTGCTGATTATACATAAGTAGGCGTTTGTATAAGCTAGGTATATTCGGATTATTCGGTTCAAAATAGCAGCGATTAAGAGTAAACTAGTTTTATAATGATAACTTATGGGAAAATAGGTAATGTTTTGGGCAGACGGGCTTATTGAGTCAGAGATTATAGCTTAAAATCCGCTAAGAGTACTATGTATTGTTGCAGTGAAAGAGGTGAAGTTGAAGTGGAAGAAGCTGCGCGACAGCTACCGCGACGCGCTGAAGCGCCAGAGCGAGATGCTCGCCAAGGACCCCGCCAACCCCGCCAAGAAGAACTACCCTTGGAAGTACATGGGGCTGATGCAGTTCCTGCAGCCGTACATGAGCAACAGGAAGAAGCCGGCGGGGTCACCCGGCTACCCGCCGCCGCCCGCGCCCGAGAACGGCCACGCGCTCAACGGCGCCGAGCACACCAGCGACGAGTCCGACTCCGAGCCCGACTCCTCACCCAAGCGCAAGGGCTGCGAGCAGCTCACCGTCATCGACCGCAAACTGGACTATCTCTGCAAGGCGCAGACGAAGCGTCAGTGCACCGACGCCGACCACGCGGAGCGCAAGCGCGAGACCACGCCGCCGGCGACCCTGCCCCAGCCCCAGCCCGACCCTCTGGACATATTCTTCAACAGCATGTGCCAGTCCACCAAGCGGTTCCCGTTCCCCACGCAGATCAAGATCAAGAAGACGCTGTTCAACGCGGTCATAGAGGCGGAGGAGGCGCTCATAGCGGAGCAGCAGAACTACGCGAGCCTGTGGGCCCAGGAGGCGGGCTCCTCGTCCAGCTCGGAGGCGGGAGAGGGCGCGGAGGAGGAGGGCAAGCCCTCCTGAGCCCGCCGCGCCTCGCTGTTCCCCTGGCTGTACCAGCTGTACGCCAACTATGCGCACTACGCCGCCGCTACCCGCGCGCAGCCGCTCGCCTGAGCACTACCATCCATAACGAACACGCCACAAACAAAATCTTTTCACGTATACGTATATATCGGAGGGCAACTCGTTCAATCAGCCGCTCGGCTGGTGGTTACCTATACAATATCAAGGAAGATAAGCAATAGATCTAAAATATCTAATAGGTACTTATGGTAATATGTAAAAAAAAAAAAAATCTACACTTCCATAGAAAAGTGCAAATTATGAAAGCGACGGCTCCGGTGTGCGGTGCGCCCGCGCCGAGGAGGTGACGCTCAATATTCCAGTTTTGATTAGCGTTATGAACACAGTCATGATTAGAATACTGTAGTGGCGAGTAGATAGTGAATAAAGAAATGTCGTGGAAGGTAGATAGACAATAAATTATAAATGATGAAGACGTCTGATACACAGTTTCCGATACTGGTTGATTGATTATAGGTACATGACAGGTAATTAAGCCGCCTCTACTGTAAATGCTCGAGATAAATTTTAATACCCCACTAAGTCCCCAAGCCCACTTACCCCACAAGGAAGCATCTGTACCTAGACGTTTAGAGACGTGTAAGGTTGTAAGCTCTATGGTAGTAGAGCTCTATGGGTGTGTCGTCAGATATGCTAGCTCCATGGGCATAAGGACCTTTAGAAATGTAACTTAATTAGATGCTGGAAATAATAAAGCACAGTGTAATTATAATGTTGTGGTTTAATTAATAACATCAAGAGGCACACTACATGGTATCAGGTGTGAATGATCGGCGATGGGAGAAAGTGGAAAAGATACATTCAAAATTAATAAAATGGACGCCATCGTGCGGCTCCCTGAGCCAATGAATTTAAATGCCGCAAACTTGTACAATGAGTGGAAAAGATTCCGTCAGGAATTCAATATCTATTTGCTTGCTGCCGGCATTGACGAGGATGGATCGGACAAACGTAAAGTGGCTATGTTATTGAACTTGATGGGCCACGGATGTCTCGAGATCTACAACACGTTTTCTGAAAAAGACGCTAGTACTTTATTAAGTGTTTTAGGAAAATACGACAAATATTTTTCACCTAAACGCAACCCTATTTTTGAAAGATTCAAATTTAATCAAATAGTACAAAAGGAAGGGCAGGCGTTTGATGGGTTTGTGATGGAACTAAAAACGGCTAGTCAAACTTGCGAGTTCACCGAAGAAGAGCAAATGGTACGTGATCGCATTGTATTCGGTATAAAATGTAAGTCTGTACAGGCAAAGTTATTGCATGAGAGCGGGCTGTCATTGCAAACAGCAATTGAAATTGGCAGAATGGCGGAGTCAACAACTGCGCAGTTGCAGGAAATGAATGCAACTTGTACTGCAGCTGTAGAAGTTATAAAAACACAGAGTAGTGTTCCCAAGCAAAGAATGATAAAGAATTGTACGAGGTGTGGTTATGATCACAAAATCAATGCTTGTCCTGCATACAACAAGGAATGTGAACGGTGCGGACGGAGGGGTCATTTTAGGAAGAAATGTCGTGCAGGCAGAATAGAATGTAATGAGCTAACTAACAGCAGTGAGACCCACGAAGAAGAAGATAAACTCAAGATATTTGCTGTTAGTTCCGGACAACACCAGAAAGCCTGGTATAAAGTTTTGGACATTGAAAACAAAAAAATTAAATTCAAAATTGACACAGGTGCAGAATCAAACATTTTACCTATTAAAATCTATGACACAATCACAAATAGAGAACTGGAGAAGACAAGCATCATTTTAATTGCTTATGGTGGCACGGAGATAAAGCCACTTGGGGTCACCACACTAGAATGCGTCCTGGAAGGAGTTAAGTACAATATTAATTTTTATGTTGTAAATGTGGATGCAAATCCTCTTCTTAGTTTCCAGACATGTCTTCAATTGGGCATTATTCAATGTGTAGATTCCATCAAAACTGAAGATGATCTTCTAAAAAAATATGAAGATGTGTTTGAGGGACTTGGTGTATATCCTAAGAAATACAAAATCAGAATTAAAGAGGACGCCATCCCTCATGTTCAACGTGCAAGGAATGTGCCGTTATCTATGCATGAGAAGCTAAAGAATAAACTGAATGATATGGAAAAGCAAGGTATTATTATTAAGGTTGATGGTCCTACAGATTGGGTCAACTCACTGGTGATTGCTAAGAAGAAAAATGGTGATTTAAGGCTATGCATAGACCCTACTAAATTGAATGAAGTAATAAGGAGGGAATATTTCCCAATCCCTACAACTGAGACAATTGCAGCAAAACTAACGGGAATGGACTACTTCACAGTTCTAGACATGAAGGATGGGTATCTACAAGTCCTTCTTGAGGAATCCAGTTCTGACTTGACAACATTCAACACTCCATTTGGGCGTTACAAATTTCTGCGCCTAGCATTTGGGTTGTCATCAGCTCCTGAAGTGTACCAAAAGATGAATTACGAATTGTTTGGTGATCTTCCTGGGGTAGGTATTTACTGTGATGATTTAATTATAGCTGGTAACACAATAGAAGCCCACGATAAAAATCTTACTAATGTACTTAATGTCGCTAGAAAGTTTAATATTAAATTTAACAAGAATAAGATCCAATTTAGACAAAAATCTGTTAAGTACATGGGACATACATTCTCATGTAGAGGCACAAGTCCTGATGTGTCCTACGTCCAAGCTATAAACAATTTTAAAAGCCCTGAAAATAAAATTGAATTACTTCGAGTTTTGGGCATGGCTAAGTTCTTGTCAAAGTTTGTTCCCAATATGTCAAAAGTAACTGTAGCTTTAAGGATTTTAACCCATAAAGACGTGCCCTGGTCTTGGACACAGGAACATGAGGACTCACTGAATCATCTGAAAAAGTTGATAACAAATGCGCCTGTACTGCAATATTTTGATCCATTTAAAGAAACTGTTATACAGTGTGATGCAAGAAAAGATGGTCTTGGAGCCTGTTTGCTACAAAATAATCACCCGATAGGTTTTGTGTCCCGCAGTCTTAGTAAGTCTGAACAAATGTACTCTCAAATTGAAAAAGAGCTCTTGGCAATTTGTTTTGGTGTCGATAAATTTCATTATTATATTTATGGGCGGAACGTGAGAGTCCAAAGTGATCATAGGCCACTAGAAAATATATTTAAAAAAAACTTATGTGATGTGTCACCCAGGCTGCAGAGATTACTACTTAAATTGTCTGGTTATGATTTGTCTGTATGTTATACACCTGGGTCTCAACTCTATATTGCAGATTTTTTATCTCGTGCATACTTAATTGATAAGTCAGTTTCAGGCAACACTGAAATGAAGGTTGTACACAGTCTGGCAAGCAAGGCGCCAATCAGTGAGGCCAAGAAGGGGGAATTCAGGACAGGAATAGATAATGATCCTTTGCTATCCCAGGTGAAAAATTTCATTTTAAATAATTGGCCAGACTACAACAAACTGTCTCCAGATCTTAAACATTACTATAAAATTAAAGATCAGATTAAACTAGATGATGATATGCTCTTCATGAATAATAAAATTATGGTCCCCAGTGCATTAAGGCAGAGCATGTTATGTTTAATACATGAGGGTCACCTGGGAATAAATAAGTGTAAGCGTAGAGCAAGGGAATGTTTGTACTGGAAAGGTATCACAAGTGACGTTGAAAATCATGTGAAAAGCTGCATAGTGTGTGTCAAATACAGTAATTACAATGCTAAGGAGCCATTATTACAACATCCAATACCAAGTCGGGCTTGGCAAAGAATAGCTTGTGATATCTTCTCATATAACAATAGAGATTATTTGTCAATAATAGATGCATATAGTAATTGGATAGAACTAGCTCAGTTACCATTGAAGGATGCTTCTGCAGTTATTCAAGTGTTAAAGTCAACATTTAGTAGATTTGGAATACCAGAAAAATTACAGGCAGATAACGTGCCCTTCAACTGCCATCAATTTTTACAATTTGCAAAAGACTGGGATTTTGAATGTATATTCTCCAGCCCTAGATATCCTCAGTCTAACGGCTTGGCAGAGAAGGGTGTGAGTATCTGTAAGAACTTATTAAAAAAGAGTCGGGAGAGTAATACTGATATAAGCTTGGCTCTAATGAACTATAGAAACACAACCTTGAAGGACATGGGCTATTCACCAGCCCAGTTGTTGCTAAATAAAAGTATTAAAACAAGAATTCCATGCACAAATAAACAATTAGTCCCATGTCTAAATAAGCTAGTCTTAAAAAACTGTTTGAATAAACGTGCTGTTCAAAAGCACTATTATGATATTCATGTTAAGCCTTTGGCCGACCTAAGGGTGAATGATAATGTGATGTTATATGATTGTGATCATCAACTTTGGAAACCGGGTACTGTATTATCTCTGTGTAAGGAACCTAGAAGTTACATTGTCAAAACTAATGAAGGAAAGGTAGTGAGGAGAAATCGGAGGTTCTTGAAATTGTGTAATAATAATTGTAATTATGTGCCTGAACAAAATGATTGTGATTGTGGTTGTAATGTAGGTAACGATACGACAGCGTACATAGCGGGTAACAATATGTCTTATGTCCAAGAACCCCAAGCTGAGCAAGCTGTGGCATCTGAGCCTACTTGGTCCAACTATAGGCTGCGTGATCGCAATACTATGAGGCCCCCGGCTCGCTATCTCGAGTAGGAGTGTGTAAGGTTGTAAGCTCTATGGTAGTAGAGCTCTATGGGTGTGTCGTCAGATATGCTAGCTCCATGGGCATAAGGACCTTTAGAAATGTAACTTAATTAGATGCTGGAAATAATAAAGCACAGTGTAATTATAATGTTGTGGTTTAATTAATAACATCAAGAGGCACACTACAAGACGTAGTAAGCTTTTTTGGCGTATCGTGTTCTTCGAGTGCGAGTTCTTTCGTAAGCGATACTTTACCGTCTACGTATTTGTAATTTTGTATAGCAGAGTAAACAGCGCCCCTAGCGGACAGTATAACTATTAGACAGACTTCCACACCTTCATATCCTATCCTAAATTTCGAATGAAACAGGATACTGGGTCCTTATTTAGGACGTCGCGTCCAAAGGCACATTACTCGATTTCCTCCGATAGTTAGGATAGGAATGGAATGTGTGGACCGTCTTAGTTTAATGCCATATAAAATGCACAAATACGGTGGCTTACAAATAACTCTGGTAGATGTCACTTTGCAGCTAGAAACACCCATAACATCTTCCTTAAAGCTGCAAACCAATTTTTATTTTCTTATGTACCTAATTCCATTTTAGGTAAGGAACTCGATTAATAAAAAAATGACTGAAAAATAATTATAATTCGTAGGTAAGTATATTGATGAATACATGTAAGGCTATTGTGTAAGTACCAAATATTTGTATATAATTTAAAGTTAAAGATATCTAATAAAAAAATTAAGTTTTTATAATGGCCTAATAGTGAGTTTTTTTTCTATTTGTAAACCAAAAAAATCCGAAACAAAAGCTATCCTTCCTAGATCTAAAAGGATTCTGAATGAATGATAACATCCCTATCAACTTGATACTTTTCGCTATAAGTACATACCGATAACGTAGTACATATGTGCAAAACGCGCCGCACAGGAAATGCAACAACGAAACGGAATAAAATAAACCGTCAACGGGCCCGGTGCGGTGGGCAAGGGCTTGCTGTAAACACGCAGGTAGGTAGGCACCAGCATGCGGCGCGCTTTTACGCATCCTGTTGGTGCGCGTGCGCGTGCAGCCCTTGCGTGACGTCACCGATCAGCTGATCCTGCGCCGTGGCCCACATAGGGCGGTAGTGAGTCCTAGGGTCGCAATCAGTTCATTAGCCACGAGGATATTCCAGCATTATGACTTTATTGAACACTCTTTGATTGTTTTTTATTAAAGTTATTACGAGCGACGCCCTAGGTATTAACTCTTATCTTCACTATTACATTTCAGTCATCGATATCTGTGTGGCCATTGATGCACTGATACATAGAGATTAATCTAGGTATAGGCAACACAATATAGCTGAGAAGTCGATCAACATCTTCGAAATACTCTGGGATCCATTTACATGTTATTGCTTGGATGTTGGGTTGGATAATCCTGTTCTTGGGTAGGCAAGAATGTCTGCAGTGTCCCGTCTTTTTCAATGTCCGAGATGGTGTGCGCAGGGCACTGCGCTAGGAATGTGCCGTTAACGCATTCCCAGAACGACAACAGCTGTTTTCTGTCAAAGGAAACATATGTTACTACGTGCGTGTGCGTGGTGCGTGTGCGCACACTGCACCCACCCACACGAGCATCACCTGACGGGAACCAAGACACGGGGTTCGTAGAAACCAGTGCTTTTTTCATTTCCTTTCTTGGCACTGTAAAATAATAAAAACACTGCAAAAAGTCTGGGGTAACTGCAATTATCGTCACATAAAATGATTGGGCGTAGCATGTTGGTCGTGCAGCCCTGGCCGCTTCGTGCGGGAAGGCAGGCGCCCGCGCGCCGCGGGACAAGATACACGTGATGCTTCAAAACTAGTTCTCATTTGAATTCCGTGAGTTCACTATATTCTCACAGTTTTTCCAAAAATATTCTATATTCCAGACACGAGACACGATTCATTTTTTTGGTTTCAGTGCTTTTGGGTCACTGTTGCTGTTAGCTCGTTCGCCGAGCTAGGGGAGGTGTGCCGAGATCAGTGATGTAAGCACAGCTATTGATTTCACAAAGTTGTATGTGTGCAGGACAGGCGACAGGTCCAGGTCCAGCCCGCCGCCGCCTCTACGGGGTGCGGCGGCGGCAGCGCTCGCGACTGGGCGCCAGATGTTTCTTATTTGGAAATCTAAAACATTAACATGCGTAACCGAATAGTTTTATGGGACAAAATAATAAGCTGCCGCCGTTATATTTAGATTCTTGCCGCGGCCGTAAGGGAAAAATTGGGTGCGAGTTGCTTAATTGCACACTAAATCAAGCTAGAGTTACTTGCCCCGCGGCGTGCCTCGCCTCCCGGCATGGCCCCGCCCCGCCCCGCTCCATCGCCACTATTTTAGGAGCCAGTCTTAACAGAGAAAAGAAAAATGGATTAAACGGCTTTTGAGCAAAAAAAATATAATCTATTCGAGGATTCCTTTTAACTAAAAACGTAAGTTGAAGGATGGCGTCCGCCCATGAAGATAAGTTATTTGACGGATGTTTGTAGCTGTGTTTACTGTTTACGTATGGCGAGGCTAGTGCAGCGGGATCAGTGCAGCTCAGCAACAGAGTTATGAGTCGTCTCGTGCATATAGAGCACTAGGCACCTGTAGCGTTAGGATTGTATGCCAAAGGGACAAAATCTGAGCACACAGCCATCTCGGAACAATCTAAGCAGGAACATGATTTGCAAGAGTTAGAGCGACCTGTTCCCTGGTTAGCAACTGTGCTGTCTTTGTATGGGTATCATTAACTGTTTCAGGCAAAACAATCGGCTAAGGCAGTAACTGCGATATGTGTGCAGCCGGGGCCGCGGCCGGCTAATAGTCAGCTTTCGATCGGCGGATGTTACGGCGCGGTGTGGCAGAGATACCTAGTTATCCTGGCTACAATGATTAATTACATAATTGAGTTGACCAACAGAACGTTTATTTCAAACGTCCCAGAGGGGTTTGCAAACCAAAAATCATATTATTCGTATAACAAAACTCTAACGCAGCGTTTTCGTCTCAAAAATTCCCACAAGCGTATTAATAACGCCACCCTTCATGTTGTGTACATTTACAATGCTTGCTTCCCTGTGTAGTTGTGGGAGCGAGCGAGCCAGCTGCTCGCGTGTGCTGCCACCAATTTACAATTCTTGCTTCCCTGTGTAGTTGTGCGAGCGAGCGAGCCAGCTGCTCGCGTGTGCTGCCACCAATTTACAATGCTTGCTTCCCTGTGTAGTTGTGCGAGCGAGCGAGCCAGCTGCTCGCGTGTGCTGCCACCAATTTACAATGCTTGCTTCCCTGTGTAGTTGTGCGAGCGAGCGAGCCAGCTGCTCGCGTGTGCTGCCACCAATTTACAATGCTTGCTTCCCTGTGTAGTTGTGCGAGCGAGCGAGCCAGCTGCTCGCGTGTGCTGCCACCAATTTACAATTCTTGCTTCCCTGTGTAGTTGTGCGAGCGAGCGAGCCAGCTGCTCGCGTGTGCTGCCACCAATTTACAATGCTTGCTTCCCTGTGTAGTTGTGCGAGCGAGCGAGCCAGCTGCTCGCGTGTGCTGCCACCAATTTACAATGCTTGCTTCCCTGTGTAGTTGTGCGAGCGAGCGAGCCAGCTGCTCGCGTGTGCTGCCACCAATTCATACAAAGAAAAAGCACCTACTTAGTATCAGAATCAGAATCAGAATATTTTTTATTCACGTAGACCATTATTGTACAGTACTTATGAATCGTCAAGTTACAAAAATATTATGCTACTGCTTTACCACCCGTTCGGAATGCCGTTCCTATGGAGAAGAACGGGCAAGAAACTCCATGGTTGCTCTTTTTTTTTTAAAATAGATCTTTTACATTTTTGAGCAATACATTGTTATAGGTATGTGAGAACAATGTAGGAACGGCTAATCAAACTTTAGCAGCAGGTCAAAAAAAAACAAAAAGTACTAACTAAGTATAAAATTACAGTTAATGGCTACATGGTTCCCACATTTACAAATTACTTATGTAAATGAAAATAAAAAGGAAGAAGAGAAATACAAAATCTTAATAGTCTGCTCAAACAAGGTCATTTATATTCCTGAGGAGCCGGACCAGCATCCAACCAAGCATTTTTATCCTTAAGATAAGCATCTAGTGTATAGTATGCCTTCTTACATAGCGTACGTTTTATGCACGCTTTGAATTTATTTTCACTAAGTTCGGTAATGTCAGAGTGTATTTTATTATAAAATTTAACACAATACCCCATGAAAGATGTGTGAATCCTTGCTAGTCGAAAGTGTGGTTGATCTAATTTGTTTCTATTTCTTGTATTATAACGATGTTGATCACCGAGCCTTTTAAAGAGAAATAAATTTTTCCTAACATACATAATGTTTTCATAAATATATTGGCATGGTACTGTCAAAATATTAGTTTCCTTAAATAATTCTCTTAGGGATTCGCGACTGCCCAAATTATAGATGGCCCTAATAGCCCGCTTTTGTAAAATGAAAACCGATTCTATGTCAGCTGCTCTCCCCCACAATAGTATTCCATAGGACATAACACTATGGAAGTAGCTGAAATAAACTATTCTTGCGGTGTTCACATCGGTTAGTTGCCGAATTTTCCTAACAGCGTAGGCAGCGGAACTAAGTCGTCCCACTAAGACTCTGATATGAGGACCCCACTGTAACTTAGAGTCGAGCGTTATCCCTAAGAAAACCGTGTCGTTAACAAATTCAAGCTTCTCATTATTCAGTACTACATCGCAATCACTACTTTTGACATTTGGTAAAGAAAACCTTATACATTTAGTTTTCTTGCTATTTAACGCTAAGTTATTAATAGTAAACCAGTTATGTACCTGAAGAAGTAGTAGTAGTTAAATGTTTGCAAGTATTATTATGCATATTATTATATTATTAACAAATCCCATGGTAACATTTCCAATGCTTTAAGCGCAGGACATTTAGCTAGGTATGTTCCTAATTCTCAAATAGCATCTTTGAGTGAGTGAACCTGCGCTTCTTTAGCGCATTTTTCATAATAACCTATGCAAAGACAGCATTTCTATATATATTTATTTAGGTAAGTCATAGAAGTAGACATAGCACTAAATTTTGCATATCGTCGAAACCTCGGCGTGCAGTAGTGTTTTATAAACTTCCCCCTGTAGCAAAAATATCTTAACACTTTGTTAGCGAGGCCTACCCTGGGTTGATCTAGAAATTAAACAGGTGAACTACCTACTGTATTCATTTATTAATTGATGTCCGCAGGTCTACGTCGGAGTGCGAGGTGGTGGCCCAGGCGCGGCGCGGCGCTCGGCCGGGCCACTGGGCTCCAGCTCGTAAAAATGATGCCAATTTACGATAAAAAGCTGATTCATTCATCCCACCAGGAGTCATATCAGATTGATGTCAGTTTTACTACCGGCCCGCGCTCCCCCCCCCCCCCCCCCCTCCCGGCATGTGGCACCACCCCCTAGCTGTGAAATCTCCAAAATTCACTTCCTTTATGAATGTGAGAATTTATAGCCAAAGTTTCAGGATTGCTGTAAAGATAAGAGCTCTTTTAAAGGTATCGTAAAATATCTTAATGTACAACGTTGTGCCGTAATTAATTATTAAATACATAAAACCAAGTATAACGATGTTTCGACGCTAATGAATTAGTTAGGTGGGTTATAAGCTAAAGAGAACAAAGCTGGGTTTTTGATGTATCATTATTGTACATAAAACGCCTGATAAAGTGGCGCGTGGAGCGGTCGGAGCCTGGATGGGTGACCGAACAATAACAGCAGATCTCCTCCGTGCTCGGTAGGGCACGCCAGCTGGCGATTAAATACATACCTAATTATTATATTTTATGTGTAAGTATGTTTGTATTAAGGCTACCTTAAATAAAAAAGAAATAATATAATAATGTTTATTAACCAACTAGCTGTTGCCCGCGACTTCGTCCGCGTGGTATTTAACAAAGACAAACGTTGACAACAGCCTGCTCGCCCATTCTGAGCCCGCGGGAAGCATTGCAGGTGTTGCTATCAAACTTAATCAGGCGCTGCGCTGCAACATTGGTTTTCATTTTTTTTTCGTGAGATCCTATTTTTTTTTTCTAAAATAAAAGTAGCCTAAGTTACTCCTTGTTACATCAGCTATCTGCCAGTGAAAGTCCCGTCAAAATCGGTCCAGCCATTACAGAGATTAGCCGGAACAAACAGACAGACAGACAGACAGACAAAAATTTTAAAAAATGTTGTTTCGGTATAGGTAACGTGTATACATCCAAATGGACTTAGTAAAAAGCGGTTATTTTAATATTACAAACAGACACTCCAATTTTATTTATATGTATAGATAAGAGATTTACAGGTATTATGTATACATATATATTTGTACAGGCCTTAAAAAAATAATATATAATACAACCGAATTGAGAACCTCCTACTTTTTGAAGTCGGTTAATAAATAAATAAAATTGTTTGTAACCATGATTCTAGTTCGCAGTCTCGTTACGCAGTCTTGCAGGTAATTAAATATGAAACCATTTCTGCACTCCGCACATATTATTATAGAGCTGAATATAATTCAAATAGTCGCGGGCCGCGCGGCCGGGCCGGGCCGGGCCGGGGTGTCCCGGGTGACGCGCCACCGCCATCGCGCCACCGGGCGCCGGCCGCCGGACGAACGGGCCCCGGCGCGGTGCGCGGCCGCGGGCGGCGGCCGCTCCCGCCGCGCCCGGCGCCTGCCACTGCGCGCGCCCAGTGCGCCAACGGGCTTTGACACAGGAGGGGTTATACGACGCGCGCTTCACACAAATTGTTGTTATTATTTTCGTTGTATCGCATATCACAGAACTTCTAAGGTAAGATCTTGTTTTATTATCACGTTACATTGTCTAGTGTATCATACATAATTATTCCCTTATGAGTTTTCTATTAACCGAACAAAGTGTTTACGTACAAAAATTCAGTAAAGAACGACGCGCGCATTAAAAAAAACGACCGCACCGCGTCCGTCGTCGTCGCGTTGAACTCGAGTTAGGGTTCCCTCGCTTCTTCCCAGATATATATTTGTTAATTATTTTGTATTTCACGATTAATATAAACTTTCTGCCTTCAGATGACGGATAAACCGAAGCGGCCGATGTCCGCGTATCTGCTGTGGCTGAACGCGTCGCGGGAGAAGATCAAGTCCGACAACCCTGGCCTGCGCGTCACCGAGATCGCCAAGAAGGCGGGCGAGCTGTGGCGGTCGATGGACGATAAGAGTGAGTGGGAGGAAAAGGCGGCCGAGGCCAAGGAGCAGTACGCGAAGGACCTCGAGTCGTTCAACGCGAACGGCGGCGGCGGCGGCGTCACCACCGTAAAGAAGAGCCTTAAGCGCGGTAAGGCCAAGCCGGCGCGGACAGTCAAAACGAAGGTGAAGAAGGAGGAGTCCGAGGATGAGGAGGACGACGAGGCGGAGGACAGCGAGTAATCGTCCGTGCGTGCCATTACACATTCTACCGACACGACTAAATAGACATTACCTGATTTGTTTGTGGCGAGGACGCGTCGCTGCCGGCGAGAGCGGCTGGCGGGCTCATCAGTTTCCATCATTGTAACGGTTTCAAACAGTCAAGGTCGCCCACATACGAATATTTGCACATGTAATAAAAATTATTATTTTTATAATATTTTTAGCGAAAGACACAAATATCACACGTGACACCGACTTGAAATTGTTGGCATGTCGCATTTTAAAATAATGTTATACATCGACAGCTCAAACATTGTTTGTGGGCTCGGAATTCATAATAAATTTACATAATAAGTAATTAATATTTTTCCGTTAGTGGAACTGTGCATTGAAATTAGACTCAAGGCAAATTGCACGAGAAATACGCGGGTTTTCTTGAAAAGCATTTAAGGTTTTTTTTATTGTCTAGTGTATTTGGATTAGAATTTTATTGTATTAGGGCTGAGCTGCTCAGTATTTCGTATTGTCAGGACTGATTTTACATTTTATATCGTACATGTAATGGATGGAGCATGACCTACAAATAGCACGTGTAAGTAAAGTAGATGGTAATGAACTACGTACTAAGTATTCTATGTACATAAATGCTCCCGTAAGATTCAGATTAATTATGCATTTATTAGCTATAAGTCTTATAAAATAAGCCGTTAATATTAAACTAAAGAGATTAACGACACAGCTAACTTTTATTACTCCAATCGCATATTCTCACTGGGTAGGGCACATTGTTTGGAATAGAACAATAATAATATAGAAGCTGCAAAAAATATTATTAAAAGGTGTGTGTACTACGAGGGTGCCAGGCGAGGGGTTGCTCGTGCGATATATTTTTATATTTTTTTCGGACTCTTTTGCTAGTGTTATTACGAAATCGTCAACAGGATATTTAGCTCACCTTGTTTCGTTCTATTTATGTCTTCAAAAAATGTGATCGTAGCTTTGCATCGAGGAAAATAAGATTTTGGTGGTAACCACAGTTCACCAATATTGCATCCGAGAAAGTAAATACTAAATATCCGAATATTGAATCTGAAACTTAGGATATTTAAAATTAATTAGAATAGAATCCCATTAACAGTCATAAGTTGGACGCAGAAATTAAATCAAACATGGTTTAGAATCGCAAGGATTGAACTAGACTAACTCATGAGCTTGTTTTATATACCAATTTTATGATAACCAAATTGATATCATCGTCAAGTATCATTTATTTGTTGTTTTCTTAAACAAATATAGCCTAAAATCAAGTCAGTACCAATGTAACTATTATACAATATTTCCGCGTAGCTCGTACCATATAAGTATATCATTTTACAAAAGGAGATTCTCAATTCTTACATATATATATATTTACATTGAATATTTAGAGCAAAAGCGGTGAATGTTATCTACGGAACCCAACCTAAATTAATACTGGTCGACAAATGCAGCAGCGCCTGCCGTGTCCGAGGCCCGGCCGAGCCGAATCGATAACCGACGATGTGGAATTTATAAAAGAAGCCCGTGCCCCGCGCCCCGCCCCGTAGCCCCGCACCGCCCGAGCGTCTGCGCTCTTGCTTTTTCACGTGTTTCTGTGTTCGCGCCGCTTGAACCCGCCGTGTGATGGCGCGAGCGAGCGAGACGTCGTTGTTTGAGTGCTTGCTTCCCGCTGCGCGTGTCTGTCTGCCGTTATGCGCGTCGACGTGTTCGCTCCGCGCTCTCGATGTGGTGCGACGTGTATTCATAGTTCCAGATGATTCTATGTTGT
The DNA here is from genome assembly GCA_905333125.1 of Pheosia tremula. Classification (NCBI taxonomy): domain Eukaryota; kingdom Metazoa; phylum Arthropoda; class Insecta; order Lepidoptera; family Notodontidae; genus Pheosia; species Pheosia tremula. The sequence goes on along the minus strand of HG995411.1, from coordinate 9,967,736 downwards.
GGCTATATATTGGTTCAGTTTAGTGTGTGAGAGCGATGTTGGCTATGAAGAAGGAGAAGCGCGGCGGCGGCAGCGACAGCAGCGGCGAGGCCGGGGAGGGCGGGCGCGGGTCCGGGGTAGAGGTGGGTCGGCTGGTGGACTCCTCGCAGGCGGACGATCGGCGGATGATCCGGCTGGTGCGCGAGCGGCGGCTGCTGTACGCGCGGAACAACATGCCCGTCGCCAGCTACTACTCGCAGGTCAAGAAACTGTGGCAGGAGGTCGCCAAAGCGATGGGCTGGACCGGTACGGATCACATGAAATTATAACTACCCATACATACCTACCGTCACTATTATTGCAATTACAGTGAGCGCTAAATGTTCCATCCCATTTTTTATACCCTTTGAACTTAGACGAAGAAATAATATAATTTCTTCATCTGAGCCTTGAAGTTGAACATCGCAAAACCCTTTCATAGTGAGTATGTTTGACTCAGGTTGTAGGCGTAAGTGAGAAGGCTGACCTGCTGTTTATTTTGTTGCAGAGAATAGGTTTGATCAATGATATTAATCAAGATTAAAAATTATCTTGGTCAGATTGTTTTTATTCTCTAACATACTAATGATGATCTTCGGATGCTAGCTGGCCGCGAGCGGACTCGAACTCGCGAGTGAGCCGGGCGCGGCCACTGCGCTACTGTCTAGTAGCTAACTAGTGCTAGTGCGCTCGTCGGCTCGGTGACGTACGTAGCGCAGGCGCACTACCTCGCGAGCGCGGGGGGCGGGGCGCGGGCGGCCGCTATATTTAGCGCGCACTAGTGTGATAACAATATAACAACACTAGCACAAGGTGGATACGGGCTCAGTTCCGATTCCCCATACTTACTTACGTTTATCAAGAGGTTTCAATAAGTATACTAATAGTACATCATCTTTGTATAGGTACGGTGGGTGTCGGTCACTCTCGCGTCTGTCTGCGTGTCAGTTGTCAGTCAGGTGGATGGTGACATGAAATATTGCCATCAGTCAATTTTCTATGTATGATCTATACATACATATAAATAAAATTGGAGTGTCTGTTTGTAATATTAAAATAACCGCTTTTTACTAAATGCATTTGGATGTATACACGGTACCTATACCAAAACAACCTTTTTTAAAAATATTGTCTGTCTGTTTGTTCCGGGTAATCTCTGAAATGGCTGGACCGATTTTGACGGGAATTTCACTGGCAGATAGCTGATGTAACAAGGAGTAACTTAGGCTACTTTTATTTAAAAAAAATAGGATCTCTCAAAAAAAAATTAAAACCAATGTTGCAGCGCTGCGCCTGATTAAGTTTGATAGCAACAATATGCAATGCGTCCCGCGGGCTCAGAATCCGCCAGCAGGCTGTTGCCAACGGTTGTGTCTTTGTTAAATACCACGCGAACGAAGTCGCGGGTAACAGCTAGTAGGTAATAATATTATGCATATAAAATATGTAGGTAGGCGAAACGTACGTATAGTTACATAATATGCATAATGAACATATCTGCAATATGCTCAAGTAATAACTAGGTATAAACCCCAACATTACTTACCTGCTTTAGTATTTTTTTATAAAACGCTTTCAGCGTTTTATAAAACACGTTTGAGATGCAGAATCATACTGACTTAACACTATTGCCAGTTCACTAAAGTTGCCACTGTCACAAGTCACAACATTGAAACCTATTATAGGTACTTACATGTTGGGTACATAACACAATATATGAGAGGTACATGACAATGCCAAGTTAAAGATATGATCATTTTAGTTCTATGAGCGATAAATAGATTGCAGGCAGTTCTTTATCGTGCTACCAACATAACAGCGTGTGTTGCAGTGGCGGAGGTGCGGCGCAAGTGGTCGCACGTGCGCAACTCGTACTCGCGGCACCTGCGCAACGAGCTGCACGGCGTGCGCACGGGCCGCGGCCGCATGGTCTCCAAGTGGTACCTCGCCGACGAGCTGCACTTCCTGCGCCAGCACATGGCCACCGACACGTGAGTCCACCATTCGTTCCAGCTTTAATTCCGCTTGGACCATACGACTGGATATTACCGATATTCACATCTATCAGAATGCGGGCTTCCAACTAAACCCTTCTAATTTAAGGGTTAGACCATTGTCGGTGTAGTTGATGAAGTTCATTAAACTAAACCCTGACACCTGGAAATTGGTTAATTGAAGTTTTGCTTTCTGTAGTCAGATCTCAGACCTCAAAAAACTACAATTACACTAGAATGAGTTTCGAAAAATTGCCGACAGGAGGCCGTGCCGATACTCGTATGCGCCGCTCTACATGAACTCCGGCAGCGAGGAGCCTGCGCCAGCGCCGGCCGAGCCGGTGGACATCAAGCCGTTCCTGCCCAATCCCTGGCTCGCGCTGTCGCAGGCCACGCAGCATCAAGAGCAGAGCGAACCCCAACCGAGGCCCGACGACACCGCTAGCCCGCAGTCCTTCGACGCGGACGAGAACTCCGCGTACTTTCAATTCTTTCGGGGGATATACAATGATTACCAGGAGTTGCCCGCGAGGAAACAGCGCATGTTTCGGCGCGAGTGCCTCTCCTTCCTGCACCGGCTGCTGGACGAGGAGGACGCGGCGTCCGGGTCCGCCGGCGCCGGCGCGGACTGCGCCATGAACCTGAGCAACACTCGCAGTCACAGCGACGAAGACAGAGACCACGCGCTGTGCGTTATTGCGAAGGTGGACGGTTACGCCAAGATACCGCAATAGGACACCCATCAGTGATCAGTGCAGGGATACGACAATAGCATCCATTCCATTGCTATATCCAGCGCTACGAAAGCCCATAGTTGTTTGTTATCCTGTTGTTGGTGTTGTGACTCTTTGAACTGTTGTTCCTATTAGATATATGTGAAGGTTGTGAGTCGACGGATCGTGTCGGAGGGACTTTTTGCTACAATGTAGATAAACGAAGTGTGTAGGTAGGTACATATAGTTATAATGATAAGTGTAGACTACTGTCACTTAAATTGATACCATCATAAGATATCTGAGGACTAGTCGAGCGCGTGCTGTGAGTCCGACTGACCTGCAGGCGAGTCCTGTTGTGTTTACAAACAAGCACGGCATATCCAAAGCACATCAATACATTCCTAATTAAATGTTTAATTAGTATCAGTAGTCTAGGTACATACGATCAATAATAAATGCCCATTTCTGTTATGTTTGTTTATTATGTTTTACTAGCTGTTGCCCGCGACTTCGTCCGCGTGGTATTTAACAAAGACTCAGCCGTTGGCAACAGCCTGCTCGCGTTCTGATCCCGCGGAACGCATTGCAGATTGTTGCTATCAAACTTTAATCAGGCGCAGCGCTGCAACATTGGTTTTAATTTTTTATCGAGAGATCCAATTTTTTTTTCTAAAATAAAAGTAGCCTATGTTACTCCTTGTTACATCAGCAATCTGCTAGTGAAATTCCCGTCAAAATCGGTCCAGCTATTTCAGAGATTACCCGGAACAAACAGACAGACAGACAGACAGACAGACAGACAGACGGACGGACAGACAGACAGACAAAAATTGTAAAAAATGTTGTTTCGGTATAGGTAACGTGTATACATCCAAATGCACTTAGTAAAAAGCGGTTATTTTAATATTACAAACAGACACTCCAATTTTATTTATATGTATAGATATAGCAAGCAACTAAGCAATTTGTTAACTAATAATCCTTTCCCTTACATTGAGCTTCCGCCGTCCTTCTCCTTGCAGTAGGTAGTGCCCGCTATCGGTATGTGGAATGGGCATATAAAATGATCGATTATATTCATCGGTCTGCAACTGAGATGAGCTATCAATATTGTTTATTAGTAAAACTCACGAAAGATCCAAGACAGAAAGATAATTATTCCTAGAGATAACCAAATAGGTACATTATGCGACGCAGCTGATTTTTTCACCCTTTCAAAAGGCGAGCGTGACTTGTTACGCATAGCGTCTTGAAAGATTGCAGAATCTGGCCGGCCCGGGCGCCGCTACCTGCCACCGGCCCCTTCGCGGCGCCTCGGCATTAGCATGCGGGCGGTGTTCCGCCGCGCGACCCAACTGCTCGAGTGCGCCTGTCTCTTGAACACCACTCACTTATGATAATCAAATCACATCGTACGCAGAACAGAATACACTCTGTGATTAGTTTTCCAATTGGGTATTGAAATCTGTCTACCCTGAGAGCTAGCTTCAAGAAAAAGTGAGACAATCCTATAGGTTGCGTCGAGTACCTAGTCTAGGCGGTTTGCGATTACAGCTTGTCATCTCCTCCGACAAATATGACAGGCTCAGATTCAGGATTATAATGGCTATAACAAAAAAAATATTATAGTTCACTGAGGTTCACCTCTTCCTACCTCTTCGAACAATATAGCTGGAATGGTGTTGATGAGTGCGCGGATGCCGGGCTCCGCGAGCAGGTGAGCGCGGAGCAGTGATGCCGCCGCCCGCCCGGCCGCCCCGCCCGTGTCGTGGGCGGGTATTCAAATTCTTGACCTTGCCAACTTTTTGATTTAAAGCGGCCATTACCGAGATTTTAAATACAAACGCCTCTCGCATTCAGCTTTATTTATTGATTTATAATTCAGTGATCTTGTGATAAATCCCTGAACTGTTCTGTCAAGTGGAAATTGAATTAACTATTTATTGTTTAGATCATACGATATTAGTTTAAGTATGATGATTCTAGAAAAAATCAACCAGGCAAGTCGTACACGCTTCCACCGTCCACGGGGACGAAATTAAATGCTCGTGTAAAGTTAACAAGTTAAGTGGCCGCAACATTTTCCAATTTCATCCCAAACTCAGCGGAGTGCGTTACACAACAAAGGGAGGCAAACTCGCCGGGCGCCATAGTTGGGATAAATAGAAACGTGACGTCATTTTGGCCTGTTTAAAGAATCTATTGTCGGGCGGACCTTTCTGTCCCTCGGGAGGACGCAACTCACTTATTGCGAGGCAATACCTACTCGCTTACCATACTCGAGCTTACCTAAGCTCTGTCCGATCGACCATCGACTCTGTACAGTAGTACATACGGTGCTTTTCGCCTAAAGATTGGTTAAACGATAATAATGTTCGAAGGGATAGCGGGGGTGCGCGCGAGGCAGGGCGGGGGCCGCGGGGCACGACCTGATAAATCAAATAGAAGCCTTCCCAATAGTATCTTTAAATGAGACGACATACTGAATTTGCATGTTCATGTGTGCTCACATGTCAGCGGAATACCGAGGGGCATTGGGCGTGTGTGCGCTTCAACGACTCATCGTAGGTAAGTGATTGGTGACCCACTTGTCCAATGAAGGTCCAATGCTATAAGCGCGAGCCGCGAGAAGCATACGGAGCGAGGACAGGACGGCGACGGATATCAATATTGTTCCAGCTAATTATGAGCTACACACTACGGACACATAGGTCTATGTCATTGGATTATATAACATCGTAGGTACCTGTACAATACATGCCTACAACGCCTGCCACGAACTGTAGTTTCTAGATTATGCCAAAGAGATGAAGGAAATGGATACACACAATCAATGCAAGTTGAAGCGTGTGCATTTATTTTCAGGAGTATACGAGCATAAGGTAAGGTGTGTAAAATATTTTAACCGATGAATCAGTCAGTTATATGGATCACGTTGATGTGTAAATAATTGTGTAAAATAATTGTGTAAATTATTTTTTTTAAACAAAGGGGCCCAGTAGGGTTGGCTGTGCGCTCAGTACAGAGTGTAGTTTATTAATTTATAATAATTTGATTAATTTCTCTGGGAATGTTATCTTTATAACCTACTGTTATCCCGGTTAAAATATTATACGTTATTTTTACCATACATCACGGAACTTCATATAGCAGGTATTAAGCGTATGTTGTTGGCTACATACGATAGATGGCATTGCCAGTCACTGTGCCGCAGATAGTACTAGTAAAGTGCACCGCATTAGGCTGTAAATAAGAACTAACTTCATTATCACGCATGAGTTTTGTTGGTTTTGGAATATAACAATATTACGTTTAACTAAACGCCGTGAAGATATTAGTTATAAAAAGAATCACATAAAACGTTATTAAGGCTTAAAGATAGATGGCGTTAATAGTCGGTCCCAAGAGAATGAATATCATTGAAACCAAAAAAAATATAGGTACGCACTTAATACTAATACTTAATAATAATACCAGCCCTGTTAATGTTCCACTGTTGGTCACGTACTTCCTATGAATGCGAGGCGGATTAGGCCATAGTCCACCAAGCTAGCCCGGTGCGGGTTGGCGGACTTCACGTCTTTCGAGGGTTTGACCTGCACGTTTCCACACGATGTTTTCCTTCTCCGTTTAGCAAGTGATTATGTATGATTAGCATGGATGAAAATAACATTCGCACATGAAGATCCAGATCCAGAAATCACAGAGGTCCGAGCCAGGCCTTGAACCTGCGATCCTCGTTACCGAGGTAAGCGTTCTACATCTTGGCTATCATTATTTTGGAAGCTTGACTGCTCTAGGACGGGTGAGGCGGAGGAAACAGACTCCTGACCCCCTTCACTTCACTTTTTAAAACAAAGGACACTTATTGCGGACGTTTATTGCGTGAAAATTATTATCGAAGCGATTGCGTCACGGGGCAGCGCTCCCGGGGGGGCGCTCGCGCTGCCTCGCCAAGATTACAAGAATAACAGGCAAAACCACAAGCAATAGTTAACCGTACTGATATTTAGTTTTCACATCAAAAGGACAACATTGAATAATATCTTATTTTGAAAATAAAGCAAAGGACATTAAAGGGCTGAATAGGAATACGTAAGCCGCCTCCAGCTATCCTTCAGCATAAGAATTTCCCCGAAAACATAATACAAGCGGTACATAGGTACCTATAGTCGTAATTCGCATTCGCCCGCGGCCGCCCTTTTGTTCGGCTGAATATTCAATACATTATTATTTCACAAAGGCTTTATGCGAACCAATAATAATTATGGTGAATGTGGTGAGCCGTCGGTGGAGGTACCGCGCGAGGCGATGTTATTAACTTCATGATTATTGTTTTATAGAAAAAACCGGCCCTTTAAGAACCCTTGAGTCAGCCCAAAAAAGATTTGAAATTTCCATCCATTAGCAAAAGATTCCAATTATTTTTAGGTTGGTAGTAAGAACAATGAGGGACTGTCATAATTGGCAAAATTAGATGTGGTCTATATAAAAAAGCCCGATCATGACCGAGACCTATAGTGTGATAACCAAGCTAGAATCTAGTATTAAGGGCAAAATAATAGCTAACACTGAAATTCATAGCATCAGAGAGCAGTTGTTGTACCCATCGTAGTTCCAGCCGCCAGCACCCTTGGAGGTATGGTCTCGGTTATATAGCATTCTTAGCTTAGTGTAAAAGCTCCAACCGCAATCAAAACGGTACAGCAGCAGTGGGACGCTGATACAGCGATAATAGGTATGTCTCCAAATGATATAAATATATTGTGATAGTTATAAATTGAGGTCTGATTAACATTGCTGAAAAAATCCGATCAATAAAATCTAAAAAACTCCGGTACGAGACTGGAATGCACCGTATCGTCCACACTACGTCAATTGTAACATTGCGTCCAATCTGCAGCTGAATTGTACGGCAACAGAGGCGCGCCTAGCGACCGGCGCGTGCTGTCGCCGACAATTTGCACACTCCTGCACCTCGCTGTACCGCCGGGGGAGTGCCCCGGGGCGGGGGCGGCAGGGGGAGCCTGGCGACCGCGCAAGGTGACACCAGCCGGCAGACCGCGACACCACAGCCGCGCGCAGCCGGCAGACGCGGCACCGTCTCCCAGGGTTGAGGATGCGGGCTAACCAACCTACCCCCATCTCTAGCAGCCACCATGATGCACTGAAAACCTTATTAACCCAACCGTTTTTTTCCTAATTAGACTTGCACGTATAACGTTTTTCTATTTTTTGTAGTGCAGTAGCTACCTGTATTTGTTTGTGTGTTTAAGACATTTTTCTCGAGACCTTGAACAGCACCTGTCTGAAATTGGGTGAAGGCGACGATTTTTTCAGAAGACTATTTTAGTAACAATCAGAGGGTGATGTCATGCAAGCTTTACAGATAGGTATATAGGTACTGCTATTCGTTTTTGTGAACGTGTAATATCATAGCCTAAAATAGAACACCTTACCGAGGCACCAAGAGTTTGCCTGGGGCAAGTGGTCATCTGTCATTTGCCATGCTGTCCGCAGCGTGCCATGTATGCCCGAGCCAGGCTCGAGGGGCGTTCGGTCTGGATACGCTGTGCAAATTATACCTGCTAGCTGCTGTAAGCCGCTATTAAAATTATATCAATATTTTATGCAACGTTATTACCATAGATAGTAACCAATAGCCAAAAGGCAATTAGTATAGGGGAACTGTGTAAGTTTAATCCAAATCGGAAATTCTGAATTCTGTTAAGTTAATATGAAGGCTTATGGTCTCAGCTCCCCACTCTCATGTAGTAGTGTTCCCAACAGTGGACATAAAAGCCAGAGACACGCCGGTGTCCTGTCTGTGCGAGGTGTGAGCGCGACGTGTCCTCGGCCGCCGCCGCCGCGTCTGCTGTTGCATCGAATCACCACACACCTACACCGGCCTGCAGTATATATAGATACGTATCACAACACGCACACAAACAACGCTTACCACGATATGATTGCAATGTTACAGTCAAAGTTTGAAGTGCTTTTAAAGTTAACAATTATCAACTGTAGCGATGTTGTAAATGTAATTGTTGCGACGCCTCATAGTTAGCGTCGCGACGGCTAATAGCTTAGCGTCGCGATATCTTATAGTGAGCATCACGTTACCTTAGAATGAGCTACGTCTCGCCTTATAGCGAGCATTGCGACGCCTTGTATTAACCATTGCGACGCCTTGTGAGTATCGCGACGCTTTACAGTGAACGGCAAGATCCCTTCTAGTAAGCGTCACGACGCTTTATAGTAAGCGTCTTATAGTGAGCCTCACGATGCTTTATAATGAGCGTAGCGATGCGGCGCGTAAACTGAAAAACCATTTCCGGCGCATCTTAATTATATAGGTACTTAACCAGCTAATACAGTTCCCTGTGACCAGAGTCATGATTTTCCACCTTTCCTTTGATGCTGGCGCGTTTATTTCGCACGATGGAATCGAAATGAGGCATGGCTAGCGCGCACCAGCCACGAATCCACCACGGGATTCGAACCCGGACCGTCGCAGACGTGACCGGAATTGCTGACCAAGGGAAACGAGGGATGCCAGTCACAAGTTAGCATGAAATGGGAAAACAGGGCAAGTATGTTTTTGGTACTACATTACAACATGTTTATAAGGTCATCTTTATTGGCCGAAGCTGAAGGTGAGGCATATAAATATGCTTAAAAAATATTAGGTACTCTTTAATAACAGAACGCAAGCTTATACGATCATCTGAAATTAAAATCAATACCAAATGTAACTATTTAGTTGCACTAGTTTTTTCTAGACGGTATAACTCCAGTGAGTCAGCTCAGCAGCGCCTGCTCGTGGCCCCGGCAGCGGCACTGAAGGTCAGGGCTCCCTTTGCCAGCAAACAAACATTAATGCAACTGCACATTTTTTGCCCGACCACTTTCCTAATAGCAGGTGCGGCAAACAGCTTGATTCTAGAAACATCAGTGCCTCAGTGATATTTATCATAGAGCCTCATAGATAACATCAATGTCCATTACTTCTTCGGTTTGACATTCAGCATTGTTGTAGAAGCTTTTAAAGAGCTTAGTTCCTATAACGGCTTGAGATTGTTATTTTAGTTTTAATTGTAGTTATTTTAGTTGAATTGCAGTTGTTTTTTAAATTTCTAGTTTTTATTGTTATATTTTTAATGTTACTTACTTTCTGTGTCTCATTAGCTCGCAAACTGCCTTACATACTTTTCTTTTTTATAGTCTGTGTTAACTGGAGTGTGGCGCAAGTGGTGTTTACCTATAAGTTATTGTTGCATTTGTGATGTCATTGTATATGTATTTTTGAATGTATTAATGTTAACAATTGTTGATGAACCAATAAAATAAATAAATTGGGATTCAGAATGACGTGACAATGACGACCTTTATACTACGTTTATAAAAAAAAAACAAACTATAATTTAATCGGCACTTCTTCAGGGCACCAGGATATCGAAATAGGTTCGGTATACAACAATAAGTATTTTTTTTTATAATGATCACTCGATATATTTACTGTGTATGATGTTGCTCGAGCTCAAATGTCAGGGTCGCCGCGCGCGGTGAGCTCAACACCGGTTCAGTGCAGTTGGCGTGCGGGTCTCATTTGTACCTCTGCTCCGGCCGCTCAGCTGCTTTTAAATGTATGTGTTATCTGTCATTAGCATGTGCTTGGAGCAATGTGGCCATAACCGAACGAGTTTTTTTATTTTTTTTTTATTACGATACACTTGTTATTTATAGATAGGGTGCCGCACCCAAACAATCTAAACGTAGCCCTATCCCTGTACCAATAGACAACATTGGCACAACAATACGGCTGCTAGCGGATAAACGAAATGAGATTTCTCCTAAAAATCCTTTGTAGTAAATATTGAGGCAAATAATCACATATTGTATGGGAAACGTCACTATGCTCCTCTCGTGTGTACTTATACTAGTATTGGACCATTACAAGCCGAAGAGAGTGAAGTATTTCTGGGGTCCGCAATGACAAATGTGACACCTTGTAATCCCGCGCAGTTGGTGCTTGAGTTACGGGGTGGCGGCGGTGGCGGCGGTGGCGGCGGTGGCGGCGGCGTAAACCATTTAACGACACATTTATCACAAATCTGTCTATTTTAGTATTAAACACCAACACGGCGCGCTCGTTAATGTATTTTAAGAGACTATTAAATTTCTTGTAATGAGTTTCTAATGCGAGGTCCAACTCGATAACAATAAAAAAGACATAAGTAAACAGAAAGTCTACATAATTGGAAATAACTTAAATTTAACTAATCGGCTCGCTAAATACAGTACCTTGACTACGGTGAGTCCATCAAAGAATTTGCTCATAATTTATATTCTTTTATACATTTAAAATACCCTCAAAAATGTAAATTGAAATACTAAATCGACTTATCAATGAGCTCAAAAGTTGGGAACTTAAAGCACTTTGCGCGTCGCTGATAAGAAGTTCCAATGGGGCGAGAAAAAACCCTAAGTTCGTTTTCACTTATGAATATTTAGAGGCGCGCTTAGCTACGCCGAGCTTACGCTGATACCCACGAAGGTGCGGTTCCAGTGCCGGCGGTACCAGTTTAATGAATGTTGAAATTGTGAAGAATTATTAAACAACTGGAATTTACAAGACGAAATTAAAAGTCACTGCTAATGCAATATTATTCTTTAAATATATTTTCGTATAAAGTTGGATTGCTAGACCTAATAATGCCTAATGGCCTGAGGTTGCTGAGGCCTGGTATTGCTTAAAGATGAAAACGTAATACACTAATACAAGATTCCTTGACATTGCATCGCCCAGATTCGTCTGGTGTCGTCTCTCCGCTAGTCCCCTGCACCGCATCCTCGACAATTTATGACAGCTAGTATAAGTAACATCGGGAAAGTTTTAATGAAGTGCAACTGCGGCCCGAAGTTTGGCAATAAAGTCTACCCATAATCGCGTCGAAACATCGCCCGGCCGGAGACATCCAAATAATGTCTCGGTGGGCGAAGAAAAGCCGTGCCTATAGCTCAATATGTTATTTACGCTGTTACATAATGCTGATGATATTTTTACTTGTCTCATGTTAGGTAGATCGTTACTACCGTATGTAATGTTGATCTGCTAAAGTGGAAACACACCGGTGTACATTGTTTTATTGTCCGGCTGTTCACCGCTGTATATAGGCTTCGAACGCCGATCAATGTGTCGGCCCCGGCTTTGTCTTACAGTGGAAAGTTACTTCACTCGCATAAACAGTTCGTGTAATTAGTTCATATTATACAAACTTCAGCGAAGGATCGTCTGAAGGTAAATTATTCCGTTCTTCTCAGAAACTACTAACCATCATAATATTGTTTACAGAGTTGTACGAATGAAGCCGTATTACAATAAAAGATCCAGTGTTGGTTGTTTTGTTGTTTGCCGTGTGGTGCCACATTCGCATAACGAGGTACCTTTTGTTGGTTTCAGAATCAGAATGTGTTTTATTAAATAAATAAACGTTGCGAGTGGAGGCAGCACGGCGCGGCGCGGGCGGCGCGGGCGGCGCGGGCGGCGCGGGCGGCGGCCGCAGCCATATCTCCGGCGCATTTGTCAGCGCCGGGCGTTATTAAATTGTGTGTGATTAATATCGCGTTACTGCGCACCGCGCCTACCCGCGCCCCCCGCCTGCCGCTGCCACCCGCTGCTGCTGGCTCATTAATATGAGTTACACTGGAAATATTCAGGAGATACAAAATATAAAACACTTGCACAGAAGAAAATTGCATAGCCAGGACGGCCGGTGTAATCTGGTTGCTTATAGGCAATAGGCATATAGAAAGATGAATAGCGCGTAGCAAAATGCCTTGATCGGTATAGATTTTAAACTAATAGTAATAATGGACGAACGAACTTGGTACGAGCCGGACCACGGATGATGGTCCGCTCTGTACCAAATGTGTTTGTCGTTTGGTCTGTTAACAATACAGTACGGAGCGGATCAAATTCTTGGTCCAGCTCGTACCATACGGTCGATGTCATTTAAATACCACGTGCCTCTAGTGACGAATGGTTACCTGTGGTCATTGCTGAGCTGTCTCGTGCTTCGCGGTCTAGATGGACTACTGTTCTGTCTTCGACTCATGCGGGTAATCAGTAGGTATTGATAACGATATTTTCCATAAGATATCCTAGTTAGTATTCAGGTATTAGTCGTTAATGCATAAGCGCCCTCCACACGTCACATGATAGGTGTTAGAAGCGCAATGGTTATTATCAAAATACTTACTTTTTCCTAGCTCGTTCACGTTTTGCCCGCATAGGCGTTAAAATTTGTTATCTACATGCTACTCATCATCAATCACTTTTGTACTAATTTAATAAGGCCTTATGTAAATGCAAAGCGCGCTAACACACACAGCACCTAATAGAACTTAATGTTCGTTCGTCGGCCCATAAATCTTAATATAACCCCAAGTTTATGAACAAGCAGCGTACAGACAGGCTGTATTTATGGCTGTGTAATGGAATAACCTGGGTAATCAAATTACCGGCGCCGCGCAATTGAATTACGCGCCAAAACGTGTACAAGTCCTCCCGGAGACTTCTTACACGAGCCGGGCGCGGCGGTGGTGGCAGCCTTCATGTAGGCTGTATCTTTTACGTCTCAAATATTGTGTATTCAACAGGAAATTACCAGACCACAATGCCCGCGGAACTATGCACCCTTGTACCATGTTGTAATAAAAAAAATCTTGTTTATTATACCTAAAAATATGATTTACTAGCTGTCCCGGCGAACTTCGTACCGTCTCAGAATCAAATGTATGAGAAAATTAATTTATTGGTACTCTATGAAAAATTTAAACAAATCTATCCCACGGAAACCATACATATTACCGAGATAAAAAGTAGCCTATGTGCTATTCCAGACTATAATCTATGTCTGTGCCAAATTTCATCCATGTCCGTTCAGCCGTTCTGAAGTGATTGAGTAACAAACATCCATCCATCCATCCAAACTTTCACATTTATATTATTAGTGGGATTCTGTATTATTAATATTTAGGTTCGGAAAAATAAAAATATCTTTTGGTTTCACCTTGAAATAAGAGATGGGTACCATGTATGGGCGCTGTCCTTTACCAGAGACCTATTGTAAGACCCTTCGAGAAAACACTCAGAGTTTCGTTCAGTGCGCTACCTTATTTTTAATGCCCAGACGTTACCTATCCATACGCAGCTCCTCTTCCGTGCCACAGCACCACTTACTGCACGTTCAGTTTCTAGTCCATAAAACACCACACTCTCATTGATTGAAGAGTGTTATCGCGGGAACGCACCCGCGCTCGAGTTTTATAGTCTTCATACCATGGAGGGGGAGGGACGCGTACCCTCCGCCAGATGGCGCAACTGCTCACCTTGGGAAGCGAGTAATGTCGCTCCTAATCTACGAAAAATAGCGAAGATTTTTTTGTATGCAGCTCTAGTAAGTAGCACAGCCGGCTGTAGCGAGACAATATGTGAGATAACTCAATTTTGCTTTTTTATCTTGTATGAAGAGTAATGAAGAGAGCGATTCGGTGTGACACGATCGGCGACATAGTTGTTGTCTTGACCTGCGTGCTAGCCCCTCAGTGTGTTTTTATAGAATATGTGACTAGGCCTTGGGAGTCGAATGTGACCCTGCTTTCTGTGCCGAGGGTCCGATCCATGGGATGAGCACGAATGTTTGTACCCGTAAACTCAAAATAATCCATAATATATATAAATCAAAGTCGTGTTTGTTACACCATTTATAACTCAAGAACGGGAGGGCTGATTTTTATGATCTTTGGTATTTTGAATTTGTCTCCGCCTCGAATAGCAGAATAACTATTAAGCACATGAGAAAATTTCACAAATAAATAGTACCAAGGATAATTCATTTTCTCATACATTAAATTTGACACTCGGGCGGTTCGAAGTTCGCCGGGACAGCTGGTGCTTATACTAATAAATCTTAGTTTCTAATTCAATTTCGAATCTATTTATCACATTCCGTCAATCCATCTCGTGATATCAATGATCACAGCGTGCCACTAATATCAACGACATTAATCACCGCGACCGTATGTCTTCATTTACTTGTATACAGAACGTGTGGCGCCCCGCGGGGCGCGCCCGCTTTGTTCCCGATGTATAATGGATCTTTAACACTAAATTATCATACACGCTTGTACTAGCCGGTCGGATGCCTGTTGCTGTTTGATGACAGCCACATCTCTAAATTCATACGAGTTTAATTCCATTTACATTTGCATAACTTTGTGTAGAGAAGATAAGGTATCTAAGGAAACTTTGATACAGCAGTTCGTAATGTCAGTAAGTAAATCCAACCCTCTTTTGCGTAACTCACGACATCGCATTACTTGGACTAGTCGGTTACACTATGACGTTCATAACCAATTTACAGAAAATTTAGTACCTAGCCTACCTATTGCACTAATTTCCATCCTTGCACTTAACTGCTAAACGTAATTACATATGATAAACAGCAAGATCAGACTCCCACTGCCATGTTTAGTAACTATGTTTTACAGCATCCAGTCGTCATGGAGTTAATGAACGCGAAGGGAGACCCCTGTGATTGCGGTGCGGCGCGGTGACGCGACACTTATGCCGAAAGTGTAAACCATGGCTTCGGAGAAACTGCGAACAATCAATGTTTTAGCAATCGGTTTTATATCGACCAGGGGATCCACACGCCTACAAACAATTGACCCTTTTAAAAAAGTGATTGGTTTCAATTACGAATATACACTGTGATTTTTTTTTTCAATCTAAGGCTTAATGGTTTAAAACTCTATAGCCAGGAAACCGTCTATGTTAACTAACTAGTTCTTACTGCAATAGAGTCTGTGTGTTCATATCTCCATTGCCACCCTGTGATATTTGTCAAGCCACCACGAACACCTACAACTATGCATCGCTATCGTCGATCCCCATTTCATTGCAGTCGGCAGATAAACGTTATCGCGTGAATTATGTACAGCTTACACCGCGGGGGGATCTGCGAAATAATATTATCACGGCAAAGTAAGTAAAAAGGAAGTCCCGGGTGCGTTCCGTCAGTCTTAGTAGCTGAGCTATTTAAAAAAACCAAAGTACGGATTTGAATGCGTTAGCGAATTAAAACGGATGGAGGTGCAAACAAAGTTAGGCAGTATAATTATGGGATGGTCAGAATGTATACGAGTACGCTACCATTTACTCATGCTCCTTTATTAATAATCAGACTAAAATATGTCACTAAGTATAGGTAATATTGTGAAGATTAACACTTTTGGCGTATGCTCTTTTAACGTCTGAAACATAATAATATTTTCCTTCCAGGATCAATTACTGTAAAATAATTCATACCAATTTTCAATTGTCAGCCGTTCTCAAGAGCTTTCAGTGCTTTCCTTCCCCATCTGCTCTCCCTTTTGATTGGTGCGTCGCCAGTCTAACACCTATCAGTCCACGTAATGACGACCTGTCGTCAGTCTACTGCGCTCCTCAATAAGAATAAATTAAGATTCCTTAAATCTCAATTCAACTCACGATTTTCTCAGACAACAAGAGATTCGCTGAACGCACGCCGCGCGCCGACTCCCACATTTATTCACATTCGAAACCTTACAGATTCCACTCCCAAAATTATATTTACGCAAGAACGTATAATATTATCCTTTCCGCACTCGCCTAGAGCGGCCTGTTTAAAAAAAACATTTACACAAAAACTCACTTCAGCTCTTGTAAAATAAAGTCGACATTTCCTAAACGTTCTGTAATCTTAATGCTATGATTTAGACAACGACCTAATTTGAATTCAATACCATATACACAAAGTCGAAGTTGGAATCGAGGAATGAAAGAGAGCTATACAGAAAGAAGCCTATATAAGTACAAAGTGTCGGTAATACGACCGAGTTCTTTCCAAAGTGATTTTTTAATGGAAAACACGGCGACTGGGAAGGGCGAATGTATTGAAAATTATTACTTACGATATTTTTGTGGTGGGTTTGCGTCATGTATGTTATTGTTGACTCGTGATGCCGTCACAGGCATCCTTCAGCGGCGTGCTTTCTTTTGGTTGATTATTTTAAAAATATGCGGCGATTATATATTATGCATGCCGGACGATCTCGAGAAATTATACCTATCTTCCTCAGCATTCCATATTCTACATATACGGGATGCTGAGTGCGAGCACGATCTTTGTGTATTTATTTGTCGCGTACCGAAGCAGCTAGCCAACGATGACAACTGTGATTTTTCATTTTTAATAATGTTTCAAATGAATTCAAGCCTATAAGCTGGTATATTTTTAAGTTATTAACGTGTTTCTTCTTCGATAAATAAGATCAAATATTGGATGTAAACCTTCTAGGTACAGGTAAGTTACAACCTCTTCGCTCAGTAACCTCGATTCTTCAGAAAGCCTGAAGCGGCTTCTTTCCTTGGTCATCATAGCTAAACCCATTTCATTAAACACAATTGTTAATTCCCGTCAGTTAATCCCGCCATCGCGATTCTAGTTAGGACTTTATTAATTTTGCACGAACGACGAAGTGCCGCTATTTTAGCAGAATGAAAGTAATCTGGATACAAATAAACATAATTGCGAAGGAGCCAGGATTGGCTGGTTCGGCGGAATTAATGCGAAGGGTAAATGGCGGCCTAAATACGGCCTGCAAATTCAGCTTCGTGCTAAATTAATGAATTATACCTACCGAGTATTAATTCTGCTCATTTATGCTTTTGAACAAGGCCAAGATAACAATAGTTAACATGTCTTGTAGATGTACGGTTTAAAAATCCAATAATGTCGTTAAGGAACAGCAAATTTGGAAACCATTTATAAAACGTTTTTAATCTCGAGTTTCCATATTTTTTTACCATATCATAAAGCCACATTCCCGGTAAAGCTGTGTTTTTTGTTGTTTTAATTACCTCGTACGCGAGCAGGCGAGGCTGGTTGTCAAGCCGAGGCACAAAGAGGCACATGAATAATGCATGAGCGAGAGCTGTAATGCGAGCGGTTAGACGCCGGCTTTCAATTAGAAGCCCGCGTTATGGCAACTTGTGTTATGAGCTGAGCTAAGATGCCTAATGCTAGTAAAATGCTAACGTATATTTTAGAAATGATAATTTATACCCAGACTCTGCTCTTTGGCTTGTTATGACAATGGCAACGAAGGTCATATTGTGATCGTGGCTATCGACTAATAAGTTCACAGAGCTCAGTATGAGATACCATCACAACAGACAGCATAACATCAAATGGCATCAACATATACATACAATTGAAAGCAGCATCCGTGGCTAAAACTTGCTTGGAGGTCTAAATATCTAAAAAGTCTGTAGCGGATAATGGAAGTTCTTCCAACCGGGCGGATGAAATGCCTGGCGAGGCTGGCCGCTATGCCCTTAACGGTTATTGTCGAGGTCTTGTATATATGCTAAGTGCTCCAAAAACTCTCATAGCACGATTCAGGATTAATGAAGAATTGTCGTTTGTGCTGGACATCATACACGTTTCTTGTAGCGAGGTTCCGAGACATCAAGACAAGTCGATCAGTCTATAGGTTTGTTATTACGTTCATTTTGATTTTCACTTGAAGCAACTTACAATTTAATTCCATTGCTAGGAAATTCTATGTCCAAATAAGCCCGGTTCCGGTGCCATAACACTATGTTATTCCCGGTGCGAAAGTCCTCCCTCCAAAGCGGCATGGTAATGTGCCATCGGCTGACTCGCGGACCCGTTCTATATGGTGTTTTATGTGTTTTGGCTGTGTCGAGAGGGACTGGTTTACGGTGGCTTGTTTGTGTGCCTACAAGATTAATGGCTATTGCCATTTAGTAGGAGATGTATGGGGACATAACGCTTTCAGAGAAGTTGCAAATAAGTGTCGAAAATAGACCTATTTTGACACTTATTTGCATGTGTTGATGGCAAGGAAAGAAAAAATAACTTACCTTTGCGATGGTATATGTGACTGTCGCAATGATAATTGAGTGCCGTACGTTGTTCGCTGCTGGTAGTGAAGGAGGAGTGTGCTCAGCCCCCGATTATCTAATCGTTATTACATAGGTATATGGAAAGTTATAGAAGTGTGTTTATTTTTGAATATTTGTGGACGTAATGTCCAGCTACTATCTGCATTGCACTTCTAGCATGCATCTCCACGTTGACGTCAGCACAACGCGCGTTAACGCCGGCTGGATATTAGGTGTCGATCCACGGCCTTGATACCGACACATCAAATTTTATGTCACCACCCGCTACAGTGTGCGTACGTTCGGTTTAACACTTAATACAGTAGACATAAGGTTCATAATCGAGCACGTAAATAAACAAGATGATCCGTTTCACTGAAATATAATATTTTTGTAATATATATTTAGAGGCTGTTAATATAAATTGGAAATATGGCGGAATGATTTTTTGGCGGGCGTGTTTACACAGCGTAATGTCTATAATTTGTTTTTTTAAAGGGAAATGGAGACATTAAATTAATTGGTACGAGCGAGTGAATCGACCGCAGGAAAATAAATTAACAGTGAAATGTAAAAAAATGCCATTCTGGGATCCGGTGGGGCGCCGAGTGATGGCAATGTGATGAATAGTTTTTATAAACATATTTAGTTGACCCTATCAACTCATTTTTTCTTCAAAATGTACGTGGACATGTCACCAGAAGGGCGTATAAGAGAATAGGGGTTTGAAGTTTAGCAAGGACCCAAAAGGACTAAACTACGAATAAAACGCTTGTATGTCGAAATCAAATGAAATACATCTGAACGCATGTAACAAAGTAAATAAACGAACTTGACCTGCTGGGTCACCGGTTCGATTCCAACAAAGGGCGACTTTCTCCAATTAACATTATCGTACAACACAAAGAATTTTCAACTATGACTCTATCGACTTACAACTCCAGATTGTATAACAGAGTATTTGAACTTTGATCACAATAGTACATTATGATAATAGGTGTTGTTCTGTTGGCAATAAGGTTACATTTATAATAACCGTAAAATACAAAGGGTAGGCAGCGACCGATTTCCAAGTTGTGTAATTTGGGCACCAATTTGGCCCAACGACTAGAAGTAATTTGCAGGGTGTGATGAACAAAACAATTAGAATAACAAGTATTTCATATCTGTTACACGTGTAGTAGGTACCTGGTATAGTAAGTAATTTTAAGAATACGTGGTTTGTATCTACTAAGAAAAGGGGGGTGCCGCCGAAGTTTTCGACCAGAATGACAGCTTGGGATGTAACTCTACCTGCTTCAATTTAGAGAATTGCACAGAAATACGGTAAGATACAACTTTCTTATTTTTATTATTATCTGTGCTTCTTGTAATCGTTTACCGATACAGCCTAGTGTGTTTGCTCGTTTTCTTTTCATTAGACCTACTAGATTTATAATATTTTTTGTTAATTTTACTATTGAACGATACTGGTTTGGCTAGTAATTAATAATTATCTTTCAATCATAATAATTAATATTGTTTCTTTATGTGCGTATAGTAATTTACCGATGATAGCTTAAGTATCCGTTTATACTGCGGATAAGTGCGCTTTCCTAGACGGCTTGTAGGTAATTAGTGCCGCGTGCACCATTGTGCGCTCGCGACGACGCGGACGAGGGCTTACAAAGGCATCGCTAAGTCACGGTAAACAATGGCTACTCGTTATTCTATTTAGCACGAGTTAATGCGCGGCCAATGATCATGCATCAAAAAATGCTTAATGTCGTGCAGAAGAGATGAACAACCGGGCGTATTACGAAATATTATTTTTATGTAGTTAAGGCTCAGTGGTCCATCAGAGTTGGAATACCGTTTGGTCAGCAAAAGGTTCTAGTGAAGAGACAGTGATTTTTCCAACGACTGTTGACAGATATGTGAAGGCATCTGCCATACGTTTTGTTAGTGTAGATTTAGCGGGATGGCGCTGTATGGATGTCCGAATTAAAACGTCGGTGGAAAAATCGTGGAAAACCCGATCAAAGATGAGACAGAACCAGTAGGTATAGTTAGGCAGGTCCTATCAGTATTTGTTTGGTATCTATAAATGTGTGTATCTTCAAGTGCAACGCTCTGTCCCGCTGTGACCAGCAGCTGCACGCCACTAGGCTAGGCGCGCGGCGTCGTCTGCGACCTACGACAATGCAGCCATTGTTCTAGACAATACGCTGTTTTGTCTATCTATAGGAATAACACTGCGCTCGGGAAATTCTGTGGACAACACACATTTAGCTATAAACGTGGTTATCGGGTATTTTAAAACAAACTGTGAGTTCTTAGTACGTTATTGTTTAGAACAGAATAGCGGATCCTGGTGTCACTGTACTGGCAACAGGTTGATCTAGTAGTTTGAGTATAGGCTGCTGGGCTCACTGCTCTTGGTGGTTGGTTCGATTCCCACCTGGGCAAACTCTGGGCATGATGTTTTTGTCATTGCTCTGATCTGAATGTTTCTGAATCACTTTGTTTATGGGGCAATCGAATAGGTGTGTTGTTCTGGCGATATTTATTTATTATACCCGTGACTTGATTAGTTTTTTGCACACTTTTCAAGTATGTCTCATGGTCAGCCATTTCTGTTAACGATATTCTTAAATAAGGCCTTCCTAAGTAGTGAAACGAGTAAAAGATCCTGAAACTGTATCACTCGTCGTAAGATGTTTTCTAATAACAATATCCGAGACGTACTAAATACCCAAATTACCATAACCACCTGTTTCCACCCCGCGCCGAGCTTGCCCTTCATCAGTCTCAATTTACGAGCGCTGCCAGCCCCTTTGTGCTAAGTCGCGGTATTTCGCGAGTAATTGACTTCTTGCGTGCTCTACACTGATGATTTCCAGCTATTTTTATACCTAAGCGATGGGGGTAAATAACTTGGAATACAGGATGTTAAATAATGTTGACTTAAAATTAAATATAAGGTTTAGTACTAATATGTATTTTGTGATGGTGAGGATTTGCTAATGGAGATACATCGTCTTTCCAGCAGCGTCACAGGTGGATGGATATTTTGCGTTAAGTACGTGGATTCGATTTAAAAAAATACATTTATATACGAATAGACAATTGTAATTTTTCGAGATCAAAATTGAAATAAATATTGGCGTATTGAATTTCTGTCTTCACATAATGATTACAAATGATTAAACTTGAAACTATTTTTGAATTGGTTATATATTATTATACATAACACAAGACTGTCACTTGGATGTGATTGCACTCAAATATATAAAAAAAACATGGAAACATTATTTTCGGTACTGGAATCTTAATTTAAATTGTAAATATAAATTTTGCCCTTTTTTAACCGACTTCAAAAAAAAGGAGGAGGTTCTCAATTCGGTTGTATTTTTTTAACTCTGTCGTTTTGTCCGTTCGCATAGCACTAATAAACTAAGGAAACTTGCAACTTTACTTCTAATGTTAATACATATTAGTAAGTAGTTAATAAAAAAATAGCTAGAAAATATTGTTATCATAATATCCAGTAAGAATTCTGGGAAAAGCTTATAAATGTTTATAAGTGTGTAAGAAGTTCTAACCTTTTTATCTCCAACGGCAACAGATCCGCGCTACGAATCTGTGTCCTCTATAATTCGTTGATGTATCTCGAGATAATTAGGTAAAGTCGCAGAGACGCCGAAATAGGGAAGCGTTTTTGTTACAATTTCGGATATAATTAATCACATTTTTTAGAGGAGAGCGGCGCCCTTTGAAGGCTAAGTGAGTACTTAAGAGCTGAGCGAGTCATGAGCTCTGCCTCGAGATGTTACCAAGCCGAGTAGATATTGATTACTGATTAAGAAAATTCTCGTAGAAAACAGGTCTATGCGCAATTTTTTTTATATGAGAAATAAATAATAATTAATATAATAGGTACCTGTTTTTTCCTTGTCTATATAAAAAAGAATGCCTGGGAATTTGGGCTCGTGGACTTTAATTTGTTGCCCCCATCCATTTCCCTGGACAAAAAACATCGTATATTGACCCGGCGCGGCGTATAGCTATAAGCTAACACTGCCACGTTTCAGCAAAATACTCCTTCCAAGTTTGAAGATACAGCTACTTGGCTATTCTGGGTCTCTTTTATTCATGTTGTTGATCTTGTTCTCGTTATCACTATGAATGAAAATACTGTGAGTACTGATTTAGATTCCTACTAAAATCTAATAGACCCATTTCACAACCAAATTGTCGTAATGTATTGAATTGTGCGAATATAAGCGGTGCGGAGAGCGGAGAGCGGGCGGTTCATCGTCTGTTGCGGATTGTCATGAGCGGTGACGATGACGAGGGACCGGCGCAGTCGGCAACAGGCTCGCTGGTTGCGCAACCTGCGCGTGCGTCGACCCCGGGTCGTACACACACGCGGTCGGCTAACTGCGCATCTCACTTCATTAGATCAAAACAAGCTTTGTTTTTCAATGTAACACGAGATACGACTGACTTCATAGCGAAAAAAAAAACGGCTCTCCTCACAATAACCCAGAATGAACTGTATTCCGTTGGAATAATATTCTATTTCAAATTTTAATGAAGAATACTAAAGATAATTTTTTGTAATAGGAAAAAGGTGTGAAGTAACGTGAGCCGTTCACGCAGCTCTAGAATAAAAAATAAAACTTATAAAATACTATTTATATAACATTTAACTCAATATTTTTATGGTAGTATATTATCTATACATATAAATAAAATTGGAGTGTCTGTTTGTAATATTAAAATAACCGCTTTTTACTAAGTGCATTTGGATGTATACACGTTACCTATACCGAAACAAAATTTTTGTCTGTCTGTCTGTCTGTCCGTCTGTCTGTCTGTCTGTCTGTCTGTCTGTCTGTTTGTTCCGGGTAATCTCTGAAATGGCTGGACCGATTTTGACGGGAATTTCACTGGCAGATAGCTGATGTACAAGGAGTAACTTAGGCTACTTTTATTTTAGAAAAAAAAATTGAATCTCTCGAAAAAAAATTAAAACCAATGTTGCAGCGCTGCGCCTGCTTAAAGTTTGATAGCAACAATCTGCAATGCGTCCCGCGGGATCAGAACGCGAGCAGGCTGTTGCCAACGGTTGAGACGTTGTTAAATACCACGCGGACGAAGTCGCGGGCAACAGCTAGTATAGAATAATATTGCGTCTAAGGAAAATGCCGACCCAAATCTAACCGATATAAGATCCACTTGAAAAAGATGTTATGAAGTTATATTGTTTAATCGTTGGGGAGTCCAAATGACATGTGGCAGAGCCAGTGAACTGGAACCGGCGAAAACCACCGAGTATCCAGTAATTGGATAGTAGGTTGCGGGAGTTGGCAGGGGAGGGGGGGGGGGGGGGGGAGGGAGAGCTTTCGCATTTACAACACCGCCGTATTACGTAACATCTGGTGCAGGAAAAAATGGCGATGTTCCTGTCCCCTGAGAAACGTTTTGGCTGAAATGTAAACTTAGTATTTGTTATGAGCCCGCGCCGGCTGACGGCGCCGGCTGACGGCGCGCTGCGAACGGATCTGTGTCATTGTCGGAATCACGCCACACGGCTGTCCGCATTTCCTTGTTCCTGTAATTATCTCAATTCCTTATTGCCTTGAAGATCAGGATCAGTTGGCGGCCACAAATATTGGGATATACGTAAAGTGAGCTCTATACGGCCGCTCTACGGTTATTTTTTGAGTGGTTTACCTATAATATTGCTGAAGCGAGCATTTTAAAAATCTGTGCGATTGTTTGGACGCCGCTCACTGCCGTCTTGTTATCAAAAGCATTTCCATCAGTATGTATGTTGTGATGTATGCCGCGGTGGCGCTGGCACTTCACTGCTCGTACCTGCAACTAGCTCGGGTCAACTCGTGCCGCCATTAGTGCCAATCGTCGCCTATTCATTGCCGCACTGGAGTCGTTGGCGGATCGCTCGAGTAGGTCCTCCCAGATTCGAGGGCTTATTGACTCCAGGTGGGGGTCAAGCGATCTGATTGAAACTATTGTGCGCTTCAGTCACGTATCATTTGACTTTCGAATTTGATCAATATGATGGGTTTGTTATATAACAACCGCTTATGTGAAGGTTTTATGGCCCCTAGATCATTGAAATATGGGCCAAATTGTAACGTGACGCGTTAGGGGATGATTAGAGTAACAACGAGGTAGTCCGATAACATATGCGTATACGACAGTTTTTACAAGGTGAGCGAAATGACCACATCATTCGGAGGGAGATCCATAATAATCGCGATCGCCAGAATTCAGGGAACGAGAAGGAAGAATAATCTGAAAAATATATATACGCCTATAAGAGTAAGTGTTGGCTATTCTTAGTACCTCATGTGAGCTATGTAAGATAAAGCGTAACTAAACATTGACAATGATTCGAAAGGGCAATATTCCAATCTCCATACACGATACGTTCTTATTGTATGAGCATGTCTCATTGTAGCTCCGAACCGGCTGGCGGCTGGTGAGGTACAGATGCGTATCTGACACACGCAGGCGACCAACTCGTGCATGAGCTATCAATAGGTCTTTGCCGCTTTACTTTTAAATTGAGTTTTTGTACGTTCTGTTTTGATTACCATCAACATTGTGGTATGGATATAAAACACGTTCGAATGGTATTGATGGAGCATTCATATCTTAGCCCAGACAATGCTCATGTCTTTTTTCTCGTCTGATAGTAAGGTCGAATGTACAAGAGATTTTTATAAATCGTATGTCATATAAAACAGACGATATCTGTTTTCTCTTACTCTTGAATACAAGTGGTGATGTCGCGTCGCATCTGGTATCGACATGGAACACCAAGGTGGTGCTCCAAGCGCTCATTGAGGCGTTCTCCTCCACCCACCCCCTGGAGCTATCACAGCCATGACGAGTTTATTTAATGAAAAGTATTTGCTCGTAGTTCATTAAATTTATACTCAAGGTTGCAACAACATTTTTGTTAGAACTTAACTATCGCCACACGAACAGAATAAGTAACGCTTGTATTATGGGTACCGTACAATGGACTGGGGGCCGAACCTACGAATAATATTTTTTTAAGCTCGTTGGGGCGAACTCAGTTGATAATACTTTGGATGGATTTGATCTCTAACTTAACTCTATTTACTATAAGAGGAGCAATTATATCCTGATCACGCTCTATATCTATTTGACACGCATTTTTATTGTAATCAGTGGTTGTACTATTCGTACTTAACTTATATTACTGTACCTTCAACTGATAACTCAATCCTAAGACCATGGAAATTCTGCTCAACATCCCACAGCAACAGCTAGCGACGTCACAGGACAAACGCGGAGTACTCCCGGCTCCGGCCTCATTTACAGTCCATTGGCTTGTCAGCAGCACGCGACACCGGGTCGACAGGGTTGTTTCAGAGATGCTTCCAACAATAGGCACTAATGCAGTGTCGTGAAGCGACAACTTTTGTGATTATTTCTCGTAATACATTTCATTGTGTTATGCTAAAATAATTAGTTATTTTTGTATGGTGCTTGGAATGTTTAAGAGATGAGTTATATTATTTCAAGAGCTAAAGGTACGAATAATCATAAGATTGGATCGGCAAATATCGCCAATATTCTAAATCTACCTTTCGCTTAAGTAAACATAACATTCATTGCAAGATCTAAAACTTAATAATGAAAAACACCTGAGTCTTGCTACGTCATTGAAGGGAGAAGGGATGATTTTCGGATGAAGGGTTGCGAGGCTGAATACCGAGATCAAGGACATGCATTGATAATGGTCTACGTAACAGCAATGACGTCCTTCTGAAATAGCTATCTAGTGCTGGATAACACAGGGTTTAATGCGTAGTTGAACTGAAGTTAAAATAATTACTCATTTATCTTCAATTGCATATTTTGTCCGGCGATTTAGGAGTTTTAAAATTCCAAGCAAGGACTATCTATTTACTTAATTAAACATGGAACTTTATAGAGCGTGCAACATTTTTCTGATCCATTCACTCCCGTCCATCCTCGCACCAGGCCAGGGGGGCAGAGCTACCTCCACCGCCATTTCAGATTTAATGGTCTGACTATAACGACGGCTCTTTGAGCTCTCGCGAGCGCATTTACAAAACAATTACAGTTAATGCTTGCGCGCCATTAAGTCACTCTTTCTATCTGAGTATCTGTTGGCGGCGCCCGCCCGCTGTTCGAGATTTGAATTTGGATAGGGATGCGGGGATTGTAATTTAATAATCGACTAATGTAATCGGTTATTTAGTGTTTACCGGTACCTAGTCGTGATTGTTTTTTTTAGATGGAGCGGTATCTGCATGTTTTTAAACTGTGCAAGTTACTTAAATTATGTATGTCTTTCCATATCACCAAATTGTATGACCCACGACTGCTTCTATGTTAGATAGTATAAGTGATGCTTATTCAGAGATAGCTCATATAATTCACAGTGTAATGAACTCTTAATTGAAATTGTATACGGGCTTGTCTAGTTTAGCGAGTAATAATGTCACGATCATTTATTCAGCACCACTGACACGCAATAACTAATGTTGCCCAAAATCTTTCTTGGTCTTGGATCGATTTCTGAAGATCAAGACCAAGACCGAAGAAGAGTAATAGCAAGACCAAGACTGATCAAAAACACGACTGATTCTGGCGTCAAACGTCAGGATTTTTTTATCAATTTAAAATCGTCTACCATGCCATTGCAAGACTTGCGGAATGTTAGCAGCAAGACCGAGACCGATACCAAGACTCGGTTAGTCTCGACTTGATTTTGTTTTCGTGCGACACTATACAACGCAATGTTCCAATATAATTCACGCAACTCAATAATTCATACTGGATTTGTTCCTAGCATCCCATTGAAGCCATAATAGGAGACTTAATAATAAATGTGTTGCCGAGTAGCAATGAGGCGCGGCTCTACATCACGTGTAGAGCTTAAACTTAGGTGCAGGGAGCGCTTGCACGCTATCATGTGAGCGTATAGAGTCAAGCACGAGTCAACGACTCGTAGTCATCTGTATACGAGAACGCAAGTGTGGGCTTATAGTTTTGAATTACATAGAACCCTTCACTGAGCTGAGTGTTTCTTGCCAAACGTCGAGATGAATCGTGTGGCCGGCGTCGGTTTTCGATGCCCGCCCAATTTCCTCCGCCATCCATCATGCCGGTATCTGCCGGTTCGCCGGTTATAAGCACCGGGCGACCAAGGGAATGGTGTGTGGGGGGAGATAGCGTGCTGCGGTGCGAGATTTCGATATTAATTATTAATGCCATTATGTGGATCGCTGTTCATGTATTTCATGGCAACCTTGAGAACAAATTATATTTTTAGTAAAAATACCCATCGAATTATCATTTTAGAACGGCACCCCACGCAATTATTTTAGGGGTGTTGTAAAAGGCTTAAGATATCGACACCATGTACACTGAACCCGGACTAATGCATACTCTCCAAGCCTAGTGGGTAGGCCCGAGTCATTTTATCATTCAGGCATGGAAGATATCGGCCTCAAAAAACAACTGTTGAAGGCCAAAACGGTAAGAGTCCCCCAGGCGCTGGACGGCCCACATAGATATAAGTACGGCATCTAACACACCGGTATTTTGTACAATCGAGAATACTTCACCGAGGTCGCAACCCTCAGCATTGAGGATACATCGCGCGAGAAGAAGGACTTTAAATTGGTAATGTTGCACATAGATAGGTTAGTTAAACAACGATGTCGCGGGCACAGATATTCATTGAATACTCTTTATGGAACATCAAAGCTCTGGCGTTATACAGTCTATTAACATCAAGTCAATGAAAAACTTGTAAACAAACAATCTTTTGTTCTAATTACCAAGGTGCATAAATCAAAAATAACGAAATCCAAACAGACCAGGTCACCTTAACCCCGCCGGCACAGAGGGGAGTCTCCAGCGCCGCGCCGTGGGGCTGGCAATGGTTCAAGCTTTTAAAACGGACGGTCACCTTCACCTAGACAAAGAGGTGTAAATATAAGCGTTCGGTAATGTTTTGGGTAATTAGCCGATTCGCTGTTGGCAGAACACTGGGGCTTATCGGATATCTAAACTATGGCGTACGTAACGTCCCTTTTTAGAGTTCCAACCATTGGGTAGACAATATATTGACTAGATTAACTGTTTATTATTATTTTTTTGAAACGTGACAAACTGATGTACTTTATTTGGAGCGGGTTCGGGCGGTAATAAACTCGTCTTACCATAAAAAATATAACAGTTAGTATCACTTACATTCTTGTAACTTAAACATACCAGGATTTTCCTCCACGAGCCAACAATAGGCGATAATTACGCGTTTACTCCACTGTTCGTGACCGATTATTATGTAGTTAACGTATCCATAATCGGGTCTCGGACCCGCTCGCCTCCGGAATTGCACCCTGCGTAACGCTGGACCTTAGTAATATGTTACTATGAGGTGGCGATTTGAATGTGAAATTAACATGTTTGATGTGCCCTGTCGTCCTGTTCCGATAGTTAGTGTAGATTAAACAAAATATAGTTGTGTCGTGTCGAGTGGACATTAACGTATTAGTAGTCAGTCATTTTGAGGGGTGAATGGGTCCAGCGATGGCTATATCTAGTGACGTGCGGATAAGTTAATTATGTATCTCTATTATCATGATACTGTTAATAGTTAACACGTACCATACCATTATATTACACAATTATAAAAAAATACCTTCGTCGCAATTATCTCTGCTTTTTGACTAGGAAGTATGTAAATATAGTATCATAAACTATGCCAAGTAGCATCTTATAGAGCAGACAAAAAAAAACAGAATAGACCCCTGAGTTAAAAATAACAAATAATAGTTATTCAATGTTACAGACACGACCAATTTAGAGTGTTATCTAAAATTATAATACATTAACAATGGTATTGCAGAGCATTTTTCCTACCAAACATCATAGTACCAACACAATCTATAAATTTGGGAGTTAGTATAAGACGTCTTTAGAGGGTACACTAAGCTCATGATACTAGGATCCCTGCGGGACAGGCTGAGTGCAAAAATGTTCTCGTGACACGTGTCTTGGATCTTTAACTGGAATAGTTCGTTATGTACACACTCACACACACTCACATTTAGTAGGTATTGTGATAAAAGATTTAGTATTTTGTAGAGCTGACTGAGACTTGTCCCAGTAGATAGCGGACCGAGTCGACTAGTTTAGCTACGCTATTCATAGTTATAATGTAACAGTGTCTGTCTCTACATCGACAAGCTAAAATAGCCAGTATCGTCAATCGAACGGTTTCGTCAAGGGCCTGCCCTTGTCGGCAGGTCGGTCTGTCCATCGCCACCTCCCCGCTCCTACGCGAGGGACTTACCTACGTACGAAGATGCTATATACGCTTATACATCCGCCTAAATATCACCACCAAAACCAAAATATGACGTTTCGATTTACCGCCCTCCCAATGTATAACAGATATATAGCTAGGTATTACCTGTTCCATAATTGTGTAACTGCTGTCGGTTCGCGCCACTAGCGCCACCTAGCCGCGCTCGTCTCGCAAAAGTGCTTATATAAAGCTTAATGAGCGCTATTTATTCTTGCCGGTAATGAATCAAACTAATTAATGTACGTGTACGTGTAATGTGTAGTTCAGTGTATTAGCGCCGTCCTCCCCCCTCCCTCCCCCCTCGCCGTACCATGCCGTTCTTGCGCCGCCTCTGCTGAACATTTTCTTCACTGAAATCGTTTGGAATCACCAAGTTCCGTCATTGGTCTATTGTTATAGTATAGAAAATCAATCTTAGCTATGTATTTTTTCCTATAATATAATATTCTTTTATTCACCCCATCCCCTGTCTTTTTTCTCTCACCCCGGCTTACGGCGGACTTCAGAATACCGCTAACAGCTCAGATATTTTCCGATAGCTGAACATTCGTAAATAGTTTAGGTACTCATACTATTTTGACGCGAACAACATTTCGCTGAAAGTAGGAAGACTAAGTGGTCAAATAAATACCTTTGACAAATGTATCCCGAGTGGCAGTTTCAGCGTTGCGTAACAGGAAGCTGATCTATTCGCGGAGACGGAAGTTTGTTTGATTAATTTATAGCATTTCTAATGCGTGGCGCACGACGAAGCTCCGCGATTAACGTATTAACCCACATATGACACAAATAACATTAATAATATCTGACGGAGCTCATTTGGAACGACAAATGTATACTAATCATTCATTATTCATACTAGTTTAAGTCCGTGGTTTTGTCTTATAAACATTACAATTATAATATTTGGCGGGTTTAAAGTTTAAAATATTTATATTAATAAGAACTAACCAATTTGGAAGCAAATGATTCACTTTATGAAATAAATCGTAAAAGTAATTTCGCTATTTACCTGAAGAACACCTACCAACTAAAATTTCTCGTCTCCCATTGAAACTGGCGTGCCATTCATCGGGGGCAATATCACGAGGCTTACTTTGATCGGGGCTAATCCTAGATTACCTGCACAAAGCGCCGCCGCTTCTATCTGCCGGTGAGTTTCCACCCCGCGGCGCCCTCCGGTGGAATTGACACGGCTCCAGTGTGGATACCATTGATACTTGGTGAAATTTTAAAGGTTTGTAACATTAGGATGGGGGAATCATCTTGATTTTTCTACTGGTTTCAATTCAAAATGAACTCAGCCACTCCCGCGTCGAGCTTATTGGTTCCGGATATGGTTAGTCAGGGCATAGGGTGCAGATCTAGCGGTCTGCGGTGTGGTGGCAAGCCGCTGCATGTTTACTCAAATACATGACATGGAGTATTTTACCTAGCTTCGCAGCACATGAATGTGACACGCTATAATCTTATAGTTGGGACTGGGAAGGCCGTTAGAAGAAGATTTGGATTAGCGTATACACTTAAATTTGGTTAGCCTTTATTCTTATTATGTTAACCCGTTTTAAGTTCATTCGTTCCGTAGTTGTATTTTAAGACGCAATACGCAGTCTACAGATCTGCCTCCGATTTCGTAGAAATGAACATTTACAATGGCATTACAAAGCATTTTACAGACGACCATGCGGGTCGCATCACATGAAGTGAGCAGAAATGACGGCTTTGCGGCTGCCGATTTCCTGCCATTTGTTTTGAACTGAGTTTTTAAACACTTCATAAAAAATCATTGTTTTATATCAAACATTTTAAAATACTTGTGTGTTTAAAAATAACTTGTTTTAATCATGCCAACCCTTGAATGCACTGACTATGGTTAAGATAATGTTCACAAGTGTTTCCTGTGAGCATCAATCAATCAAATAAAATAAGAAGTTTATGGCGGATTCTTTTTTGGGAATAATCGTGAAGTACCGGATCCACGCCAATATTTGAGTACCAGCCGGGATGGTACAAACCATCTCACTCTATCCATTCTTATTTTTATCCATCAACTTCTTCTCCTTTTCCAGCCTCTTCTTCCTTCTGTCCAACCTCTCCTGCTTCCTCTCCTTTATATATTCGGCCTTTTTTCCACTCTTCACGTCACGTGCGGAAAACTCTGGAGAGCCGCCACCGAACATGATTTCTTTCCACTGGACCATGAAGTTGTGGTGGAGCGTGTACAGGAATTGGAGGCTGTACGTCACGTCCACCTGCCTTCGAAGACAGTGCTCGTAGTAGAATATGTGCTTTGACACCGGCATATTCTCAGAATAGAAAAGGGCCGCCTGGTGGATGCCGCGGATCTCCTTCTGCCACTGGTCAACTTTAGCGAATATGTAAGCGATGCGGAATCTCTCGTCTTTCTGGTATTTTTGAAGTACGCGCTCGATACCCTTGAGTCTGTATCGCGTTTGGTATATGGACTGCCTCATCAGGTCGAGTATCTTCACTTGCATATAATAATTTGTGAAGTATATATCCTGTTGACGGCGGCCGGACTCGAGGAACTGGCTAACGTTGTACCGAGAGGAGTTGGAGTCGGCAGCGGCGGAGGGCAGCTCCAGGTCGGGCAGGAACAGGGTGGCGTTGGTGCTGAAGCCGATAGCCAGATCGAGGGGGGGGTCGATGCGCTGCGCCAGCAGGCGGCCGAGCCGCTTGTCCGCGCCCGTGAAGTCCGGATCCCGCACCGTAATAAACTCTCCACTTGCAACCGGCATCAGAGCCGATTGGACAATGCTTTGAACAACTGGAAATGAGTTGTCATCAAGTATTTGAATTGGCCATTTCGTTAAACTTAATTTTAATTTACACGTACTTACATAATGCTATTATAACAAACATCTTGAACTTATAATAACGAGTAAGATCTACACTTTTCCCACGCAGTCGTCCATTGCAGTGCGTTTCTCTATAAAAACAGTGCTGGGTGATGTGATTACATACTCGTGAAACCGCTCGTTAATTATAGTGTTAAATTACCAAATTTTATTACTCATTGAATTAATCCGTAATTCTAAGTGGAAAATGATAACATATTTTTCAACACACTAGCTCGCAAAGTGGCCCTTATTTCGCCGCCTTTAGGTTCATAATGCCATTTATAACACGCGTGCTCTCCAATTTAAATTAGCGCACTTGTGTTTGAACATCATTTTTGTTTAATGTTGGCAAAGAGGTTCAATGTCTTAATATTTGTTTAAAATTGTTGTGATTAAATAAACTGTGTTAGTTATAATATGATAAATAAACATTGATTAATTTCACAAATTGTTTATTTTTGTCATCAAATCAACATTAATTTATGTTACAATTACAAAAATATTCAATTAATTATATGTTTCAAGTTTGGCTGTGTTACAGCTTTATCATCTGTGCCTCTCGACCGACGCGCGAGTAAAATCCGGGCGCCATTTTTGATCTGCGACCATTTTCCAGATATATGCCTAAGTATTATTTGATTTTCTTTTTTTACTAGTGTGTTGAACAACGTCGTATGTCATGCATTAGCATCGGTCATAACACTCATCTCCATTACACCCGGGCCTCGGCCGCGTCTGCATTCCAGACACGACTGTATGCACCAACATAGCTCGCTTATTACTTACTAATACCATAATGCACTTAATAAAAAATCAAAAGCAAATTATAAAAATATCACCATTATGCCTACCATTGGTCGCAACCCTTGTCCCTCGCCGCACAAGACGCACGCAACAAAGTTCAAAAGTCCTGTCTCATTTGTAAAGGAAGCCTTTTGTCGGGTCCGGGTGTAAATAACCATTCAGACTTCACATCACGTCACACAAATTAAAAATAAATCTTTTCCCTGTTCACATTCGCAGGCGGAGCTGAGCAGGGCGGGGGTGGGGGCGGGGCGGGCCCCCCTCACCCGCTCCCTGCCTGAGGCCGTGCAGGTGCCATCGATTGCGGCTGGCAACAACTAGATAGGTAGTTGTGAGCCTTGTTATATTTCATACTTTCCAGGATTCATTCATAGAACCTACTCAAGGAAATAATGTTTCACCCTATGTTACCTGCAATGAAGATGTTCTGGATGAATCCTGGTATGAGGACTAGCTACGAATTAGTAGAGTTGCTAGAGACCAAGAATTAAGCGCTGAACTACTGATTAGTTTTTACAGTACTTTATTTGAGTGTATCTAATTCCTGCGCTGTCTGCAGCTAAGATCCCTTTTGTGCTGGTGAGTTCAGGTGGCAGCCTGCCATGAGAACCTAAACGATGCCCATGATTTTCATAACGTCGAGGCGACATTGAATGGTATTTAAAGTACATACTTGGGTGGTCAACTCTCATTGACTGGTACTCGTATTGCTGCATCAGCCGCTCGGTGATAGCATCTGACGGACGTGCATCTCAATGACGTAGTAGATGCTCGTCTCAAAACGTGACTACCTACCTACTCAAGAATTAGACATTCCAAAATCCTTATGTACATTGTATTGTTTACGAGAATACGTAACGGAAAGTCCTTTCCAAAAATAATACCGGCTTTTTATATGACGAAAGACACTAATAAGTACGAAAAATAATTTCCATCCGCGCACTCCGTCATACTCCCCTTGTGAAGCACTCACAATCACGGCCGGGCCCAGCCCCTCGCTCGCCCCCACCGATGCTATGCATCAGTGTGGGTAGGCAGAGCAAGTGGTATATAAATAGTCGTCCTCACTCACTGCCAAGGTCGGCTGCGATCGATATGGGGCAGAGGGAGCCGGCGCTGCTCGCGCGCTGTGCCGCGGCCCTTTGTTCCCTTCAGGGACCAGTTACAGTAACAAGTCACACCGATTTATACCGATATACTTACACTTCACTCTTGGCGGGAGACTAGCGCCTATCACATCACGCCGCAGATGGTTTTGGATGGCGTTTATGAGTTGCAAACTCCTCGGAATGTTAGAAAGTGCATGATAAGGTTTACTATTGAATAGACATGATTAGACGTTATTGTATTAGCAAACTAATTTCGGTAATGCTCTCGTCTAGTTTAATCTCAATAGAGAACCTGCAATTTTTATTTTGTGATGAAATTGTTTTCTATGTGTGTGTGTATATATCCCCGGCATTTGAGTACCGCTCGTGGATAGCATGGTATCATTCAGTTTGCTTTTTAAAATTCAAGGGGTTAATGGTGGTTCGAGAAAAATGTTCGGTTCAATTAACTCTGATCCTGGTTCGATTTCCTATATGTGTTATATATACTATACTCAGTTGGACAGTTGATTAAATCCAAAGCTATAAAATGACATTAAAAAACCAATAACGTTTGTCAATATTTCATGAACGTAGGTAACAATAAAGAACAATCTTCCAACATTACATTTGGTCAATTCCCCTTTTTTTTTAATTATCTTTGAAGCTTTCCCCGTGAATTAAACATGTTCCACACAGCAAGTTGGCACCTCGCATGGAAACAGCTGATTGTTGCCACGCGCGGGCTCGGGGCGGGGGCGCCACCAGTCGCTAGACACATCGACCGACACGTCCTTTGCTAGTGCGCAAGATCGCTGTATCGACCACAACGTGCCAAGCGACAAAGGAAAATCTACCCTGACAAAAACCAGTTAAGTTTAATTTACTTTGGTAAATATTGTAATCTAATGGAACACCACCCTGGATAATGGTGGTAGTATTGGAAAACAGCTTCTGGCCTAAAGGAATAAGAGCGGTGTTTGGGTGACTACCGAGTAGGGTTTCATTATAAAGTGATACCTAATTGATGTAATGTAGATGATAGATAGTGGTGCGCACGGGGCACAGAGATTGGTTATCTGTGTGTATCGCCCTTTATCAATGGTATTTAGTTAATGTCACCTCTAAACGATAAGGGGGCGCTACTGAAATATCTATAATTATAAGCATATAACCGTGGTTACCGAAAGACAAAGTTTTTGCACTTGTCGGTTTTATATCAACGAGTTATATTCACCTATGGCTATGAAATTAGTTACCTATATCTGACTGTGTTGCAGGCAATTTTTTCAATTTTTTTACCTGCTGCTAAAGTCTGCCTAGCCGTTCCTACATTATTCTCACACATCTATAACAATGTAAAAGATCTTTTTAAAAAGAAACCATGGAGTTTCCGGCCCGTTCTTCTTTATAGGAAAGGCATTCCGAACAAGTGGTAAAGTTGTAGGTTAGCATTTTGTAACTTTTTTGGCAATTCATAAGTACTGTATTTAATGGTTTAAATGAATATAAAATATTCTGATTCTCATTCAGTTCCATCCAATACCGTTCTCATTTCATCTAAATTGTTGCAACATTGTTAGTGTAATGCATTGAGTTGAGTTACAAGTGGTATCACCGCAGGCAGCCGGCACTTTAGTTTCATCGATGGGAATGCATTTGATGCGCGATAGCTCTTAGTGACGTTTAGGATTCAATTGCTTATTGCTGCAGAGCGTCTATATCAAAACACTCTCAGCAAGATATCACAGAACAGGACAGGGTGGAAATTTTAGATGGATCAGTAAGGGCTTGAAGACTTGAAGCCACGCGAATATAGTCTTAGTAGACTATCCCTTTTTTATGAGGTATGGCTATCGGCATTTACAGGCTGAAATTCGTTTTTTTTTATTAAAAGAAATACAGTGCAAGCATAATGAAAAGTACTCCTTCTTACTCTTACTCCTTCTTAGCTTTTTCCCCAATTATCATTTATAAAAAGTACAAAACTAGGTACGTACTTACTTAAAAATATTTTATAGGACAAACTTACCAGGTAAATAAAAAAATAATCCCAAATATTGCCATAATATTACAGTTCCTTACAATGTCGTGCGAGTCGATCGATTCTGGAATATCTGTATAATTCGTTACATCAGTGCCCGATAGATGTCGCTAATGCAAAGTTAGATCGCGGTGTTAAGATGTTTTGGTCTTTCATCTAGTCTCTAGAGACCATTTTTAATTATAAGCAATATATCTACATACCCAGTGTCTCCAACCATGCCGTAATTACGGTAGATCTACCGTAATTTTTCTAGATCTACCACCTACCGTAGACATGTTATTACGGTGACACATTCTACCGTAATTTCGTTCGCGTCCATATTTCTATAATGAACACTTGATTTAGCAAAATATTACTGCAACATTGCATTGGGATATGCGTAACGTAAAAAAAAAAAAAGGTCATTCTGCTGCTTCTGTTTGGAATGCGCAACGTAAAAAAAAAAAAAGGTCATTCTGTTGCTTCAGTTTGGAAGAGCAGGGATGCGCAACGTAAAAAAAAAAAAAAGGTCATTCTTCTACTTCTGTTTGGAGGAATGACCTTTTTTTTTTTTTTTTTTTTACGTTACACATCCCCACTGCATGGGTATTTTAGCTGCAAACACTGATCTGCCGTAATTTTCCACCATCTACCGTATTTTGAGACCAGTCAACACCGTAATTTTGACAAAGAGAGTTGGAGACACTGTCATACCCCACATTCCCTAGTGTTTTATTACACGGTAAACCTAGAGGTAGGAAGGACACCTTGGGACCTATACCGGCGTTGTACAATATCCTCCACATAGACTCTTAGAACATGTTTTCCATGCAAGTAACATCCAGCGATGCCCGTCGAAATGGTGTCGTATCGTCTGGCTTAAAAACCCTTGGCAAAATATCAGTATGCTCCTTTATCCTGCAACAATGTTTCTGCGGCGCACTATGGGACGAAAACCGGCTTTCATAGACATAGAAACTTTTTCTTTAAAATGTCGACTTTTATACTTGAAAATGTTTCGGAAGACTAAATACATGCCTAAAATTAATAACATAACGATATAGCATAAGAAACAGCGCGCACAGAATTTTTTCTTTAAAAATTTGTATGGAGCTGGCATGAAAAAGCCGTATATCTTCGCTATCGCACGGTTGGCCCTAATTCCCTTCTAGGGGGCTTATCCTTGATTTATTTGGGATTTTTTGACATACTCCATGAAACGGCCACTGGTGCGACCTTTTTTTTAAAAATCGCTAAACTTTTAATAATTTAAAAAAATATTTTCTATCGATTATTTGACTTAACTTAAGCTTAATATATAATCGCACTACCTATAAGATGAACCCGGTCACTATTTTATGTAAACGCGTTGTGAAAACGTAAATAGATAAATAAAATGTTAAAAATATAACATGATAAATGAGTGTTTTTCTAAGACATTGCGACAAGAATGAGGGTACTTGGTTAGTCAATGGGTGCGTCATTTCAGCGTAGACAAACTAATGCTATACGACGTTAAAGCTATATATATATCTATTCTAAATCACTATCATCTGAGTCTAACTCGGAGTCAGAGTCAAGCTGGGAGACATCTCTAAACTCGAACTAAGGTTCTGATTATTTCAACAGACCAAATGTTTCATCAAAGAAAGTTTTCTACCTTATTGCGTCCAAAATGGATCTTGCTGACGAAACAAGTGGATCAGATGAAAGAAGAAGGAAATTAAAAATATCTTCATTGGAACTCACTCTGTCCTTCTCACGGGAGTAGTGTTCCCTGAATCTTCTAAAACCCTTGTCCAGGGTTTCTGATGCCACTTTAGAAAGACTCCCGATTGGTACAATTGCGTTAGAAGCAATGATGTCAGCTCCATGCAGAAGGACTTTGTGTACTTTTGCAGACATATAGTACCAGTTATATTACGCCACGCATCGCTCAGCAGTCTTGCATGTGTATTCCCTGAGTTTTTCTATTAAAACATATTCCCCAGATGTCATTGATTGCAAAATGACAGCGAATCTCCGGATCAATTCTTGATCCAGTCATGTAATAGCAGCAGTTTTTACTGGAAATTCAAAGAATCTTCTCGCTGTTTGGCATCGTTGGTAGTACCATGACCCTCCTTCACAACATCAGTGGGCCAAGTTCTGTTTTGAAGCGGTCTTGGATAATTTTCTTCCTAGCCTTCCTTACATCTTGGTCAGCTTTTCCTTTAACAGCCCATTTCTTGATGTCTTATCTGTATGATATGTGTAAAAGGCATTCCATCATATTTATACGCGCATTTAGTGAAGAAATCCCATACTCCATCATAATAGCTGATATCGCTTTTTTTGCCACTGCATCCAAATTTTCAACTCAGGCGGTTTCGCTTAACATATATAGCAAGCTGCGTAAAATCTAGCTTCTGAAATGTATCTGCATATCTTGCCATTGATCTGAGGAACATGTTTTAAAAAAATAATCACGGCCTACGTATGTAAGACTGCTGAGCGATGCGTGGCGTAATATAACTGGTACTAATGTCTGCAAAAGTACACAAAGTCCTTCTGCATGGAGCTGACATCATTGCTTCCAACGCAATTGTACCAATCGGGAGTCTTTCTAAAGTGGCATCAGAAACCCTGGACAAGGGTTTTAGAAGATTCAGGGAACACTACTCCCGTGAGAAGGACAGAGTGAGTTCCAATGAAGATATTTTTAATTCCCTTCTTCTTTCATCTGATCCACTTGTTTCGTCAGCAAGATCCATTTTGGACGCAATAAGGTAGAAAACTTTCTTTGATGAAACATTTGGTCTGTTGAAATAATCAGAACCTTAGTTCGAGTTTAGAGATGTCTCCCAGCTTGACTCCGACTCCGAGTTAGACTCAGATGATAGTGATTTAGAATAGATATATATAGCTTTAACGTCGTATAGCATTAGTTTGTCTACGCTGAAATGACGCACCCATTGACTAACCAAGTACCCTCATTCTTGTCGCAATGTCTTAGAAAAACACTCATTTATCATGTTATATTTTTAACATTTTATTTATTTATTTACGTTTTCACAACGCGTTTACATAAAATAGTGGCCGGGTTCATCTTATAGGTAGTGCGAGTATATATTAAGCTTAAATTAAGTCAAATAATCGATAGAAAATATTTTTTTAAATTATTAAAAGTTCAGCGATTTTTAAAAAAAAGGTCGCACCAGTGGCCGTTTCATGGAGTATGTCAAAAAATCCCAAATAAATCAAGGATAAACCCCCTAGAAGGGAATTAGGGCCAACCATGCGATAGCGAAGATATACGGCTTTTTCATGCCAGCTCCATACAAATTTTTAAAGAAAAAATTCTGTGCGCGCTGTTTCTTATGCTATATCGTTATGTTATTAATTTTAGGCATGTATTTAGTCTTCCGAAACATTTTCAAGTATAAAAGTCGACATTTTAAAGAAAAAGTTTCTATGTCTATGAAAGCCGGTTTTCGTCCCACAGTGCGGCGCGGCGACACGTAGAATGCATCTGGTGGATGCCTCTCGGGATATTATTGGCTGGTATCGAATGCCTATTAATGGCAGCGTCTGTCAACCTCAACATTGTCGACGCTTTTGTTTTCATACAAAAAAAACTTTGCATTAGAAATAACTCCATCAAATTGCTGCGTTGCCACGCGCTCGTGATACTGAGGTCCGTGCAAATTAGTCGCATTAAATTAATGTTTGTGCATCATGAGTAATACGTACACAGTCATGATAAGGAATTCATGTTTCAGCGTCGGAAACTAAGTTATATTATAAAAGCTCCTTGCACCTTGTCACACATCTCGGCTGTTAAGGGCCTGTTAATTCATTACGTAGGACGTTTTAGGGGGGAAGGGGGGGTCTGAAAATCTATTATAATTTCTTAAATAGGGGAGAGGGGAGTCTATATCTTCTTAAATCAAACGTTTTACGTAAAAAAGTGGAAAAACATGTCGTATGTAATAAATACACAGCCTCTTATCGGTCATATTATATCCAACATGTATCAACGTAACTCATTAAATAAATAATAACCAAGGAAATTAAAAGCGTAGGTAACTAATGAAACTCGCCAGCAGTATTAGTTGACAAATGTCAGTGTGTTAGCAGGCCTGTTACGCCGCTCGACATGCGACAGCCAGGCCGGCGCGTGCGCAAGCATCTCGACGTTGAATAATGATTCGTAAACACGTTCAAAAATTATCAGTGACTTATATTCAGCAGAGATAGAGATGTCTGATGGCAAGCAAAATCGTACGACCTTAACAGCTGGTCTTCATCGGGAAAGGAGGCTGGTGCTGAAGTGCCTGATTGCTCACGGATAATAATTTCAAATTACAAGTACCTATCTATACGAAATAGAGTACCTCACATCACTTTTTCAGCAACAGCATTATTTCAGTTGGCCGCCGTTAATACGTTAACTATCTATGTTGGCGATACACAAATAATAGCACCGCTCATAGTCATAATGACACGTCAGTGACGTCCGAGCTGGCCGTGAACCTGTCACCTGTCTCCGCGCCGTTTCGCGGAATGACTATTAATAATCTGCCGCCGCCGAGCTGGCTGACAGATAACATTACTGATAATTACTGAAAAATGTTCCATTTGTTTAAACATGTACGAGTAAGAAAATACTCGGCTTGAGTGGTAGTGTATCGTTAGCTTTGAAAGTTTTCTTTGATCACTGATGGGTATGGAACTAGTTCTTTTTTATTTTATTTTTTATTGCAATATAGGCAAGTATTTGATCTCGATCTCACCTGATGGTAAGTGACGATGAGATCTACGATGTAGCATACTTGCCTAGAAGGTACCTGTTCACTCTCGACTTGAAAACACCCAGATTGTAGTCAACGGGGAACAAAGACGACGGAGTTCTTCATTAGACTCGACAGCTAAATAGGATATTCAGAATCAGAATCAGAATCAGAATATTTTTTATTCACGTAGACCATTATTGTACAGTACTTATGAATCGTCAAGTTACAAAAATATTATGCTACTGCTTTACCACCCGTTCGGAATGCCGTTCCTATGGAGAAGAACGGGCAAGAAACTCCATGGTTGCTCTTTTTTTTAAAATAGATCTTTTACATTTTTGAGCAATACATTGTTATAGGTATGTGAGAACAATGTAGGAACGGCTAATCAAACTTTAGCAGCAGGTCAAAAAAAACAAAAAGTACTAACTAAGTATAAAATTACAGTTAATGGCTACATGGTTCCCACATTTACAAATTACTTATGTAAATGAAAATAAGAAGGAAGAAGAGAAATACAAAATCTTAATAGTCTGCTCAAACAAGGTCATTTATATTCCTGAGGAGCCGGACCAGCATCCAACAGCATTTATTAATATAAAGCTACATTTAAAAAACTTGATCTAATGTAACTAAATGTAATAGGTACCTATTTTATTAGATTCAGTCTACCAGTGTACTTACGTATTATTGTATTAACGAAGGTGTTTAAAGAATATAATTAAAGCATGAATATTCATACACTGATTTTTTTAGTATGTAGAGACAAACAAATACCCCAAATAGAAGATCTTATAAATTTTTAAGCAGTACATTGTAATGTGTATGTGAGAAATATGAAGGAACGGCAAGTCAGGCTTGAGTAGCTGGTTAAAAAAGTACTAACTCTAAGTATATCATAACAAGTTAATGGCTACATGGTTCCCATATTTAGAAATTATTTTTGTGAATGAAGATAAGAAAGAAGAAAACATTCTGTATGGTCAAGAGGAGGGTTAAGAAACTTTACGTCGAGTGCGAGATTATTCGTAAGCTAACTCTATACTTTATAGTTTACGTATTTAGACATTTTGTATGAAGAGTTAAAAGTTTGAAATACCGTCCGCTAGAGGCTCTGTTCAATTCTCCAAACAAAATGTCAAAATACATAGACTATAGAGTATACGGTTAGCTTCCGAGTAATCTCGCTCTTGACATTCTGTATGGTTGCTCTTATAATGTTTTTTAACTTTAAAAATGTCGTCAAAAGCAAGCGTGCCCGTGAACCTGTCAACCGTCACTAACACTCACCTTGTCAGTTCACGGAATCACTATAAATATCACACAGCGCTGGTGGACACGACGGGGCTTGATGGTTTATATTCTAATGACAAATGATATTACGAGTTCGTACAAACGTTTTTGTGAGGAAAGAGACCTGCGTGCCAAATGTTACGGCTTGCGTAAGTTTCGTTTTGAGAGCGTTTCAGTCTGTAACCAGCATGTAGGTACATCTTAGTATACCTACCTACTCAGCAGTTAATTAATCCTCCTTTGAGGGTTCAGTAAGATATCACTTATATTACGTTAAAACTGGGCTGAAAGTATAAGAATTTTGATCAAATGGTTTACATGATAACAATATTCTGGTTCTGATTTTATTAATGTTATTTAATTTACACTTGTAACAATACCAATGTATCAATACCTAAGGATTATCAATACCTGTGATATAGAAACTTTATCACTTATAAGTGCGCACACGGTACTTTCAACCAGTAATATGTGTAGCAGCCGGTGACCTATCTCCAGAATGAATACCAGTGCATACTAATTGCTCACATACTTGGAACTTGTAATATTTAAGAAAATTATGTTTTTTAGACGTTTTACGTTGGAAACATGGTAGCGGGGTTTGTCCAGCCAGGGTGGTACTTTATTTCCCTTTGACGACTAAGCCTACTGAGCGACCGAATAAATATAGCAGTGTTG
The DNA here is from genome assembly GCA_905333125.1 of Pheosia tremula. Lineage (NCBI taxonomy): Eukaryota > Metazoa > Arthropoda > Insecta > Lepidoptera > Notodontidae > Pheosia > Pheosia tremula. The sequence continues at coordinate 9,924,088 of HG995411.1, read as the reverse complement.
CCGACTCAGCGGAAGCGGAATAAGCTATTGTACTTACTTTTAAATTGTAATCGTTATTGAATTAACGAAAGCCATCGAACATAATCTCCCTTTCAACAAACTCCATGATCCTTTAAATAGATGTAGATTATTTATATTAAGTAGAATTTCAGAAACTCTGAAATGAAGTGAACCTCGCCCGGTCTAATTCCTTGCCGGCAGCGACGGTCTCCACAGTTATGCAAATTTCAACCTTCGTCCCCAACTCCCGCTCCGTCGCTACTCTCTCATTCGGGTCGAACCGATTAGGAACCGGTGTTTAAGTAATGGTAAGGAATTAACCCAATAATTTTACATGACTTCAAATTGCGGGCCATGGTAGGGATGTTCCATCGTACCTAACTGAACGTTGACTCCCAAATTTACAAACAGATCTCAGGTACCTACCTGTTCCATTTCAACTTTTACATATTCACTATCATTGCTAGAAAATATGTATTAATATTTTACGGAGCTAGGAAATCTATGTTCTGATCACGACTTCCAAGTCACCCTGTCATCTGTGCTACTAATTTTTGAAGTGACTAATTTTAAATTACACAAAAGAAAAAAATATATATTATAGGTACCTTAAGTAGTTTGCAAACTATTGAAGTAGATACTTATATTATATTGCAAGGTCGCAAAAAAAATCTTAAGACAAACCGACAAGTACGTATAATTAGTAGGTAGAATTAGTTTGTAGATGTGTTAGTAAGGTATACACGTGCCTATATGGCATCGGTGTGTTCGTGTGGCCTGGAGCCAGCGCCGCGCCGTCTTGTCTGCGACATCTCGAGGCGAGCGGCGGCGTGTGCGCGCACACCGGCGACCGATGAAAAGCACTTACACTGTTGCAAGAAGGATAATATACACTGTGCTAGCAACACCTTGCTAAAAGTTAATAAGGAGGAAAGGTGATCTTATTCGTATTCTTGATAATCTTGCTGCGTTTTTACAGACAAAAATATCATTAGGTAGGTAGACAGATGTAGTCGCGAGTCGCCCAGCATAGTATATGTAAGATGCAAAGTCTATTTCATTTTACCCCTTTATAGTCAAGGAACATAAATCTAAGATTTCCAATCAACACCATCCTTTACTTTTCTTTCAAAACTCAAACATTATTCAATTTGACACGTTATACTATGGTAATTCGGTTCAGATTACATCGCCACTGCCTAGATGATGCAAGTAACGATTATACCCGTGTCAGAGTCAAACCGTGACGAACGCCGTGCCAACTAGCACGTGTCTCCAATATATGTGACAGACACATAGACAACCTAACACGTAATCCGCAGAGTCGGCCAGATGATTGTGGAGTGATCGTTACAAATAAATATGCAATGAATACGGTGCTACTTTGTATAGTTCAGTAGTTCATGTAGAGTCGACCAAGAAAGTCCGTTAACACCTTAAGATTGAATATCATTTGCACATCATTGGAGCGCAAGGCCTATTTTCGTTTGCATGATCGAAGTGATAATCAGGTGACAACATATCGCTGTGACGTTACATATTATGTATTTATTTTTAAGTGTCAAAACTGATAAAGGACTTTCTTTGGTCGACTATACCTACTTGAGTTAACAGCTTAGCAACTTTTACATTAGTGTGGCAAGAAAATATATGTAGCCTACTTAGCTATTATTTTTGATTCCACATTGGATAAATCGGGGAAGAAAGTATTGCAATAAATATACTAATAAACAAAAAAAAATACTTTACTCTGCGTTGTGTAGACAATCTTTTTGACGTAGGTAGCCCTCATCTCCTCATCCCGAGCCAGAGCGGTTGGAGTCAGTCAGAAACCGGTGGCATTTGGCTAGGCTTGGATCCAATAATAATTTAGTATCTAGCCGCCGCAATTCAGTACAGACATTATTCACGGGCCTTTGAAACATGAGTGTCGTTGCTAAGCAAATGAAAGCATGATAATGACATTTAGGTAGTGGGTATCCAAAAATGTATAACATGTTTTAAAAAGACTAACTATGGCGTAACTTGCTTACTCTTCTCCTGAGCATTGGCATCCCGGACGGGTTTTGGAATGAAATGATTTACGGGAATGGTAAAATTATTTCAATCTGATTCTGGTTTGCTTCCGAATAAATTCATTTGCTCATCAACACACGACTCAAGATCAATTGAGAACTCTTTGCGAGTGATTACATAAAGGCTCTTATGTTAAACCATATTAATTAATCACTATATTCATTCAGGATCACATAACTGTAAATGCGCTCACGAGTCGCGCTCGCCATCTCGCTATCATCGTTAAAACAGTTTCCAAATCCGAGCGAGATTTTCGCAACAGCCGATCTGGCATCGCGTTTTATTTCCCAGCTGCCAGATTGTGATCTCTTGGCAGGAGTTCATAGGGATTAATCTCGGTTCAATGTTTGGCTGCGCTAAATCCCGTCGTTTGGCATCACCTCGGATTTGGTGGCATATTTACATGTTCCCTGCATTACCGGCGGACCCGGCGTCCCGGCTGCGTCGACGTCGCTGTGTCGTCATTGTGTTCATTTTACTCCATTAATTTAAACACTCCGCGTTAATATATTTCCTTGGGAACGGATTTATGATCGACTTTGATAAATAAATATCCGTTGTGGAATGCGAAATAAACAGCATAAGAGATTAAATATTAAGCTGGTGATGCTGTTCGGTGACCCGGATTTTTGGAGTTTGTCATATTGTTTTAAGCTTTGTCTTACTTTAGGTGTAGCCAAAAATACCCGTAAGAGTTTTTGTTGTTATCAATGTTCTCTTTAAAAATACTTTCATAGTAAATAATCCTTTACGATGAATGAAAAGTAACTACCATCTGACTGATATACATCAACACCAGAAGGGTACTGAAAGTAATATTGAGATGAAAGAAAATAAAAAAAACTCGATGACATTTTGAAAAAGATTCTGTAATCATGTCAACTCACTGGACGCCACGGCGCGGGCGGCGCGGCGCGGTGGCAAAGCCAGAAATTTATCTGCGAATACTGTGCGCTTTTCAATCCACGCGATAATCACTCGCGGTCATATCTCATGCAGAATCCCATTCTCTGATGCATCATAGTTTTCATTGCCTCTCCTAGATTGCACCACCATTATTCATTTAATATTTATCGCTCCAGATGAAATATTTGTAATGTTTTCAGAAGTTAATTTTGTATTCTGTTTTTGTTGCATCTAACAGATTTGTAGCTGTTATTAGTATCAGAATGACTATTTCGGTTTCCTAATTTATTTTTTGTTGTGCACTGATTACTTTTATTAGTGCTCCTGCAACACAACTATTTCTTATATACCAACTTGCATTCGGTGAACTTAATAATTCTACTCGTACTACTGTTATATCTTCAAGTCAATGGTTAAGTAGAAAGTATCAGGTCACGATCTGGTACAAATGTGAACTAACTAGTCTCCAAACAAATGATGTTGAAGGCTGAAGGAAATACTACATACAAAAATCGTAATTATTAACATACAATAATAAATATTTATCAGTAAATGACAGTAGAAAGCTTGGGCTTTGCTTTAAATAGAAATGATCTAACCGGGGCTCCTGTCACAGCCTAAACATACGGCTTGATTTATCAATATCCACCCTTTCAACCTAATGAGGTATCTCTACACTGTGACTTGAATCTGTATGTTTAACCCTTTACAAACGCTGCCTTTAAATGAACGCATGTCAAGTAAGACAAACAAATAAATCTTAGCAGAGAAATCTATATCAAAAGTACATAAAATTCTGCCCCATTTGCAAAGTATCATTGTCGTTGACAGAGCCTAGTCCTAGGGACTAGCTATAAAACTACCAGCTGGTGTAAATGGTTGGGTGGTTCCCCACCTCCCTTACATCCAAAGTATCTTAGTGCCACCATCTGTATAGCCGGTTTCATAAACGGAAACCCTGCGAATATGAAAGGGGCTTAGCGTAACCATACAGCGCGTAGAGCGCCGGAAACGACCGATGATTCACGAGCGCCGATAATAATAGAGGAGCGTGTCCTGATTATTTATTGCGCAATAACCCCCCCCCCCCCCCCCCCCACCGCGGGGACAATATTTATAAGTTTGTTTGGATTTCACCAACCGGGCCCATCCCATGTGAGTGCCAATTAATAACAGATAAAAGATTTTCGGTGATTGCTGTAAGTAATGTCTTTTGATACGTCAGCAGTTGGAGTGTTTTTATTTCAGGATTTGGCAATGTAAAATGGGAAATGTTTTATAAGTCATATGTCAGTGTGTCTCTCACAGGTGTGCCTCTGGTTTTAAATGACGTCAAACTCTTCCGACTGAATATTATTAGACTTGACCGAATATTATACAATTTTCATTTCACTGAAAACCTTGACTGAGTATGTTAAAGAGGGTTGCCAAAAAATCTAGTGTTATATCTTACTGCCGCGCACGCGCCCGCCCCGAGCGGTACCACTTCCAAGCAAAAGCCAATAAAACACAGAATAACACCCGAGAGACGCCGGGCGGCGGTGTGAACTTGCACAATAACTATATAAAATATGATTGTGCTGTAAATATGTATGTACCTATCAGCTCTCCTCTCGTAAACAAACAAATTCGTGGAATCGCGAGCCGAGCGTGCATAAACAAAATGATTGTTATTATGAAAACAATCAAATGTTAGAGAAACACTGAGTGGGAGTTTATAATGCTTAAGGTGTGGTTCCATTGTTGCCGCTCATATCGGCGACTGCAGCCGCTGTTATCTGCTTGAGAGTCTGAATAGAATTGCTCCATTTGGTTCCCGCCTCGCGCTTATCATAAAAACAACACATGATCATTTCTCTTTCTAGTATTTTCTATTGAACAGATATAATAATTATTCAAAAGCTGATCACTAATTCATATGCAAATGACGATAATGGAGATAGTTTATTAAAGAAAACGTAAAATTTATTTATACTCTTATCTGCAAATTAATCTTGAATATTGGGGACAAAGAATAAATGTATCTCAGTAATCTTATTAATGCAATAGTGAGACTGCCAACTAAAGCTCTCGATATAGTAGTAGAAGCGATATTAAGATATTAAACACATCGCGGCAAGACGCAACTAAAGCGTGTAACTACGTACGAGCACGCAGTTGCTAGGGGGCAAACGAGAACAGTTCGTGAATCCTGTCATAAAGTTCGACTCGATACGTTTAACAACAGCTATGCATTGGTCTTATGTGCTTGCTGTTAAGTAACAGATTACGTTAATTATACCAATTCTGGAAAGTAGCCAAGTAATATTCCAGAATTACTTCAATGGTATTTGTATAAGACCTGATTTGTTAATGCACTCAATTTTTAAGGAGAAGAATGAAATTTCATGGATATTTTAAGGAGTTTAGAAGATTGGATCATTAACATAAATGCATGCGATTATAACATACGATTTAACTAACTTGTAACAATTTGCTAAGAACACTATGCTCGGGCAGTGATAAATAGATTAGTCCACGGACTATGTGCAGCATTTTATACATAAATAAATTAGTGTCAACAATTCATGGAAGTCAAACTTACTGCATTACCTCTTATATAGACTGTTTCAAAAGTGCAAACATATATTCACTCATAGTTAGTAGGTATGTGTGAGTATTGTAATACGACGAACTAAATACTTACTTCGTAAAAAACTAGATCACAGGTTGCACTTTGAAATTAATTTTGAAATATTCACTTATAAGAAAGCGTAATAGAAGGCGTAATATTCACTAACTATTAGTGGCGTTTACTCGTAACACTAGTTCTGGATGCTAAAGGATGTGTTTTAAGGCCGCGGTGGTGGTCCAATATAATCAAAATCCCGTATGTGAGAACTCATAAAATACTTTACACAGAGCGTAGGTATGTCTTCACTGATAAATTACTGTTTACCACTTATTATATATCTAAAATATTATTTCACATTTTTGATAAAGACGAAGTGTTATTGCTTAAATAAGTACAGTAGTACGTTTTCAGACATTACGGAGCCGTTTCTTATGAAAAATTCTATGTAATTCTAATATAAATTGATGAAAACATCAATAAATTAAGGGTTTAATCATAAATTAATAGGTAGTTATAACGGCTTACTTAAAGTTCGTATGTATAAGGTATAACAAAAATAGTCTAAAACATTTTAATTAATTTAAAATATTTTATATGGATATCGTTGATGCATAAAATAATTGTTAATTTACACAATTTTTTTTTAAACAACGCGAACCAGCGGCGGTTGGCCCGTGCACTCAGTGCAGTGGCAATTTAAACAACGCGAACCAGCGGCGGTTGGCCCGTGCACTCAGTGCAGTGGCAATTTTGAAATGTATAATAATGTATAAACCAGCGGCGGTTGGCCCGTGCACTCAGTGCAGTGGCAATTTTGAAATGTATAATAATGTATAAACCAGCGGCGGTTGGCCCGTGCACTCAGTGCAGTGGCAATTTTGAAATGTATAATAATGTATAAACCAGCGGCGGTTGGCCCGTGCACTCAGTGCAGTGGCAATTTTGAAATGTATAATAATGTATAAACCAGCGGCGGTTGGCCCGTGCACTCAGTGCAGTGGCAATTGAACCAGCGGCGGTTGGCCCGTGCACTCAGTGCAGTGGCAATTTTGAAATGTATAATAATTTGATTGATTGCTTTGAGAATGTTATCTTGATTACCTACTATTAGCCCTGTTCAAATATTTTACACTATTGTTGTTACATCTTTTATGTTCATGTAATTATAACCGGATAGTGCATCTCATTTATTTTAAGAGAGCTGTAAGCAGGCAATTCATATTCGGTCCTGGACGAATGGGTAAATACCTATTCCTAACTACATACCTTCTTTAAAAATATTATTTTCCTAAATTCTCTAGTACTGTCCACAACAACTCATACTAATGGAATGTCCAACAAGAGTCCGCCATCATTCATACTCCTTGTTCACTTCGGCCTTGGAGTCCGCGCGTTCAGTCTCCCAATCGTCTTCAACCCTCAGCAGGGCATCCAGCACCTGTCTCTTCACCATTGATTGGAACTTCCTCGGGAGCCGTTTCGTGCTTTGACAGACGCTCGCAAAGAATAGATCCAAGGAATCCTGGTCCCCGGAGCTGTGTCCGGGATCCCAGACCTCTGTATCCGGTTCCTGGTCCGATTGTATGTCAGTGTCATCGAGCTTAATGTCATCTTTTATTTGTCTCTCGCTTCTGAAATTAATATTTGTAGCGTTTAAAAATATATAAGTACGCGAATAGTTCCACAGACAGCTGATGTCAGCGAATGCCGAGTCATTAAAAAGTTTGGTTATAGCATCATCGCAGAATTCCGATCGATTTTCTTAATTATTTCATAAGTACATAACTCTATTCAAGCAGTGACAGCCAAGTTGGTAGAACGCTTGCCTCGGTAACGAGGATTGCACCTCGCACCTCTGGGATTTTTCATGTGCGAATCTAATTTGCAACCATGATTATCACTTGATAAACGGAGAAGGAAAACATCGTGAGGAAACCTGCATTTCTGAGAGAACCCCTCGAAAGATGTGTGAAGTCCGCCAACCCGCACTGGGCCAGCGTGGTGGACTATGGCCTAATCCCCCCTCGCATTGAGGGCAAGCCCGTTCCCAGGAGTGGGACATTAAAAAAAGGCTTTTTTTTTTTTTTTTTTTTATTACATTATAGGCAAGTATTTGATCTCGATCTCACCTGATGGTAAGTGACGATGAGATCTACGATGGAGCATACTTGCCTAGAAGGTACCTGTTCACTCTCGAATTGACATATTGTGTGAGTGTGAACAGTTAGGAAGGCGGCAGTAGATCGAGACGCTACATTCACTAGGCACATGCAGCGCAGCTGATCTGACCCGCCATCCATGAATGGCAACACCGAACATCATGCCGGAACACGGCTAGGCCGCTTGGCGACATGGCTTTGTTCAGTGGGTGGTGACTAGCCACGGCCGAAGCCTACCACCAGTAGAGTTGTCACCTGATTGGCACCACCCAGGGTCACGTGTAGGGTATCTCGAGGGTATTTCATTCTCCTACGGACGAAGGTGACTCGACCCCAAAAATTATTATAACTACTATTGAGAGTCTTGTTGCTATTACTCGATAATATGTATTACAATAAGTACTATGAAGTTACTAGTAGGTGCAGTTCTTGCTAGGACTGGAGTGCAAAGTACCTCTCCATAGTAACCGATATAGGTATGAGCGCCTAAAATCAACGTAGATTCTGCTCTACTTCCACGCTCCATCCTGCCACCTCGCGCCCGCCCTTACCTCACAGTCATATAAGGCAGCACGAACGCCATGCGGCTCTGGAAGCGCCACTTCTTGCAGGGCAGGCCGGACTTGGTGGTGGCGCCCTTCTTGCTGCGCTTGAGCGCCTGCCGCATAGAGTCGCGCAGGATCTTCCATTCCCGCTTCAGCACCTCACCTATACGGAAAAACATCTAAACTTGGATCTGTTCGAATCTTTGAACCCGCCTTGCTGTTAAGTTTGGTGGGTATCGGTAATTAATTTATTCAGTAATTACAGGTGTAAGTTAAAGGGCAATGTAGAGATGTAGTTTTTAAATTTATAGGCCATTTGAAGAAGATTGATGAAAGATGTCTGACTTGTCAGAAATACAATTTCGCAACAATGACCACGACTGCTTCGTCAAGAGTCATGACGTAAAATCCTACACAGTATTAAATGTCGCATGTTCATAAGTGAAACGTGCGAAGCGCTCTGCCTACCCTGTTGCGCGCAACATCTCATATACATAAAGCACGGTACGTACTGTTAGCGCCCAATCGCTCGGATATCTCGAGCCAGCAGCGGTCCCGCACGTCGATGTCGCGGTGGTTCTCGTGCTGCGTGTCGTACAGCACCGGATACTTCTTCACCTCGTCTATCAGCCGCTCCCGGTAGTTGCGCGAGTTCATTCTCTCTCTCTACCACTGCATACAGCATGGGGATAAGAGAGAAAAAAACTACCAGTTCTTTCTATCAAAACGGTGGCTCACACACTGTCATTAAAGAAAGAATATCACTTTCATATGCTATAAATTGAAGTTTTGCTATCGTAATACGATATTTTTTGAGTAATCGGACGCTAAACACGGCCTCCCGAAGCGAGCACGAAGCGATACTGAGCGAGAGGGAGCGATGCGCAACGTTGCCACTCCGCTGAGGGGCTAGATAGCCGTATCGCTCATCGCGCTTGGTGTGCGGCGCGGTTTACATAGACGCGACACTGCGAGGGAGTAGGGAGATGCGGCAGTAGGTACAATATGGCTATATCACACACAAGTATACCTACTATTTATACGTATATTATTAAAATATAAATGTAACATTCCCAAAAAAATCTAATTAAGTAGATATTTTACATTTAAAAATTAAGTGCACGGTGACGAAGTATATTTGAAAAAAAAAATCACTCATATTAACCAGCAATACTTATTACGACTTACACTACGAAAATTACATTACACTATGAAAATAGGTATTAATCAATTTATACACAACGTAGTAGGTACCTACTTATACTTAGCTATAATACCATTACGTAAGTGGACCAACACCAAGGAAATAATTTGCTGGTACCGATTATTAATTCTATTATCAAAGTTATAAGGTTTGTTACCTACGTGCCAGTCTGTTCGCTGTTGATCTGTGGCGGCGGGCAGCGCGCGTGGTTGCCAGCCCGTGCGCCCCCCTCCCCGCCTCGCCCCTCGCTGGCCAGCTCGCGTCCGCAAAACATCCGTGAAGCAAGAGAGATGTGTAGCACGTATTTAATAGCTACATTGGAGGCCCTGGCCTGGGCACTTTAAGATATTGGGACAATCTCATTGACAACTAGCAACAGGAGTAGTTAACACCTATTTACGCAGAATTGTGGATTTGTTCAACTGTTGTTGTAAATCTTCATTCTACATAGGTAATGAATAGCGTTGAAAATTTCCGGAAATATTCCAGATTCTTGCAAATTTCGTAGTTTTTTACCCGACTGCGGGTTTAGAAACCGAATACCGAACATTCCATTATTAATCCATTGAGTGCTGACCGAAGCAAATATTCGGCGAAATGTTCGGTTCAATTTACGCGCGAAATTTTACTATAAGGCCTAAAATGTGAAGCTATGTTACCAACAAGATGTCGCGAAGCTCACTACAAGGCGTCCCGACGCTTACAACAAGACTTCACGACACTTTCAACAAGGCGTAGGGACGCTTACAACAATGCTTCGCGACGGTCACTGCAAGGCCTCCGCCCGACGTTTACAACAAGACGTCACGACGTTCTCAGCAAGTCGTAATGACGCTAACAACAAGGCGTTGCGAAGGTCAATATAAGACGCCCGCATCGCTTACTACCTATAAGGTGTCACGACACTCACCATAAGGCGTCGTGACGCTTACTATAAGGCGTCGAGTGTCACGCTGCTAAACAGCTCTAGGCCGACGTACATATAGGTGATTTTACTCTTTTAGGTATAAAAATAAAAATAATAATAACGTTTTTTATCGGCGGCTAATAGATGGCGGTAGTTGTATCATCTTTTCATTATAATAACGCAAGTTGTTTTAAATAGATGGATAACTATCTACCTACTTAATAAAATTCTTAACACTGACTGAATGGCAGACAACGCAGAGCCAGAAGAAAGAAGCAGAAGCATGAAATGTTGCTAAGGAGTTCCTTGTTATTGTTAAAAAAAAAACATTATTATTAGGAAGTATATTCCATATAGTGACACAGCATAATTGTCAATCTTTAGTAAATCGACCTAGGTTCTTAGGTTAGACACTTACAGAGGTTTTAAGTACCTACCTAGATAAGTAAGAAATTACTACCTACCAACATAGGTAAAGACCGGGCTTAAATCTTCTCTAGTTTCGGCCAAGCCATGTAAGCACGCGGCGAGTGGCGTACCTACCTAACCTACGAGGCTGCAAGTAAACAGTCAGTGGCACACCGCTACACTAGCTGTACTACACAAGCCGCTATTGCTCGCTATTGTGCACAGACACTCACACTAGCGCCGCCATAAGCCGGTTGGCTCCACAAATGTACGCCGCCAGTCGGGCTTGTGTCTCCCTAGCGCGCGGGTCGTCCGCGCACGTCATCCATCCCCTCCCCCCCGCGACAACACTGCACCGCCTCGTATACCCCGCGCTCGCCTAGCTCGTGTCGCACTAGTGTTGCCAGCAATAACATTTTACCCCGTTTCATAGCAGTTAATTCGGAAGTAAAGGGCGTCAGTTTTGGTATTGAAAAATGCCGAAACTTAAAAAAAGCTACTGCAGCGTGTTATATTGTAAGAAGAATTCCGTCATCCATCCTGAGTTGTCGTATTTTAGGCTACCGAAGTATCCGGAGAGGTGAGATTACTTATGTACATACTTACATACAATTAATGACATGATTGGAATATTGAATTAGTATCATATTAATTATAACAAAATATTGTTTTCGGCTTAATGATCTTATGCTTTTTACCGTCGGCAGTAACTACCTAGATGTACCTAGTAAGTAGGTAAATTTTGGTCAAGGATGGTAGAATTTTGCGGTAAACATTTTATCTGTCGATCACTGCATTTTTATCCTAGTTTATGGGTCCTTAGGGACCCAGGGTTCGGCCGCATCATTTTCATTAGTGTAAGCATTGATTTACTATTGAGTGTAGCCATTGAAATAAAGGTTAAACTAGAATGGTAAATCAGAACAACGATCATGTTCCGCTTGCGTTGTGCGTGGGGTGTGAGACGTGCGGCACCCGGCAGTAAGAAAGAACGAGATAGATAGTCATTGTGTTGTAGACGCTCGTTGGGAGACTATTTTACTCATAAAATAAAAAATGTAATCGTAGGTAGTTTATTTGCTATGTCATATTAATAAGTTGTTATATGTATTGTATGTTATCCATTATTCAACTGCGATATTACTATTGGGTTGCGTAAATTAATTAGGTAGGTATTTCGAGTAAGTAAAGCTCCGCTCCGCACTTCGCAAGTTTAGCGTCCGTGAGTTTCTGAACTAGGTGTGGTTCTGGAACCTCAAGCTCACCGCAAGCGGAATATTATCATTGTTCTGATTTGCTATTCTAGTATAGCCTTTATTTCAATGACTTACGTGTATTTTTTAACTGCGACGGTATTAGGAAATCCGAGTCCATAACGAGGAATCTATTTTAGATTCCTTTGTTTTCTTCGTTATATTCTGCCGGTCAAGTGCTTTTCAAACTCTGATGTTGGCAAATCATCGACAAGAAACGATGGAAGCCATAAGTAAAGTTTTAAAAAGTAAAGAAATAAACAAGTCTATTTTTGTAAGAAAAAAAGTTCCATAGTAAATTTCTTGGTCAAGCGTGAGTTGTCAAATAAATAAAAACGCACTTTTTTAATATCGATCGACATTGGTTTATGTAAGGATAATTTCAGTGTAAGCAAGACAAAAAACAAATCTGGACAATAGAAGTTAATCAAATATAATTTATCTTACATAATTTGTTCTATTCCTAGGTAGTAGGTACCTACTCTCGCGAACATTTGCTTCTAGACATCTTAAGACTTAGTTTCCACCAAAGTGGAGCGGAGAGGAGACGTGCAGAATAGACCAATTGAATTGTTAAATAACATCGCTTATCATCAACATCCTCATGCATCATGCTAGATCAAAATAAGAATAGTAGGTATATATTTTTATTAAGTAAATTTAGTTAAAACAGCCGCTCCTGTATAATGTTTGATCATATTAATTTCTTGAAGTAAATTTTTAATTTGCGACAAAATGATGGACCTTACAACTCGGGCAGTTTTCCGAAGAAGTCATGGAAGTATTTTTTTTAATAACTTCGTAACCCTTATTATGTTTAAAAATATCATTCCGTAAATTTATGGGATACGTGTATCCTATAAAGACTCATGAATTATTATAAGACCACTTAGTACTAAGATCTATTTCCTGGGCATTATTGTTTAAATGTTTGCAACCTACGTACTTGTTATTGTATTTTGTCTTATGGGTTTTTTTGTTTCAAGGGCTGCTCTATGGTTGAAAAATATACAGCGCGTGAATAGCAAAGCAAAGAAGATTCTAGTTTGTGAGACGCACTTTGAACCGCGGTTCATCAGCACGAACGAAACCCGAAAGCGACTCATCTCAAACGCCATCCCGACCGTTAACCTACCCGACACTTTGATATTCCGGTTCGCATCAGACAACGAAAAGTTAGATTTCAGCACTATAGGCACACAGACGGATGCACACATGGACATACAGTCTACAATTGATAACGATTCAACTGTCGCTTTTATACATACTATTAAAATGGAACGTGACGATGAGCCTGAATGTAAAATAGAGATGGATATTGAAGAAAACGACATACTTCCACCTCCGGCGTGTAGCAGGGATGATGCCTCCAGCGTCAATATTTCAAGTATTATAGCATTGTACAACACTATAATGAAAAAGTCAGAAGGCCAGGTGCATACTGATGATTTTAAGTTTTTTGCCTTACAATTGTACTTCACGAATACTAAGGCGTACAAAGTTTTACAGAAAATATTGAAACTGCCTTCGATTTCGGACTTGTATCGGCTTTGTATCCCTACGTCCACGGAAATAAATGTGAATATAGTGAGAGCATTAAAGGTACGAGTTGACGTTATGACAGATGATCAAAAACAATGCGCCATTTGTATCGGTACGATGGCTCTAAAACCGAATTTATTTTACGATAAACAGAAAGATAGAGTGATTGGATTCCACGAAGTAGACGGAGTTCAGACTCTGGAGCCGGCGAAGTTCCTACTCATAGTTATGGTGCGTGGACTGTTTCATGACTGGAAACAGGTGATCTCATATTCATTACTGGCGTCAAATCAAAATTTTAAGGACGTGAAAATGCAAATAGACAGCATCTTCCAAAAAATGTTTGATATTGGATTAAAAGTGCGCGTGTTTATATCCGATATGGAATCAGAACTCATGAGTGCAACTTTGGAAAGAAAGATTACACCCGAACTACCTTACTTTTTCATTAACGGCCACAGAATTTACTACATGTATGATCCGCCACATATCCTTCGAGCGGTTTGGGATAGTTTACCAAAGAATGACTTTCAAGTCGGTGGCGCTCTTATTAAATGGAAATATATAACAGATTTTTATGAAATTGATAAGTCAAGATCCGTAAAACTCGCTCCAAAGCTGTCTGTCTATCATATGAACCCGAAAGATTTAGGGAGTGATAAAGTAATTAGAGCAGCGGAAGTGTTTAGTAATACTACTGCTGCCGGCATTTCTGCGTGTATAGACATGAAATTAATTGCCAAATCAGCTAAACCTACCGTTGAATGGATATTAAAATTTAAAAAAATATTCCATATGCTTAATTTTAGCTCGTTTGCAGACAAAAATAAAAAAAGATTCAATGCTGAACAGTCAGAAGTTGATTTTTTGCGAGAAACCATGTTTTGGTTAGATCAGATACGCTTAATAGACTGCAATGAACAAGAAGTCAATTGCACCGCCAAATCTAAGTTTATAAGGGGTTATAAAATTACAATAAATACTGTTCTATCACTTTACGAACACTTTAAGATGGAAAACCGCAACTTCGTGCTGCCCCGGTTCACGCGAGACTGTATTGATGTATTCATTGAGAAAGTTTCTACAAAGTATCGCGTAGATCCAACTTGTAAATCTATAATGCGCATAATTAAAACCCTTCCAATATTTAGCATATTTCAATGGACTGTAAATAAAAAAGGTTCAAACGATTTGAAAAGATTTCTTCAACTAGCAAATGAAGTTACCAGAATTCAAATTTATACTCCTAAAGTAGCAATTATACCTAAAATGGTGAGTGATGTAGAAACGGCTGTAGATTTTACGACAGACATTATCCCACAAGGCAGTAGACTGCAGTACATAGCATCTTACGTGCTGCACGAGGCGTCGCAGCGTCACAAGAATTGTCACATATTTAACGAATACGTTCTTGGATGTACCTCTAAAGGAAATGCTGATGATGATGCAGTGTTTGTTTCGGCTCCTCCAGACTTTGTACAGTTTATTCAGTTACTAGATTCTAGGATTAAGTTACATTTCCAGATAAACACGGTAAATAATCCTATATTGAACAATTTAATTAAATCCGTGGAGGATGTGGATTTCGGCAGTGTTGCGCGGTGCGAGTGTTTTCCGTTGGATTTTATAAAAAAATTGTACGTTAGCCACAGATTTCATAAATTGTTAAATTACAATAACAAACAGTTAAAAGATTGTAAGAAATGTCAAAAATCTTTCACAGTCCTCGACTTCTGCTGACTCTTCTGACTGGCATGTTATGTTAATAAATTTTGTAAGGAAATATAAATGTTGTATTCTTTGTACGTTTTCACCGTTTTATATTAATTTCAAATTCACTGCTTTGGTAGGTATCCATTAGTAAGTAGGTCAACGTAACATATAAGCTGAATAATTGCAAACACAATTTAGCCTGGAAGCTGCTGAATATCCAGTACTTTGCGAATTATCGCAAAGACGATATAGGTAGAAGATACCTATACACTGTGACTAAAATAGCAGCGCAGGTGAGGCGAGCCGGCCGCCCACCGCCCACCACACAGCGACAGTTCTCCGTAAAGCGGGCGGTAGTTTCCATAACATTCGACGGGCGAGCAAACTAAGGCAATGTTAACACAGCACGCGATCAAATGAATCCAATTCGTGCGATCGAAATAAGTAGGTAATGTGGAATAAATAAAATGGGTTTGTAAAATACCTAGCTCTATATTTTTTTCATCTATACAGCTACGAGTATTTGCACGTGATTCGAAAAGGGTCACGCCTTGAACCTGTGCTTCTTTAGCATCTCTGTTATTTATTACAATGTTATTTGAAAAAAAGGCTTACGTAAAAACATATTGTCCATGTTTGCCAACAAAGTGTATGTAGTTTTTAAAATCGAAATTCAGACTTCATAAAGAAGTGCAGTTTCAACTAAACTAGTATTTTAAAGAGATAAAGTTTGTGAGTTCGGATGTAAAGGATGATCTCCGGATCTACTGATCTCATTCTGAAAATTCATCCACTAATAGGAAGTTACACTATCTCTGAGTGCTATGTTGTACGAGGTCGACACCGCGGGCGGACCTGCGGGCAGAAGCATTTTATAATGATTGTCATTTGTGTGTGAGTGTTACCATTTGCCACATCAGATTGTAAAATCTCCACTAGGTAGATAGGTGCAGCAGGTAAAGTTGGCACGCACCCTATTGGCAAACAATAAGACCAAACCTCGTGAAAATTCTAGTCCAAACAATGCTTCTTACGTGTAGTTGTGTCAATATAGATAGACTGGGCATAAGCAGCGGGTCGCAGCGGGTCACCTTGCCCCGGTCACCCCGGGCGCGGGCGCGGGCGGTGCCTACTGTCCGTACTCACGAACTACGCACCTACCTAGGTAGATATAGGTATGTACTCGTATTGTAAAATTGTAATTGCACTAATAAACTGCCGCTTTTTACGGCACTGACGCAAGACTATTTACTTGTCATGATTTGTTGGTATACATTAACGGGATTGGTTAGTCGACTACCTACTTAAATGGTTTATTAAGGTTTGTTACTCTATGGGTACCTTATTAGTGTATCTTAACCCTTAATAGCATAGAGTTTAAATTTTGATACCAATCTTTTAAACCGAACGTTCACATTACTATTAGTTTTTTTTATAGGTTGGCTGTACGTATTTTACTGTTGTATAATATTCTTGTCATTATTATTAAACACAGTAACATTAAACACAGTAATATTAAAAATAAATCACTTTCGTAAATCAGGCTACTAAGGGTTAAATGTGTGATGTCTGCTTTACTTGAAGCCATGAAGCCTCTCCCATCAATCTAGGTACGTAACTAACTATGTTCGCAGGTAAGTTCCAATTAAAATAATAATAATATTCGCTAGAGATGCGCTGAATATTCGGTAATTTTATATGTTCGGTATTCGGTTGAATATTCGTATTCGTGCCGAATATTAACCGATCTTTGTCCCAGGTAAAAGTTAGTACTGTGCAGTTTTCGGCCATTTTTATATTTGTATAAAAGTAGAGGGTGCCCCAAAATATAATGCCGTTTTGGAATTTGATCTTTACATGAAATGATACGGTGGTCATTTATGATGTAGGTTATGGTTATAACAGACTGTAAAAAAGGAAGGTTTTGTATATGCCGCATGAATGATGCATATAAGTACCTAAACAAACAGATAAAAAAACCAAAAAGATAAAAACATAAAAAATCAATATAAACAAATATTTAGTATGTATGTACTTAATTACTATTTTTTTATTATTCTATTTAATACAGTAGCCTAAAACTAAAATTGTTATAAAAACATCGACTTGTTGCACTAAGGAACTAAGAGTTATAAAAACGAAAACTCCAGTGTGAAGGCTATAAATTAACATGGACAGCACTGGCCTAACAGAATGGCATTATATCTTTTGACAATTCCACTAGAAAGCCGAAAACAAGCACATGAACTCCTTATAAAATAACTCTGTTTTTATTTAGTAGTCATTTCGAAACCCTTTTTAATTGCCGTAATTATCCCACAGCCATCTCCTGCTCGTCATCCACTACGCCATAATAAAAAATACAAGAAACTCCATTAAACTCCCATAACCACATCTGCACCTCATTTCGCGAGCACTGAACCCGTGACCTAAAAAAACATGCTCCTGCGCATCCCAACATCTATGTCTCTCACTCTAACATACCTACACCAGGCGCATGCTCTGTCTCATTCTGAAAGTGAGATTTATTTTAGCACTCTTTGAGTAAGTAGGCATACTAGGTATCTATAGTAAGTACCTAGTAGTCACAGATAACCTCCTTGGAGGTTATCTGTGCTAGAAGTACCAAGGAGGTTGTCTGTTCTAATAGTAATTGTACCTAAAAAAAGTTGTTCAGTGCCTAGTACAGTGCACTAGAAGAATTGCGGTACGTGCTTTTTAAAACGCTTTAAAAATTCTACCGCAGCTGTAGAGTGTAGACCACGATGTGAAAATGATCATCTATGCAGATAATAAAAAAAAATACAACCGAATTCAGAACCTTCTCCTTTTTGAAGTCGGTTAAAAATGTATCTGATCGCTGTGTGTACTACATGGAAGATATATGAGAAAAACTTTTTTTAGGGGACTTATATCAACGCAATAGAACCCAAAACAATGATTGTTAGAATTGTTGTCTCTTAGTCTGTTTGTCTGTGCGCGCTAATCTCATAAGTCTTAACTGATTTGGGTGCGGTTCCATTATGTATAGTGGTAAGCTTCACTTACAATTTACTGTTTGATTTATTTCAATTAGTTCATAAATTAAAAAGTTATAACAATTTAAAGACGAGGATTAAGTAGCGGGCAACAGCTACGAATTAAAATATCTAGGTGGGTAAGTACTTATCTAATCTACTTACGTGATCGGTCACACACAAATAGTATGAAGCTATCGGAGACTACCTATTGCACACTAGCTATGCATGTTGCATACGATAGGTACTATTCAGGTTTCACGAATTACCTAGTTATTAGGCATGTTGATTTTTTTTGCAAATAAAGCCTGCACTCCGCTCGAAGGATTTGTTACAAAAAATAAACACAAAAAACTTAAAAATAAATTCATCTGACAATAGAGGCAGGCACGAACGTGATATATCGACAATGTGTCAGAATAAAAAGCGGTTTTTTTTGCGGTGCCACAAAAACTAAAAACGGACGGAGTAATACGATACTCGACCTTATTGTAATCGGAATCAGTTCGAATTTCTGCACAGTTTTCCATCAAAATTCGCTTTATATAACTCCATCAAAGAAAATTCAACTCTGTGCTTCGTGGTTTCAGTCTGGTGATAGAGTTCGAATTTGGTTGATGGATAAAATAAGGTGAAACCTCTAATATGAAATTTACCTGAAAATTTAAAAGCTATAAGTACCTAAATCTAACGAAATCCCTTAAGCGTGGACCTGCCTCGAACTGTTCGATGAATGAGAACAGGTGTCTTTTTTTAATAAAAGGCAAATGCATTTGTTATTCTGCCAAGCGTGTGATGACTATTGCCTTGGATCTGAGACCGTTGGAAGTAGAAGGAAGGGCCAAACAGCTGATTTCCGGATTGGTATGGTAGGACCTACTCAGAATCAGAATATTTTTTATTCATGTAAACCAATAAGTTACTTATGGATCATCAACATAGTTACAAATAGCTAAGCTACAACTTTATCATCAGTTCGGAATGACGTTCCTATGAAGAAGAACGGGCGAGAATCTCCATGGCTGCCCTTTTTAAAAATATCCGTTACATTTTTGAGCAGTACATTGTTAAGGGTATGTGAGAAAAATGTAGGAACGGCTAGGCAGACTTTAGCAGCTTTTAAAAAAAAAAGTACTAACTCTAAGTATAATAATATCATTACAAGTTAATGGCTACATGGTTCCCACATTTACAAATTACTTATGTATATGTGTGTACTAATAGATAAACGTCACGATACTGAGTAGGTACTTAAGGTTTACCTCAGACTGATTATTCAGAGGTTTAAGTAAGTACAAAAGTTACCTACCTACTCATTAGCTAGTATTTAAGTCTCTCTCGACGACCTGACTAGCGCAGTTGGTAGTGACCCTGCTTTCTGTGCCGAGGGTCCCGGGTTCGAATCCTGGCAGGGACAAACTTTGTGTGATGAGCATGAATGTCCGATCATCATAATCTACCCATATACTTAAGTACGTACTATACTTCGACAAATGATCACCGGCATTTAATAAAATAATTACAACTTGAAAACCATCTTCACATCATTCAACCATCATTTAATCTATCCTTAATAGTTTTGCCAATTTGTGTCAAGGTGCTTTTTAATAAAGATCAATTTGCAAAGTTGTATCTGGATTGATTAACAGACTGTTGCATATAACGATTTGTCGAATTCGCTTGTGTGCGGCGCACGAAGGCACAGCAACACCGTTATATTCCCATCTCGTTCGCACACGCGCTTTGTAACCGTTAGACAGAGAAAGAGTATGTGACGTGCTACGGGGCGATACTGTTGCTATGCATTAGCCGTCTTGTTCTCGCACGTTGAGAATGCTTACTACGTCCCACTCTATGGTGCCGCTAGACAGACTGTCGCCACCGAAGCATTGAGCCGTGACATTGTAAGGGCGAGATCACACAGTCGTCACCGATTCTTGGAATCTATTTTTTTACATTACTGTTGTGCAGCGCCTTAAAATTACTGCGGTCAACTTTTTGTGTCAAGTTTATGTGACGCTTCTTGGTTATGTAAATATTGTAATCGTTTTTTTTTGTTAACAAACAGAATTATCGTATTTCGTATCCGACAGCAGCTGGTTACATTATATAATATAATATTAAGTAGGTCGGTAGGTACCTAGTTAGTCCACCTTGAAACATTAGCGCTGTCCTTTGGATCGATGATTTTTGGGGGATATAGGTAATTACTTATAGTGTTTATCGTTTTTAAAATAGAAGCAATTTTAATAAACGAATAGGCTTGGTGGTCATAAATCAATAATGCTCAAGTAGGTACTCTTACCTACCTGAGTCGTTACTGACATTAATTTTAAGCAGGACCACTTCATCTTAGCGGACATTAAAAGGATGTTTCTTAAAAGTAATGATGGAATAATTAGCATTCATTTACTTACGTACTTCATAATTTACATGTTGTGTGCAAGCAGTTTTCAACTACAGCATCTGTGTTTTTATACATTGTTTTTACTAATGATCGAGTTATCTCTCTCAATTAACATTTAATTTTTCAGTAAGTAAGCAAGCAGTTATAAAAAGTGGTTGACAGATTGTCTCCACGCTGGCCCGCGGCGAGCGAACAAAAAGCGTTGGAAAAAATATATTGCGATCTCAAAAGGACACGTGTTTTATTTGCAACCCGAAATTTAAAGTGAATATGTTTATACAATTTACGCCTTACGACACGAATCTTGTCGTGGCCACAATGTTGACAGACAGTGTCACCCTTTACCGAAGAAATTCGTACCAAGCATCGACACAAACCAAAACAAAATAAAAAAAAATATAAAAAAAGACATAAAAATAATATCATCAAGCAAACACAGCAACTGTGTCACCCAATCTTCTATTCCTAAAATAATAAGTGTTAAAGTATAATAAGTACCCACAAACAGACAGCTATTTGATACAATGCTAAGCTCATCGATAGCTCGATGCGAAGTAACACACATACGATACTCAGTCCGACATTCCCTCCTCGTGTCGTGTCGTTAACTCTAAACAAAAGAGGTCACCTTAAAAATACAACAAACCTTGGTTTTGTTCTATTGTCTTGTGTTCGCGGCCTAATATTAAATTGCATGATTATTTTTAATGTGGCCACAAATATTGAAGGTTTCCCGCGCTAAGCCCGGTCCTTTGACAGTTGGGTTGGACGTACACGGTGAAGTCTTTTGTGAGCGTTTCAGTTTAATGAAAGGGCAGCTACTGCCACCGGTTCACTCCATGAACTGTTAAAAACGATGAGACGTGAACATCAAATGGAACGGACACATGTCACAATCAGTATCCACCTTTCGGCCAACTAAGCCAAGCCAGAGTTCACCCTTTTTTGTTTTCACTCGGCCGATAAAGTCACATCGAGGTGGAACCCTGGCCGACTCCCCGGGGCACCAACATCTCGCCAAAATCACGTGTGAGTAGGTACTACATACTACAGAGCGGTCTTTGGTACCCACCGGTAGATCCACTCTTTGTATTCTTAATTCTAATCTTTCATCAGTTGGTTACCAGATTACCCGTAATTCAGGCAGCTAGTAGTTGTTAACCTATGCATACATAAACAAATTCGATTAAAATTTATAATCTAGCAATCACTTTTTTTGATACCTGTCCCGAGGCCCACGGGTATTGGGTCGCCGTGTTTTTATAGGATTAGACATAACACACCAGCGCTAAGCTAGGTGATGTCATGCTCTACGAAAATAGACAAAGTGAGTAGCGTTGCTGTGATGGTGAATACGACATAAGTACCTACCTACGAAAATGGCTGTAATTATATACTTTGTGATCTTGCTTTTTATCCAACAGAATCAGAATCAGAATATTTTTTATTCACGTAGACCATTAAGTACAGTACTTATGAATCGTCAAAAGTTACAAAATATTATGCTACAACCTATAATAGGATTACTTCACTTAAATAGGTAACGACCCTAATTCTTCGAGGCATTCGTGTTTATACAGGCTTATATGTAAGTAGAGCTCCTCTTGAAAAAACCTTTCCACCCAGGAATTTATAGCTTTCGACAAGTGCAAGTTAATATCAAAACGTGACAATCAATTAAAGTATGCTCATAAAATTATACGCCTCCATAGAAGGTCAATACTGATGGAATGATTAGCACACCAACCAAGGCTCCCGTTCCTTATGGCAAGAGACGCCACGTCTTTTAATCGCCTTGTGCTTACCAAGCGACACGATATGCATATCTTGAGCTAGGCATAACCTTCAGAGGTGCCAGATTGAATATTAAAAATGGGCATGCCGTAGAATACACCCAGCTGCATTTATAGGCGACGGTCGCCATTCTTCTGGCATAACTCCAATGAGTGATTAATTAGATGTATTATTATTATTATTGACTGTTGCCATCGTCGTCGCAGTCCGAGGCGCAGATGATGAGACCATATGGATAGCTTTGGTAAAACGTAGCCATAACTTACTCAAGACAGGGTTTTCAACTTCTGTCACTAACTCTACTGTCGGGCAACTTTTTAGATGAAGTTTAAAAGTGGGTAGGTACTTACTCTAAAATGGCTCAGTTGACATAGTCCAATATTCAAATGGATAACATCTAATCTGCTATAGGTATTGTGGTTCACATAAGTATAACACTAAGAAACTAATTATTTCAAAGCTATAATAGAAAATTAATAAAGGAAGTTTCATAAATATTCAGAGCTGTATCCTCTACGATAAAATTGATTATATCAACCGAATTGTAACGATTTATCGGGCAATCGAATCGATGAAATCGATTCGTGTGGTGATTTTGAGATTCCACGATAACGCGTGGACAAGAGAGGAATACTTAATAAAGAAACGAGTACGAAAGATTTCAACTGCAAGCTATACAATATATTTTTCATAAACATACAAAAACGTGCTCTGCGACGTTCCTTCATACTCCCATCAGGTTCTAACGTTTATCAAAAGACAATATCATATTCCGTTGCACTATACCGTATAAACAAAACCTCGCATTCTGCTCTGCCTCCGGAGAAAATAAGCGTGACTAATAGCACACACGCCACCTTATCAGCGACCTTGGCCTTGTCGCTTATCTTGCATTTCTCCCGCGCACCGAACCGCGGCGACGGCGCATTCATTGCTTACTGCACATAACACACAGTAAGTGAGTACCTACCTAGTTACCGTGGCATTTTATGAACATAAACTGTATTATTACCGAAGACTCTAGAAAGACCAAAAAGGCTATGAATATGAATGTGGGTGGATTAGAATGAGAGGAAGACCCAAGAAAAGATGGATAGATAGTATTAAAAGTGATACGAAGGTGGTTGGAGTGTATGCGACTATGACGGAAAAGCAAATGAATGGGCAGGAAAAGAAGACATACTGCGCCAACACCAACTAAAGGGAAAATATCTTTTAAGTAAATTAAGGGAAATCAACATCAACTTTATCAAAGAGAAATGGCCAAAATATTTGCTATGTTTAATGTCTATGTGTCCCTCAAGAACTAAACCACAGCAGAGCGGACAGGCAGCTTTTCTGTTATATTTTCTTTCGCTTGTATTTAAACTATGTATTTACCAATTCAAATGAACAAGTAGCAGTTAAAATCCGAACAACTGACTGGCAATCGAATGTGTTACATAACAATCCCAATTTAGAACTGGCCGCTCACGCAATCACACCTCAACGCATACAAATTGATCAGCAAAACACCATTAATGTAAACGCACAGAAATTCCACACTGTACCCGATAATATGTTATTACGAGTAGACACTAAATTCAGAGTTATTTAATTTTCTTTATGATATTCTGAACGTCGTCTGTATTGTGGTTGTGTTGAACGCTGATAATTAATAATTTGGTATTCCAATTGAGTGCCGAGGAACCTCATTGCATGTTGACTTCACAACACAATGGCTATAGTAGTGCCATTTTAGAAAAACGCTTTCATGGTCCTATAGGCTCTAGAGGTAGTCTGAAGGCCGTATCTCTTCAAAATCTCCAAATCTATGGTCCTGAGGATCCTAAAATTAGTATTAAACAGTTGGAGGTAGTAATTCATAACCGAGGCATATTATTCAATGTTATTGCTCTTTCATACTTACATAATCCGATCAACTTGCAATTCGAGTGTTCCAAGGTCAGATTCAAAGAATCAATCATAAGCACGTGGACGGCTACACAGAACATATTGTGTGTCGTGTTACGAACACCGTCGCATGAGACCGCAGGGAGCTGGGTGTCGGCTCGCCAGCCAACATCCGATACGAAGTCATGTCAGTATGTAAACGAATTCTCGATAACATTCGATGATTTCCATGAAGTGTGGATTCTAGATCTTTATGTGTGATTAAATCTGGTGTTTAACTTCTTCTTTCTTTACGAAATGAAGTGCGATGAAATAAAATGGCTATGAATATGGCCTCACCCGCAACTTACCGGGTATTTTGCCAGTGTCAAGTAATTAATAGGAATATTAAATTCAATAAATACACATTATAAATAAAATAATGGATGTGACATGATATGAAAATACCGTGTCCCTGGTGTTTGACTGTTCTTACTAATGACGAATGTTGGTATAATGTCTAGTATCTGACGTAGGTTGTGAAACAGTTCCTTAAAAAGTCGCTCGAAACCTTTTTTTCTCTATGGATTTATGGTAATGGTTTTCACGTAGCAACACCATCAGTCAGTGTAGCTAAAAAAGGAATCAATATAGATACCATCCAGCGGTTCCCAGGCAGCGCCTTTGTTGGTTGTTATCAGAATTGGCGATCTGGCGCGAACGAAGACCGATACTGATCTCAGGGTGAAGGAGTGAAGTCAAATATTACTAGACTGTTTGCAGGCTAGTAACATATATATATTAGTGACGATGACAGTATAAATAATAGTTATAACATGACGCATAATTTAACGCAAAAAACTTTAAGCCTGATGTGATGTGTGTATCTTGTGAAGGCAGTAAAAACTAGCAACCATCAATTCAATCGCGGTAAAAAAATAAAAGAAATGCGTTAAATTTTGTTCGTTCGTTCTGAGGTTACAATAGCACAAACGGTCAGATGGACTAATGGTCAAAATTTTAACCCTCCCTTTTTTGTGTAGAATCAAAGATTAATAAAGGGGTGCCCTCGTTATCGCATGTAAAAGAAATGTCGAGTTAATAAAACAATACCATTCATAACTATTGAAGTATTTTTGGGTATATTACAGCTCACCTTCCCCGATGTAAGTGGTAGCAGCTCAGATAAACTGTTTATATCCAGTTTCTGTATTAGGACGCCCTTATAACAACCGACTGGAGTGGGTGGGGTGGGGTGGGGAGTGGGAAGAAATAAAGACATAACAACATCTCTACCAACAGAACACACACAGAGCATGTGTAATTCTAGCAGTAGCTCTGTTCTCTTTTAATACATTATTCAGAAACATAAAAGCTAATCAATATTCAAAACTGCCACCAAACTTAACAAAAAACACACCTACAATAAAATCATTATGTCTATGTCTACCTAATTATAATTCCAGTTGGCCCGAGGCAATCGTGCGTCTCATTTGTTTAGTTAGAGTCAGCATATACCAATACCTACTTTGCCGCAAGTGTTTTTTTTATTTTTTATTCCATTATAGGCAAGTATTTGATCTCGATCTCACCTGATGGTAAGTGATGATGAGATCTACGATGGAGCACACTTGCCTAGGTAGGAAGGCGGCAGTAGATAGAGACGCTACATTCACTAGGCACATGCAGCGCAACTGATCCGACCCGCCATCCATGAATGGCAACACCGAACATCATGCTGGAACACGGCTAGGCCGCTTGGCGACATGGCTTTGTTCAGTGGGTGGTGACTAGCCACGGCCGAAGCCTACCACCAGTAAAAAAGTGTAATTGAGACTAGCCGTGACAACTGTTTGTACCAGAGTCATTGATGTTTAATATACTTGGTTCGCATCCAGTCCATTGTAAGGTACCCATAATACAAACATTGCTCAGTATGGGACCGTATAGTTGGCGTGATCGTCTGGCGTTATTATTATTATATCCCGCTTTTAATTTTTTTGAAAGATATTGTTCCCAAATCGCCGACAATTCGTCGACAATGAAGATCATATTTGTACTTGGGTCATAACGTAAAAAGGGACGAACGTATAGTAATTTAGCGGACGCATTTCCAAACACGCTGTTATTTAGAATTCTAAAAGCAAAATAATACGTTGCTTGACCCGGGAATAGAATCTAGGGCTCGGAATATATAATACAAGTTACCAGGGATGGGATAGCAATAAATTATACTATGATAAAGACAAAACTACCGGAGCTCAACAGCTCTTATTGAGACAAATGTTAGTATTGAGAGGCGACTTGCTGCTATAGGCGTTCTTATAGAGTAGGTTTGCATTAGGAATATTATTATGTTAATAATGGAAATGTCAGAAATCAATTTGAAATCGTAATTACTTATTTATTATTCTTACAGGACCATTCATTTGTAGCGGGAAGAGCTTGCGACCATAGCGCAAGAAAAAACAAGAATTATCCTATATGTATTGTCTCATTCTTTTCTATCGACGAAGAGAACTCAGCGTAACAACATTTTAGGACAATAATATGTCACGTTCACCGCGCGACGTGCGCTGGCTGAATTGATCAGACAATGGCTATGCTAATTGATAGTTTTATGGCTTTGTTTGTGCCGCTGCTTCGCTGTTTGATATGCTATAACGCAAATTGATTGTTATTGAATCGATACAATATTAAGATAACACATGTGTTTTGATTTTTAAAATTACCAGGAATTTTGATAAATTTAATTTTATATTAAATTTTGATTAGTAATAGTAATGTAAGAAACATTCAATTTTTGGATGCTATTACAAAAAAATAAAAAACTATCCTTCTTTTCTTGTAAAGATTCAAATAATGTTAATAAATTGGGTATCTTTAAACCCTGCAAATGATTAGTTCGCGACGCCAGATTGAACGGGCTATAGTATATCGCAATGAAGAGACAAATTTCTAAATTCTTAATGGGAATAAGTGGGTATCTGAAAACAATTATAATCATCTTTTAAGCCTAATCTAGTGACAGGCAAAACGATTGTAACACTAAGTGTTCATTAAATGAAACTCGTTTAATAAATTTCAAGTCGAATAACAATACGAAGCTTTTTCTTTCACAGCACGTACACCGATGACATCATACAACACTCCATGTATCGCTAATGAGCGAACTGCGCCTGGGCAACGAAATGAGCATCCATGGCTTCAGCATCCATCAATAACAAGCAGGATGCAGAGATAGTCCAAATTACAGGCCAGCAGTAAAAACAGCCAGATTATTATTATAGGAAACGTACCATCATTACGCGATTTTGAAGCACGGGGAGCAACATTCGCAGATTTTTTTTGTTTAGCAAAAAATACTGTTAGGTAATTTCGCTTGGTAAAATTATTTCTGAGTCTTATTTAGACTCTGCTAAGGTTGGGTTTGGCTTCAATATTTGCTAAGCAATGATAGGTAGAATGTAGCAAGTAATAATACTGGCTCAGCAGCTGAGTGTAGGCACTGGACCCATGACATAATGCCGCAAAAAGTTTGCGAGTCAAGGTTTTTGCTAAATCACCGGTGAGAGCAAAAAAATCTGTAACCATGGCAACAGACTGCTAAGAATAGCAGTTCCGTATTGAAAGGCTGTCGTGAAACGAATGCAGCTTCATAATGGTTTGGAAAACCTGTTGATGTAATCGGCAATAACAATGCTCTGCTAACAATGTGGAATCCAGATAAATCTTCAGAAGCGATTTAGATTAAACGACATTCTTAAATTCCCTTTTGAGTATCCATCAGATGACAATCAAAATATCATGACGCCAGTATTCCCCAAAGGGGGTGGGTAGATTTCATAAAATTCGTGAGCGTATCAAGTTCGGGATATGACTTCAGCCATATAACTAAAGCGTTATAGTATATGCCAATTGCAGTGGGTGGTGACTAGCCGCGGCCGAAGCCTACCACCAGTAGAGTTGTCACCTAGTTGGCACCACCCAGGGTCACGTGTGGGGTATCTCGAGGGTATTTAATTCTCCTACGGACGAAGGTGACTCGACCCCAACTTTGGCCCCGTTTTTAGAGTTATATCGCGTAATTCGTCCGTTTTATTGGAGTAGCATCACTGACCACATCACTACATATCAAGTGATTATTTGTTTATTGAGTGAGCTGAGTAGCTAGGTGCCACTTAGATTATACCTCCTAAAGTGCCATATTTACCTGGTACCTACTTAAGCATATTTGCCTGTAGCCGATGTTGAGAATAGGAAAAAGGGAAAGGAAAATAAAAAAATGTAATGACAATTTGTAAGTGCCCCCGTAGGCCTTTACGAAATAAAAGATTTGACTTTGACTTTGAATAAATAATTTTGTTGGTCATTTTCGCAATCAATTAAAATATAATCATGGCTCTTTATAAATATCGAAATCTGCTTTAACGCTGCTGAATCTTACTTGCTTCTGAGGTTATATACATAATGTTCTATGATTATCATTCATCAACAGGATCATCTGCTTACCTAGTGTTATTTAGGACCAGAGCTCGAAGAATCATAAAATATCCTGATATTTCCGATTCGCAACACCACATTGAAACAAATATTTACACAACTTATTTTCAGCACCTACTGAAATACCTAATGTTCCACATAGACACGTGTAAGCTGGGTAGTACCGATTATTGACAAAAGATGGCGTTACTAGTAGCGTCTTCAGGTTGTTGCAATGATAGCACGTCATGGGGTTGTTGACACTTTCTGCCCACCCAATAAACCCATGCAGCTTCTTGAATCTAGACTCTATCGAGGCCCAAGATAATACATAATGGCTTAACTGATTCGCGACGCAAGATTACAGTTTTGTTAGGAATACCTTTCTATTCTTTCTATTATACGTCCCAAGAGAAACGAGATTTTTATTCTTGGGCTTACAAGAAAACTACTGACCTAATACCCACACTACTAATAAAACGCACGTACGTTTTAACTGCTCGTTTACCGACTCCGCACCAAAACAGGAGTCGTGCAATAAACCCTAACTGCTTGAATACATGCTACGTTTGTACCGCTGGCAAATAAATCATACGCTATATATGGAAGTGCTTAACTACAATAAACACCTAACAAGAATTAACCTTAATAGTTGCAGGTTAAGGTTGGATTTCCAGTGCGTGTGGGTATGTAATTAAGGCGTAAACACACTGATGATGGCAACGCGATGGCAGATTAAAGAGTAAACAAGTTGAGGATGTGGACACGTGTAGATGGATGCTGTGCATCGCCGGGATTCGTTTATTTTTAGTTTGGGATCAGCTGTTATGTATAGCATGTAACTACGGCACGAACATCATTTTATGTGGGTACTTGGGGATTTTTACGTTGATGCAGTCTTGGATGGATGGATGAATGATTTGGACGAAATGTCGCAAACAACATATGGAAGCACAAAAATGTAAGCCGATTTGTGTAGTCCACGTGAATTCGCGTCTACGTAGACATAATTCACGAATAGTACCTAGAAAATCGGCTTGGTATGCCTAGAAATGAAATATGAAAACATTTATCCGACACAAGTAGGTTCAAGTAGTTATTTAGTTAGCAAATTATAAGGAAAAGAAAATAACGGACATTGTCAGGATTAGACAGAGATGTCTTACGTTGATTCTCCTCCAGCGCTGATTTTTAACCAAAGCCCTGTCCACCACATTTATCAATTGAAAAAATACAAAATATCTGGCCACCCTATCGCACATAGCATAAATAGTGAGTAGGTTTACTAAATAAAACGATAATGGATAGAAGGTACATAGGACAACATCTAAGCCTTAGATGAACAACCTAGGTTGTTCGCGATACCTCGTCGATATTATTACTTGGTCTAAGGATGTACCTATTTCACAATATTCGTCACCTTTTCCCAAGGCGTAGTGGCGGTGGTGGCTTCCATTCTACCTTGATGTAGCTCATTTCTGATACTCACACGTAGCAGTCGCAGTATCTGCACTCCAAGGTATTACTATTGTGATTGACTACAGGAAGTTATCAGTTATCGCAAGCTTTCAGGTTTCCGACTGCCTGTAATGATTGAAACATAAATTTGTATTTTGTGAGTCAAGGATTTTGTGAGTCAAGGATTTTTTTCCTAAAGGTTTGTGATGTCATCAACTGCTAAAGAGATTTGAATAAATAAGAATATTTTAATGGACTGCTACAAATACTAATCCCTTGTGATATTGCGGTGAAAGTTTAAGGAACACTCCTCATCACCCCACGCCAGGATACTACCAAAGTACCACAATGCGATAGCTAAAGTTGGTAAGATCTAGATCAATTTTAGATGCATTTACCCAAAGTCTTTCAAGACCAAGTAAGGCCAAGACCAAGACGTTGGGCAACACTAACATTGTATTACTTTATTTTCTTCTTCATTGTACTTCGTCCATTCCTCCAGGCATCGATCTAAGATCAATGCCTTCAGGACATTAAAGTAATCTGAAAATCTCTAACACCTGGGTTACAGGTTATAGTACTTTAGGTGTCATGGCTAAATTGTAATCTTTAATGAAAAGCCAATAAACTTATATTATTATTACATGATTAGATGCAAAATCGAAAGTTGTTATTTTAGTAGCAAATAAACAGTAAAATTGTAGCCGAGATCGTTCTAAATGTGAGCTGTGTTAAATGCCGTCTAGAATAAACCTAGGTCCCAGTCTAGGTAGACCTTTCAACTTGTTGGTATTAATTTAGGATGGAGGGGTCCACTGATTCTGGATGACAGAATGCAATTAAAATTGTTTACAAGTCTAAAAGACATGTTTATTGAAATTGTATGCTGTTAACATATTATATGGATGATGTGTTTTATTGGTATTTAATCTATAATGTTTTACGGGATACTATGCTATTATGTTCTAGGTATAACAAATTTGGTAACTGAGAATAAACAGATGCTTAGAGCACATTTATGTAAATACTAGCTGTTGCCCGCGACTTCGTCCGCGTGGTATTTATCAAAGACAACCGTTGACAACAGCCTGCTCGCCCATTGCTGAGCCCAGCGCTGAGCCCGCGGGACGCATTGCAGGTTGTTGCTATCAAACTTAATCAGGCGCTGCGCTGCAACATTGGTTTTAATTTTTTTTCGTGAGATCCTATTTTTTTTTTCTAAAATTAAAGTAGTCTAAGTTACTCCTTGTTACATCAGCTATCTGCCAGTGAAAGTCCCGTCAAAATCGGTCCAGCCATTTCAGAGATTAGACGGAACAAACAGACAGACAGACAGACAGACAAAAATTGAAAAAAATGTTGTTACGGTATAGGTAACGTGTATATATCCCAATGCACTTAGTATAAAGCGGTTATTTTAATATTACAAACAGACACTCCTATTTTATTTATATGTATAGAAAATAGCTACATATGAATGATAGATACCGCCTAAGTAGCACTGTTTTACCTTATTTACCAACCGTATCATTTGCTAAAGTTACATTATTTACTAAAACCGAGTCACGTTTAGATTGAGTGAGGTTAGTATATACTACTCGTATTCAACCGGTCGGCACCAGGAAGCCCATATTCGCGGTTACAAATTATCAATATTATAATAAGTTTATTGTGTATCTAACAACCTTGAAATAAGGCGATTTGAATAATAGGTATATTTTAGATGATATAATTCACTTCGCTAGTTGCTGCCACTACACATACAATTTAAAAATATTATAATGAAATAATATTTTAAGATTAGTTTCTCTTTTAATTATTACTAGCTGTAACCCGCGACTTCGTCCGCGTGGTATTTAACAAAGACACAACAGCCTGCTCGCGCGTTCTGAGCCCGCAGGACGCATTGCAGGTTGTTGCTATCAAACTTAATCAGGCGCAGCGCTGCAACATTGGTTTTTATTATTTTTCGGGAGATCCTATTTTTTTCTAAAATAAAAGTTACTCTTTGTTACATCAGGTTCAGCCATTTCAGAGATTAGCCGGAACAAACAGACAGACGGACAGACAGACAGACAAAAATTATAAAAAAAGTTGTTTTGGTATAGGTACCGTGTATACATCCAAATGCACTTAGTAAAAAGCGGTTATTTTAATATTACAAACAGACACTCCAATTTTATTTATTTGTATTGATTATCTGTATAACTGCAATAGGTGATAGTGACGTCAAATATCTTCAAACCATTTGTCACAGCGGCCGCCGTTTGCGAATGCCGTGGAGTGGGAATTTTCCGAGGGAACTACAACAGCTGAGCGCTTGCCTTGATCGTGACGTCAAGAAGCTGGAGATCTCCCCGGTGGAGCTTCGATGTCTGAAGAAGTAACTGGCTGACCACCTAAGCAGAGGCATAAGCGCTCAATTTCGGGACATCGCCCGCAGTAGAATACAATTTCTTGTAACCATTACGACTTGGTACCTATATGCAGGAGAGAGGACGCGGCATCGAGAACCCACGACTGCGCTGTGAATTATGGCTTAATATAGAGCAAGAAATTTAAATCAAAAGTCTTCAGTAAAACAATAGTTCTCAAATAAGCAACACAAGCAATTACATGCTTATGATTTTGGTGAATCATTCAGACATCCAATCCAATTTTGACAAGATCATCTTTAGAATTGGACTAAGCTAAATATAATTATATTGAGGTAAAGTCGTTGGTTCTCGTCTAAGCGTAAATACACTGTGGTAGACTTCATATCGAACAGATGGAGATGAAACGTGTGATAGGTACCTACCTAATACTAATTAGATTGTATCTCAACAAAGCGATACTTTATAGCTTGGTTAGCAACGTTATAATGATCTCGGTGCTCTGTGCGGTGTGTCGGATCGCATTACTCGCCAGCCTTGGGCTCGGTGAGTCGGCTGCGAGAGCAGACGCCCTGTCGCCAGCCGCGCGTACGACACCTTGATCTAGTAAAATGTGGTTACACCAACCATCTACTAAACAGCTAGGTAGCACTATAACTGTGGTGTACTTATGTGTGTTGATATCGTAGACAGAAACGATCTTAGACGAGGAGTATAGACAGACCGCGAACAACATATTGAAGCACAAAAACCAAGCTCATATATGTAAAGTAAACGGATGTTCGCGTGTGCGTAAAAACGCATTCGCGTTTACACAAATTGACTTGGTGTTCGTCCCTTCGTCTATATTATTTCATCGTGTAAGGTACGGATAATTGCTAGAGTTGATCCTTGTGCAACAGGTGATAACTTACCGGGAGCACTCATCAAATGTAGTAGTATAACATCAGTGAATGCGTCAAGGCGAACATTACAGTGAGTGCGCACACTTGCAATGATACAATATGTAACATTGGAGCAGTGATGATGGGCGTCTTGTTACGTTGTTGAACGTAGCGGTTACAAAAGCGAATGCTCAGTATCGTAATATAATCATAGCTTGCATTGTTCATTACGCGAATGCTATCGGTAAATGACCACCTTTACAAAATTCGATCTTGAGAAGCAGATTATTGGAAATTAAACTACAGACCGCATTTTGAGCTATTAAGCTGGTCCTCTATGATATAGGACTAAAATTACACGATATCACTTGCACCTCTACATACCTTTTCATGGTATACCTGCACAACGGACTGCAATAATTGAAGTTATCTCAAGTGCTTTATGCCTCGCATTAGCATTTACTTAATCAATGCTGCCACGTTTAATATTTTTGGTATTTCTATAAGGTGTAACAATATGGGTGTAGAATATTTTAAGAGGTACCCAAGTAGGTCAATCCGATCACGTTTAGGTAAAAAAATAAACGTGTATATTTTTGATGGTGTTTATTTTTTTTATAGCAGCCAAAGCAGTCACGTTGCGCCATGAATTTTTGTATGTGGTGATATTTTAAAATTTGTAAAATTTGAATGTGGTCTTAATGTCGTACAATGCAACTTTTAAAATAATTAGCACTATTATTGATGCACCTATATACTGTAGCGGAATGAAAATGTTCGTTACCTTAAAGTTGACTTTTGTTTGCAAGAGTTCAGGAACCGTAATACCAAAGTTCCAGTGCAAGAAACAGTACTGCCAACATTTTAATAAATGCTACGCGTTTTGTTATGGGTTTGACGAGTTTACTATAGAATCCATAGAAAAAAACGATGGAAGGAGACTTTTTGGCGGGAAGTTAAACCAAGCAGTTGTTAATTTTGTTCTTATTTACCTAAAAATGTGTTTCTTTGATTAATTATTTGTTATATTAGTGGGATATTAACCATTGTGTGTTCATAAATGTGCACGAGTGAAGGAAATTAAAATCAAATTGTATAACTTGACTCTTCAAGTTCTCCCGAGATGTCCTATTAATTTTCAGTAAAGAATCCTCAGTTTTACTGATAGGGGTAGTAGGGGGTTGATTTCGACAATGGTGTCGAACTCTATCCTCTACTAGTTGATGACGATGATGGCATCGTCATCAACTTAATCATCATCATCAGGGGTACATATAATTCAATAACAATTATCAAGAATTACAAGACACTGGCAATAATGGCACTATTTTGTAGTCGATTGCCAACCTAAAAAAGAAGAAGAAGAAACTCCATCGTTTCTTCTGCCATAATGTTTTAAAAAGTGGAGTAAAATCGTGAAGTGAATGTTCTATGGGTTATGCTTACTCCATTCTATCAATTATAAAATATTTAAAGAATAGACACTGGCAGAAATGACTATATTTGTAGCCTATTGCCAAAATTAAGGTTAAAAGAAAGAAGAAAAGCGCATGAATGCAATGGTGACATTGTCTTTAATCATCCGATACAAAGAGCACATAATCACTACGTTTATATTAAAAAAATACTAGACGTTACCCGCAACTACGTCCGCGTGGTATTTAACAAAGGCACAACCGTTGGCAACAGCCTGCTCGCGCGTTATAAGTGCGGGACGCATTGCAGGTTGTTGCTATCAAACTTAATCAGGCGCAGCGCTGCAACATTGGTTTTATTTTTTTTTCGTTAGATCCTATTTTTTTCTCTAAAATAAAAGTAGCCTAAGTTACTCCTTGTTACATCAGCTATCTGCCAGTTAAAGTCCCGTCAAAATCGGTCCAGCCATTTCAGAGATTACCCGGAACAAACAGACAGACAGATAGACAAAAACTGAAAAAAAATGTTGATTTGGTATAGGTACCGTGTATACATCCAAATGCAGTTAGTAAAAAGCTGTTATTTTAATATTACAAACAGACACTCCAATTTTATTTATTTGTATAGATTAATGGCAGGTCAAAGCATAAGGCAAGATAAACAAATTAAACAACTTTGATTTGAGTAAATTTTAACTTTGATGTCGAACAGTTAAACATATTCTAATCTGTGGCATAGTTTGAAAAAAATCAACGGTTTAAGACTATGGTGCCAGTGTCAAGTATTTCAATAGCGTTTAGCTACAAATTAGTGTGAATATTCGCAGTGTCGAGTAAAATTTCTTGATCGTTCTTTCAAGAGTACACCTGATGATACTGATGTTGATTTTGATGTCGATGACGATGATGAAACGAATCCCCTATCCCTATCAGCAAAGTTGTGGATACTTTACTAAAGATTTACCGGATATCTTGGAAGAACTTGAAAAGTTAAGCAATATAATTTATTTCAATATAATTTTATTTTTATTTCCTTCACTAGTGCACCTTTATGACTACACAATGGTTAATAACCCCCACCAACATTCTATCTTCATTATTTAACAACGAAACAATTTAACAACTTCACTCATCAACTTTCATCAAAAAGTCTAGGTCCTCTTCTTCTTTCCTTACGAACTGAGATGCGCTTTAATCGAAATCGATGTACTAAAAAGTATCATCTAGATAAAATGTCAATAATAAATGTCTGTGGTTGACATTGTATTGTTAGGTTGATAGATTTTATGACGATGGTGAATTTATTTGATAAGTTATTTATATTTTTGATTTTTAGTTTTCAATCGACGCACAGTTCTCTATTCTCAAGATTTAGGAATCCCAACGAGTATGTAGCGCCCGCAGACACTTGGCTACCGCTCGAAGAACTGCCGCCTCGTGTTTACGAAAACCTGCTGCTCGAGGTACCAGAGCTAGCTACGATTAGGAATCAAAACATGAAGTCTTACACTAAGCAGCCATTCCGAATGCCGTACATCAAGAAGTCTCCTGTAGTAGGCGATGACAATGATTCAAGTAATGAAGATTATCTTAATGTTTATGATAAAAATAAACAAGTATCAGCTCTTCACATCCTGAAAGATTATCCGGAAGCCAATGTAACAACAACAATTAGAGCGGTCACAAAACACAAGTCTGCTTCAAGAGTAATGCCTTTCCTGACCCTCAGTAGAAAGAAACAATTAAAATGGGCCCATCGTAGACCTAAGAATGGCAGAAGATTTTTATTTGATGGCTTCAGATGGACGGGAACGAGGGTGGCAACATGCTACGCTTGCGGAAACTGGGCAACAGAAATCCCCGTTTCTCCATTATGCAAAGATGCATTTGAATCTGACGACTGGGCAGCAAGAACCACAGCGAGATACTTCCGAGCAAAATGCATAAGGAATACGCGTTACTGGGCATATAGGGCCGAACCAGCAAAATTTGCCGGCTATGAACATACAACAGATAAGGGTTTGATGAGAGGTTACTATGGAATGTATATAAAGGGTTGTGTCAAGAGGTTTCTGGATGTCGGGTCTGTGTATACGCAGAGGAGCTGTAGAAGTTGGTGGCCGACGACACTAGAAGGTCGCAGAACTTTTGCCACTCACAGGTACCGCCGGTTGGAATTAATGCTGAAGAAGGAGACGAACGCGTGCATCATGAGTCCACACGCGTCACTAACGCCGTTCGCG
>HG995411.1:9686776-9886314 GCA_905333125.1 Pheosia tremula | reverse complement strand
CTGGGCAACGAAATGAGCATCCATGGCTTCAGCATCCATCAATAACAAGCAGGATGCAGAGATAGTCCAAATTACAGGCCAGCAGTAAAAACAGCCAGATTATTATTATAGGAAACGTACCATCATTACGCGATTTTGAAGCACGGGGAGCAACATTCGCAGATTTTTTTTGTTTAGCAAAAAATACTGTTAGGTAATTTCGCTTGGTAAAATTATTTCTGAGTCTTATTTAGACTCTGCTAAGGTTGGGTTTGGCTTCAATATTTGCTAAGCAATGATAGGTAGAATGTAGCAAGTAATAATACTGGCTCAGCAGCTGAGTGTAGGCACTGGACCCATGACATAATGCCGCAAAAAGTTTGCGAGTCAAGGTTTTTGCTAAATCACCGGTGAGAGCAAAAAAATCTGTAACCATGGCAACAGACTGCTAAGAATAGCAGTTCCGTATTGAAAGGCTGTCGTGAAACGAATGCAGCTTCATAATGGTTTGGAAAACCTGTTGATGTAATCGGCAATAACAATGCTCTGCTAACAATGTGGAATCCAGATAAATCTTCAGAAGCGATTTAGATTAAACGACATTCTTAAATTCCCTTTTGAGTATCCATCAGATGACAATCAAAATATCATGACGCCAGTATTCCCCAAAGGGGGGTGGGTAGATTTCATAAAATTCGTGAGCGTATCAAGTTCGGGATATGACTTCAGCCATATAACTAAAGCGTTATAGTATATGCCAATTGCAGTGGGTGGTGACTAGCCGCGGCCGAAGCCTACCACCAGTAGAGTTGTCACCTAGTTGGCACCACCCAGGGTCACGTGTGGGGTATCTCGAGGGTATTTAATTCTCCTACGGACGAAGGTGACTCGACCCCAACTTTGGCCCCGTTTTTAGAGTTATATCGCGTAATTCGTCCGTTTTATTGGAGTAGCATCACTGACCACATCACTACATATCAAGTGATTATTTGTTTATTGAGTGAGCTGAGTAGCTAGGTGCCACTTAGATTATACCTCCTAAAGTGCCATATTTACCTGGTACCTACTTAAGCATATTTGCCTGTAGCCGATGTTGAGAATAGGAAAAAGGGAAAGGAAAATAAAAAAAATGTAATGACAATTTGTAAGTGCCCCCGTAGGCCTTTACGAAATAAAAGATTTGACTTTGACTTTGAATAAATAATTTTGTTGGTCATTTTCGCAATCAATTAAAATATAATCATGGCTCTTTATAAATATCGAAATCTGCTTTAACGCTGCTGAATCTTACTTGCTTCTGAGGTTATATACATAATGTTCTATGATTATCATTCATCAACAGGATCATCTGCTTACCTAGTGTTATTTAGGACCAGAGCTCGAAGAATCATAAAATATCCTGATATTTCCGATTCGCAACACCACATTGAAACAAATATTTACACAACTTATTTTCAGCACCTACTGAAATACCTAATGTTCCACATAGACACGTGTAAGCTGGGTAGTACCGATTATTGACAAAAGATGGCGTTACTAGTAGCGTCTTCAGGTTGTTGCAATGATAGCACGTCATGGGGTTGTTGACACTTTCTGCCCACCCAATAAACCCATGCAGCTTCTTGAATCTAGACTCTATCGAGGCCCAAGATAATACATAATGGCTTAACTGATTCGCGACGCAAGATTACAGTTTTGTTAGGAATACCTTTCTATTCTTTCTATTATACGTCCCAAGAGAAACGAGATTTTTATTCTTGGGCTTACAAGAAAACTACTGACCTAATACCCACACTACTAATAAAACGCACGTACGTTTTAACTGCTCGTTTACCGACTCCGCACCAAAACAGGAGTCGTGCAATAAACCCTAACTGCTTGAATACATGCTACGTTTGTACCGCTGGCAAATAAATCATACGCTATATATGGAAGTGCTTAACTACAATAAACACCTAACAAGAATTAACCTTAATAGTTGCAGGTTAAGGTTGGATTTCCAGTGCGTGTGGGTATGTAATTAAGGCGTAAACACACTGATGATGGCAACGCGATGGCAGATTAAAGAGTAAACAAGTTGAGGATGTGGACACGTGTAGATGGATGCTGTGCATCGCCGGGATTCGTTTATTTTTAGTTTGGGATCAGCTGTTATGTATAGCATGTAACTACGGCACGAACATCATTTTATGTGGGTACTTGGGGATTTTTACGTTGATGCAGTCTTGGATGGATGGATGAATGATTTGGACGAAATGTCGCAAACAACATATGGAAGCACAAAAATGTAAGCCGATTTGTGTAGTCCACGTGAATTCGCGTCTACGTAGACATAATTCACGAATAGTACCTAGAAAATCGGCTTGGTATGCCTAGAAATGAAATATGAAAACATTTATCCGACACAAGTAGGTTCAAGTAGTTATTTAGTTAGCAAATTATAAGGAAAAGAAAATAACGGACATTGTCAGGATTAGACAGAGATGTCTTACGTTGATTCTCCTCCAGCGCTGATTTTTAACCAAAGCCCTGTCCACCACATTTATCAATTGAAAAAATACAAAATATCTGGCCACCCTATCGCACATAGCATAAATAGTGAGTAGGTTTACTAAATAAAACGATAATGGATAGAAGGTACATAGGACAACATCTAAGCCTTAGATGAACAACCTAGGTTGTTCGCGATACCTCGTCGATATTATTACTTGGTCTAAGGATGTACCTATTTCACAATATTCGTCACCTTTTCCCAAGGCGTAGTGGCGGTGGTGGCTTCCATTCTACCTTGATGTAGCTCATTTCTGATACTCACACGTAGCAGTCGCAGTATCTGCACTCCAAGGTATTACTATTGTGATTGACTACAGGAAGTTATCAGTTATCGCAAGCTTTCAGGTTTCCGACTGCCTGTAATGATTGAAACATAAATTTGTATTTTGTGAGTCAAGGATTTTGTGAGTCAAGGATTTTTTTCCTAAAGGTTTGTGATGTCATCAACTGCTAAAGAGATTTGAATAAATAAGAATATTTTAATGGACTGCTACAAATACTAATCCCTTGTGATATTGCGGTGAAAGTTTAAGGAACACTCCTCATCACCCCACGCCAGGATACTACCAAAGTACCACAATGCGATAGCTAAAGTTGGTAAGATCTAGATCAATTTTAGATGCATTTACCCAAAGTCTTTCAAGACCAAGTAAGGCCAAGACCAAGACGTTGGGCAACACTAACATTGTATTACTTTATTTTCTTCTTCATTGTACTTCGTCCATTCCTCCAGGCATCGATCTAAGATCAATGCCTTCAGGACATTAAAGTAATCTGAAAATCTCTAACACCTGGGTTACAGGTTATAGTACTTTAGGTGTCATGGCTAAATTGTAATCTTTAATGAAAAGCCAATAAACTTATATTATTATTACATGATTAGATGCAAAATCGAAAGTTGTTATTTTAGTAGCAAATAAACAGTAAAATTGTAGCCGAGATCGTTCTAAATGTGAGCTGTGTTAAATGCCGTCTAGAATAAACCTAGGTCCCAGTCTAGGTAGACCTTTCAACTTGTTGGTATTAATTTAGGATGGAGGGGTCCACTGATTCTGGATGACAGAATGCAATTAAAATTGTTTACAAGTCTAAAAGACATGTTTATTGAAATTGTATGCTGTTAACATATTATATGGATGATGTGTTTTATTGGTATTTAATCTATAATGTTTTACGGGATACTATGCTATTATGTTCTAGGTATAACAAATTTGGTAACTGAGAATAAACAGATGCTTAGAGCACATTTATGTAAATACTAGCTGTTGCCCGCGACTTCGTCCGCGTGGTATTTATCAAAGACAACCGTTGACAACAGCCTGCTCGCCCATTGCTGAGCCCAGCGCTGAGCCCGCGGGACGCATTGCAGGTTGTTGCTATCAAACTTAATCAGGCGCTGCGCTGCAACATTGGTTTTAATTTTTTTTCGTGAGATCCTATTTTTTTTTTCTAAAATTAAAGTAGTCTAAGTTACTCCTTGTTACATCAGCTATCTGCCAGTGAAAGTCCCGTCAAAATCGGTCCAGCCATTTCAGAGATTAGACGGAACAAACAGACAGACAGACAGACAGACAAAAATTGAAAAAAATGTTGTTACGGTATAGGTAACGTGTATATATCCCAATGCACTTAGTATAAAGCGGTTATTTTAATATTACAAACAGACACTCCTATTTTATTTATATGTATAGAAAATAGCTACATATGAATGATAGATACCGCCTAAGTAGCACTGTTTTACCTTATTTACCAACCGTATCATTTGCTAAAGTTACATTATTTACTAAAACCGAGTCACGTTTAGATTGAGTGAGGTTAGTATATACTACTCGTATTCAACCGGTCGGCACCAGGAAGCCCATATTCGCGGTTACAAATTATCAATATTATAATAAGTTTATTGTGTATCTAACAACCTTGAAATAAGGCGATTTGAATAATAGGTATATTTTAGATGATATAATTCACTTCGCTAGTTGCTGCCACTACACATACAATTTAAAAATATTATAATGAAATAATATTTTAAGATTAGTTTCTCTTTTAATTATTACTAGCTGTAACCCGCGACTTCGTCCGCGTGGTATTTAACAAAGACACAACAGCCTGCTCGCGCGTTCTGAGCCCGCAGGACGCATTGCAGGTTGTTGCTATCAAACTTAATCAGGCGCAGCGCTGCAACATTGGTTTTTATTATTTTTCGGGAGATCCTATTTTTTTCTAAAATAAAAGTTACTCTTTGTTACATCAGGTTCAGCCATTTCAGAGATTAGCCGGAACAAACAGACAGACGGACAGACAGACAGACAAAAATTATAAAAAAAGTTGTTTTGGTATAGGTACCGTGTATACATCCAAATGCACTTAGTAAAAAGCGGTTATTTTAATATTACAAACAGACACTCCAATTTTATTTATTTGTATTGATTATCTGTATAACTGCAATAGGTGATAGTGACGTCAAATATCTTCAAACCATTTGTCACAGCGGCCGCCGTTTGCGAATGCCGTGGAGTGGGAATTTTCCGAGGGAACTACAACAGCTGAGCGCTTGCCTTGATCGTGACGTCAAGAAGCTGGAGATCTCCCCGGTGGAGCTTCGATGTCTGAAGAAGTAACTGGCTGACCACCTAAGCAGAGGCATAAGCGCTCAATTTCGGGACATCGCCCGCAGTAGAATACAATTTCTTGTAACCATTACGACTTGGTACCTATATGCAGGAGAGAGGACGCGGCATCGAGAACCCACGACTGCGCTGTGAATTATGGCTTAATATAGAGCAAGAAATTTAAATCAAAAGTCTTCAGTAAAACAATAGTTCTCAAATAAGCAACACAAGCAATTACATGCTTATGATTTTGGTGAATCATTCAGACATCCAATCCAATTTTGACAAGATCATCTTTAGAATTGGACTAAGCTAAATATAATTATATTGAGGTAAAGTCGTTGGTTCTCGTCTAAGCGTAAATACACTGTGGTAGACTTCATATCGAACAGATGGAGATGAAACGTGTGATAGGTACCTACCTAATACTAATTAGATTGTATCTCAACAAAGCGATACTTTATAGCTTGGTTAGCAACGTTATAATGATCTCGGTGCTCTGTGCGGTGTGTCGGATCGCATTACTCGCCAGCCTTGGGCTCGGTGAGTCGGCTGCGAGAGCAGACGCCCTGTCGCCAGCCGCGCGTACGACACCTTGATCTAGTAAAATGTGGTTACACCAACCATCTACTAAACAGCTAGGTAGCACTATAACTGTGGTGTACTTATGTGTGTTGATATCGTAGACAGAAACGATCTTAGACGAGGAGTATAGACAGACCGCGAACAACATATTGAAGCACAAAAACCAAGCTCATATATGTAAAGTAAACGGATGTTCGCGTGTGCGTAAAAACGCATTCGCGTTTACACAAATTGACTTGGTGTTCGTCCCTTCGTCTATATTATTTCATCGTGTAAGGTACGGATAATTGCTAGAGTTGATCCTTGTGCAACAGGTGATAACTTACCGGGAGCACTCATCAAATGTAGTAGTATAACATCAGTGAATGCGTCAAGGCGAACATTACAGTGAGTGCGCACACTTGCAATGATACAATATGTAACATTGGAGCAGTGATGATGGGCGTCTTGTTACGTTGTTGAACGTAGCGGTTACAAAAGCGAATGCTCAGTATCGTAATATAATCATAGCTTGCATTGTTCATTACGCGAATGCTATCGGTAAATGACCACCTTTACAAAATTCGATCTTGAGAAGCAGATTATTGGAAATTAAACTACAGACCGCATTTTGAGCTATTAAGCTGGTCCTCTATGATATAGGACTAAAATTACACGATATCACTTGCACCTCTACATACCTTTTCATGGTATACCTGCACAACGGACTGCAATAATTGAAGTTATCTCAAGTGCTTTATGCCTCGCATTAGCATTTACTTAATCAATGCTGCCACGTTTAATATTTTTGGTATTTCTATAAGGTGTAACAATATGGGTGTAGAATATTTTAAGAGGTACCCAAGTAGGTCAATCCGATCACGTTTAGGTAAAAAAATAAACGTGTATATT
The DNA here is from genome assembly GCA_905333125.1 of Pheosia tremula. NCBI lineage: Eukaryota > Metazoa > Arthropoda > Insecta > Lepidoptera > Notodontidae > Pheosia > Pheosia tremula. Next base: position 9,879,697 of record HG995411.1, on the reverse strand, counting down.
TTTGATGGTGTTTATTTTTTTTATAGCAGCCAAAGCAGTCACGTTGCGCCATGAATTTTTGTATGTGGTGATATTTTAAAATTTGTAAAATTTGAATGTGGTCTTAATGTCGTACAATGCAACTTTTAAAATAATTAGCACTATTATTGATGCACCTATATACTGTAGCGGAATGAAAATGTTCGTTACCTTAAAGTTGACTTTTGTTTGCAAGAGTTCAGGAACCGTAATACCAAAGTTCCAGTGCAAGAAACAGTACTGCCAACATTTTAATAAATGCTACGCGTTTTGTTATGGGTTTGACGAGTTTACTATAGAATCCATAGAAAAAAACGATGGAAGGAGACTTTTTGGCGGGAAGTTAAACCAAGCAGTTGTTAATTTTGTTCTTATTTACCTAAAAATGTGTTTCTTTGATTAATTATTTGTTATATTAGTGGGATATTAACCATTGTGTGTTCATAAATGTGCACGAGTGAAGGAAATTAAAATCAAATTGTATAACTTGACTCTTCAAGTTCTCCCGAGATGTCCTATTAATTTTCAGTAAAGAATCCTCAGTTTTACTGATAGGGGTAGTAGGGGGTTGATTTCGACAATGGTGTCGAACTCTATCCTCTACTAGTTGATGACGATGATGGCATCGTCATCAACTTAATCATCATCATCAGGGGTACATATAATTCAATAACAATTATCAAGAATTACAAGACACTGGCAATAATGGCACTATTTTGTAGTCGATTGCCAACCTAAAAAAGAAGAAGAAGAAACTCCATCGTTTCTTCTGCCATAATGTTTTAAAAAGTGGAGTAAAATCGTGAAGTGAATGTTCTATGGGTTATGCTTACTCCATTCTATCAATTATAAAATATTTAAAGAATAGACACTGGCAGAAATGACTATATTTGTAGCCTATTGCCAAAATTAAGGTTAAAAGAAAGAAGAAAAGCGCATGAATGCAATGGTGACATTGTCTTTAATCATCCGATACAAAGAGCACATAATCACTACGTTTATATTAAAAAAATACTAGACGTTACCCGCAACTACGTCCGCGTGGTATTTAACAAAGGCACAACCGTTGGCAACAGCCTGCTCGCGCGTTATAAGTGCGGGACGCATTGCAGGTTGTTGCTATCAAACTTAATCAGGCGCAGCGCTGCAACATTGGTTTTATTTTTTTTTCGTTAGATCCTATTTTTTTCTCTAAAATAAAAGTAGCCTAAGTTACTCCTTGTTACATCAGCTATCTGCCAGTTAAAGTCCCGTCAAAATCGGTCCAGCCATTTCAGAGATTACCCGGAACAAACAGACAGACAGATAGACAAAAACTGAAAAAAAATGTTGATTTGGTATAGGTACCGTGTATACATCCAAATGCAGTTAGTAAAAAGCTGTTATTTTAATATTACAAACAGACACTCCAATTTTATTTATTTGTATAGATTAATGGCAGGTCAAAGCATAAGGCAAGATAAACAAATTAAACAACTTTGATTTGAGTAAATTTTAACTTTGATGTCGAACAGTTAAACATATTCTAATCTGTGGCATAGTTTGAAAAAAATCAACGGTTTAAGACTATGGTGCCAGTGTCAAGTATTTCAATAGCGTTTAGCTACAAATTAGTGTGAATATTCGCAGTGTCGAGTAAAATTTCTTGATCGTTCTTTCAAGAGTACACCTGATGATACTGATGTTGATTTTGATGTCGATGACGATGATGAAACGAATCCCCTATCCCTATCAGCAAAGTTGTGGATACTTTACTAAAGATTTACCGGATATCTTGGAAGAACTTGAAAAGTTAAGCAATATAATTTATTTCAATATAATTTTATTTTTATTTCCTTCACTAGTGCACCTTTATGACTACACAATGGTTAATAACCCCACCAACATTCTATCTTCATTATTTAACAACGAAACAATTTAACAACTTCACTCATCAACTTTCATCAAAAAGTCTAGGTCCTCTTCTTCTTTCCTTACGAACTGAGATGCGCTTTAATCGAAATCGATGTACTAAAAAGTATCATCTAGATAAAATGTCAATAATAAATGTCTGTGGTTGACATTGTATTGTTAGGTTGATAGATTTTATGACGATGGTGAATTTATTTGATAAGTTATTTATATTTTTGATTTTTAGTTTTCAATCGACGCACAGTTCTCTATTCTCAAGATTTAGGAATCCCAACGAGTATGTAGCGCCCGCAGACACTTGGCTACCGCTCGAAGAACTGCCGCCTCGTGTTTACGAAAACCTGCTGCTCGAGGTACCAGAGCTAGCTACGATTAGGAATCAAAACATGAAGTCTTACACTAAGCAGCCATTCCGAATGCCGTACATCAAGAAGTCTCCTGTAGTAGGCGATGACAATGATTCAAGTAATGAAGATTATCTTAATGTTTATGATAAAAATAAACAAGTATCAGCTCTTCACATCCTGAAAGATTATCCGGAAGCCAATGTAACAACAACAATTAGAGCGGTCACAAAACACAAGTCTGCTTCAAGAGTAATGCCTTTCCTGACCCTCAGTAGAAAGAAACAATTAAAATGGGCCCATCGTAGACCTAAGAATGGCAGAAGATTTTTATTTGATGGCTTCAGATGGACGGGAACGAGGGTGGCAACATGCTACGCTTGCGGAAACTGGGCAACAGAAATCCCCGTTTCTCCATTATGCAAAGATGCATTTGAATCTGACGACTGGGCAGCAAGAACCACAGCGAGATACTTCCGAGCAAAATGCATAAGGAATACGCGTTACTGGGCATATAGGGCCGAACCAGCAAAATTTGCCGGCTATGAACATACAACAGATAAGGGTTTGATGAGAGGTTACTATGGAATGTATATAAAGGGTTGTGTCAAGAGGTTTCTGGATGTCGGGTCTGTGTATACGCAGAGGAGCTGTAGAAGTTGGTGGCCGACGACACTAGAAGGTCGCAGAACTTTTGCCACTCACAGGTACCGCCGGTTGGAATTAATGCTGAAGAAGGAGACGAACGCGTGCATCATGAGTCCACACGCGTCACTAACGCCGTTCGCGCGATCCATCTCGCTGTTCGCGAGATACTACGTATGTGTATGTAATGGAAGATACTGCAATGGATGTGCAACGAATGCTGTTTGTGTTTCTTTATTGTTTTTAGCGCTGTTTAATATATATTTAGCTTTTTACTTGTGGGTGTTTATTTTATGTAAGCACATTTGCTAAGTGACGAACGTGTCCAACGCTGTAGCCATACAATTAAAAGGAAGTATCAAATGATTGAAAAGGCTGACGCTATTTTGAAGTCATTGAATTGGCAATTAACTAGTTTAAATAATCAGTATTAGAATGGTTTTATCTATATTCTGGCAGAATTACGTTATAATACTACTTATCACTATTATCATTTTGCCCTGAGAAAATATGAGGCTTAGGTCAATGCGAGATTAATTCCTCGCAGATTATTGAGTAATAAGCCCGCAGCTTGTGGCTAACAGCTCGCCACAATACACAATTAAACTAAGCAACGCTTGCATTACGGGTTACGTACAATGGACTGGGGGCGATCCCTGTATATAATTACTTATATAGCTATAAAGCATCCATGACTTTGGTACAAATATTTGTAGTCATTGCACAAAGTTTGTGGCCTACCGGGGTTCGAATCCAAGATCCCCGGTACAGGAAGCAGCTCAAATCGCTTATATCGACTCTTGAAATTAGCATGCCTATGCCGTCTCCAATTAAACGTACTGTCAATCACAATGAATGATTTGCGTCACCCTCATTCAGGAGCGGCCTTGGTGTGTCAAGTTCAGCGGTTCATCGTTCGCTGTATCACCAGCGTGCCTTGGCCTGCCTCGCCCCGCTTTCTACTTTACTTCGAGGCTTGGAGGGGAGCTCTGAACGGCGGCAAGAAGATCTGGAAATATTGGTCAGCTTATGGAGATTATTTGTGAGCCAATTATGTTTAAAGTTCTACGGTTACATCATTGTTGGCATGGAAATTTGGAAAATTTTCAATTAAATGTAATGAGGTATTTAAGGTAGGTAATTTAGTGGCCAAAATAGTTAAAAGGAGTTATTACGTGTGTAGCCAATATTTTTAGAACAATTTTAAAACATTGTGAAGAAATCAGTTCTAGATAGACGTGAAGTCCGCCAACCCGCACTGGGCGAGCGTAGCCAACTATCACCGAATGAATTCCCCTCACATTGAGGAAAGGCCTCAGCCCCACAGTGGGCTATTCAAAGAGCTAATATTTTAATATATATTGGCAACAAACACTCGTTCAAATTTAAAAACAACTTCAAATAGAACGTGATTAGAACTGTTATTATATATTATCATTTTATGCTAATAACTAAACAGAGCTTTTGCCGGTGTCAAAAAAATAAGTTAGAATATCGAGATGTAAAAGAGCTAAATAACATAAAAAGCATTGGATCCAATTGGTAAAACTTGCGGCATCTGAATCTGGGCGGCACGGTACAGCCGGCAAGCTATTTGTGGTGTTTTCTGAATAAGTTTTGTCCTTACTTCTCTCTTACTTCCGAGTAGGTATCACGTACAAACGGCTGAACAGATTTCAATGAAATATGGTTTAGAGACAATACTATTCGTCAAGGGCGAGATTATTCGTGAGCTAGCCGTACACTTCATAGTCTACGTATTTAGACATTTTGTATGGAGGATTGAAAGTTTCAAATACTGTCCGCTACAACATATGTTCAATACTCCATAAAAAAGGTCTACAAAGAACGTATACTGTAACAACAAACTCATAAAAAACTTTCCAACCCAGTGAAAGGATAGTTCTTCTATGAACTGGAATTTCAACTTTTTTGATGTGTGGTTTTAGTGATTAGGGTGACGCGGATACTAACTTATTTTTACTAAAGGTATTTTGTTTTTTATAACACTAGTGGCGAAGACCTGCGTGACCTGCGGCTCAGGTGCAAGGTCAGCTCGCCTCGATCCAATTATAAGGATTTTGTACGTTTGCTGACGAGCGATCGTGAATAATGAGCCACTTCCTCATCGGTCAAGTAGTCGTAAGTGTAGCTGGCGACCCCTGAATTCGATTCCCGAGTCGTGTAAAGTATATTCTAAATACGTAACCGCATTTCTTGCAGCTGTAAAATATGGAAGACAAACATCCCCATTGTAGGGAGCTCTTTGACCTTTCTACAAGAAACATGTATCACTAAGAAGATACACAGGTGGCGCTGACGATTCTCCTTGCAATCCTGAAACGCGCTATGAGAGTTTTCAGAGAACATAACATCGGCGGATGTGTTTTACAGATAGATTTCCGCCTACCTCACCGGCAGGCACATTCGTGATGGATTTATCTATACATATAAATAAAATTGGAGTGTCTGTTTGTAATATTAAAATAACCGCTTTTACTAAATGCATTTGGATGTATACACGGTACCTATATCAAAACAACCTAAAAGTAATGTAGTAATAAAGTATATGTGCTAAAATAACAAGTTTATTTCTATGGAGTTTCATAGTGTTTGGCTGCATGGCGTAAATGTGTTAGTCTTAGAAGAAAACACTTTTATGCACTAGAGCATAAAATGCAATGTTAGTCGGCTGACATAAACAAGAACTTTATGAACACGAGAAGTGAAAATGAAATAATTTGAAATTGGCAAAATGAAACTACGTAGGTATTAGCGCAGGGTAAAGGACTGACTTGCATTCTCAAAGAAAAAAAAAGCTCAAATTTATTTTTGCACGTTTATTTTGTGTATAAATGTGATTGGTATGATCTTCTTGTTAAGCCCTTAAAATATCTTACACTATTTTTGTTATACCGTATTTTTTTCGCAGCACAATGTGAGTAAATATTCAATTACTTTCCTCTCTTAGCTGAATAGTCCCCACAGCGAGCCCACCCTCGCCCAAGCTAGACCCTCGACACTGGAGAGTTGCCCTTTGTGTCGTCACCTTCGTGTTGCAACTCTGTGCCACTCGTCCTGTTGTTAAGACCTCTTTTTATATTGCAGTGTTTTAATAATGAGAATACCTTTTTAAACTCCATTCCAGGTGAAGATTTATCGTTTTTATTTTGCAGTTTCGTATTTTCAAAGTTTTAGATGGATTTTCTTTAAAGTGTTTAACTTTTTCATGTGTAGGTTAGGCACAAAGTTCAGCGCGGGTTTTAGAATAAACTACTTGGAATATTTTAACGACGTACTTATACAGGGTGATTTTTTATTATGTAAAGATTAAATCCTTTCTGAAAAATTTATAAATTTTGGTATAAGTATAACATTCCCTCTTACTATAAATAAAAAGTGGTTTAATATCTCTTTTCCTATTATTAATAATATTTAGCTATACTGCCAGTCGGCTACATATATTGTATATTATAAACCGATAAACAACACATAACGTAAACAAGGAAGAGGATTTAAATAACAATCAATGAAGTTCTATTGTCTATGCCTCATTTTACAGAAACAATATCACTACATGATATTTTATTGTCTCTTCAACATATAAAGAAATGTAGAGTAAGGCAAACACATACGGACTTTGTTAGGGTCCCTACGACTAACCCTTGTTGAATCGTTCAGTCCGTCCTTTCAGACGAGTCTGCACGGTGCCTTAACTTCAATAGTTTTAAATGCACAGAGATGAGAGTCGGCTTAGAGATTGCTCAAATCTCAGAGTATATAAGACAACCATTGATTTAATGTCTCGTAAATCAATGGAGACAACATAGAACTCCCTTATTGGGATCAGTGTATAGGTGTACAACTGCGATAGATAGGCATGCAGGCAATGGCGGAGTGGTTTTTCTCTGTTTCATTCTGACTGCTCAACTATCGTCCTTAACTAACTCTGACTAATGTCGACTAGCAAAAAGGAGTGTCCATTGGTTCATTTATTATTACATTTAAAGATTGAAATAACATGTAGCAAGACAAAGTGCTTCCATTTTGAAAAGTTCAATGCATGTGGTATTTGAAAACACATATTTAAGTAATGTAACGATTCAATTAAAAATAAACCTAAAAAATATTAGCACAAAGTCCACGTTAACCGTAATACATAATTGTAAGTTGACAATGTTATATTTATATGCAAGGCAAACGAATGTCCTCGTTATTGCTTGAGTAATAAAGGTGACGAAGACAGTAAGAGTTAAGTTGGTTCAGTGTAATTACTTTGTACATCCACAAACACGTGTTATACATTGCCGTACTTTATGATTGTTTGTTTGTGAGTCATCCGCGATTTTAACAAAAGATATTGTACATTTATTATGGGCGAGAATACATTTCAAAAGAATGTTAAAATGTCAAACGTTGCTAGAGAATAATGAGAAATTAACATAATGCCTAAGTACTGAATATTAAATATGGTTTGGAAAAGATTCAGTTACAGGTTTTTCGATCCTACCTTGTATGTACTTAGGTACCATACTAAGTGAAATAAATAATACAGCGAAGCTTTGCGAACAACATATTGAAGCCCAAAAATCCAAGCTGATTTTTAATAAATAAATATCGCCAGACGAACACACCAACTATACGGTCCCACACAAAGCAACGCTTGTATTATGGGTACCGTAAAATGGACTGCGGGCGAACTCAGTATATATTCCTTTTAGAGATTTTGTCCCTACCAGGATTCGAACCCGGGACCCTCGGCACGGAATGCAGGGTCACTACCAACTGCGCTCATCAGGCCGTCAAACACTAGTAATACTATTAATTCATCCGAACGTGCCATGACAAAATCATCTCCTCAGCCTTCTCCAATAGTCTGCGCCTGTCTCCATTCTAATGAATATTTCATTAGTAAATTATTCTATTTAACTGCAGCGTGAGTCTCGCGCCCGCGCGGTACGGACCGGATAACACTAGTTTGCACTGGATTATTGTGTTATCTGTGCGACGCGAGCGTCACTTGTTCTTCTCGTTGCGGATTAGCGGGGACTTAAGGATCCATCCGAGTCCGTTAGCGCGAACACTAATTTTAATAGATATTTGAATGGGGTTAGCGCGGTTTGTTTGAGTTTATTTTACGCTACTACTACTATTCACCTAATCTTTTACTGGGTGGCTCTGGAGGAGAAAAAAATTAGGTAACCAGAAAATTGGGTTGACATTCACATTGCCGAAAAATATGTACCTAGTAAAACCGAGTAGGCACTAACACTTCTAAAGCACAGAAGAAATTTGACACTTCACAAAGGAACTCTAGATTTACCTACTTAACACACTTGATGTCTTAAGTCAGGTGAAAATAATAGAGATATCTAACCAGTTACGTAGTGGCAAACCGGGAGTTGAACGATCAAAACATACACTACATGATAATAAGTAACAATGTATTATTTACGACATCCTCTGTCGCCCGGCGCTCGTTAGCATGGTGTCCGCTAAGTAATGGCCGAGCAGTGAACACTCGCTTCCAGTTTTGCGTCACAGAACAAAGTCTACATGGTTTACTGTATGTACAACTTTTTGTACGGTTCTGTACTTATTCACGATATTTAGTTTTAATAGAGCAAAGCTGGCGTTAACCGTGGGCTTTTACCTGTCACAATCATGCTCTTTATAGATCGTACTATGTGGATCAGACTAAAAGCAATAAGGTCAAGGTACATAATTTATGATGATTTGCCATCCATTATTTCAATATGGTACTAAATTTTTTTAAGGAACTTGGAATTATTATAAATGTTTCCTAATTCAGCGTTGAATCAACTGGGCTGCTCCTGACTGCTTCTATATTAATTTTAAATATTGATATGGCCCCAAATTTTTTTTCACGAAACGTAAAATTTAAATCTCGTTTTATATTAAATATTTGAACACATAAGTACTAAATGTCAGTAGTCTCAGCAATCAATCGGAAATACAAAAGCAACTCATATCTGTCGTAGGGATTTATTTGTTGACGAAGGGATCTCTAAAACGAGCTTTCCAATAAAAATTGATGGAGCCACCAAAAATATTATAAAAGTTGCGAGGTAAGTTAAGGGTATGAGCACACTTGAGGCTTTGGTTCCACATATTGTATTTACAAACTAATGACTAGAAGTTACGCAAAAAGGTTATAATCAATATCTTTTATATCCCTGTCTATGTTTGCCCTCTAGGTCGACATCTAATTGATGGAGTTCGTTCGCCTTACTACAATTATTATAGAACATAAACAATATCTATTGGGTGATTGTCAAAAATGACATTTAGATATTTTCGCCGCGGGCTCCCAAAATCATGTTTATGTCACAAAATCATCGATGTAAAACCAATGAGACGCCATTATTATCTCAGAATTGTCATTTACCTATGGACATTCTACAGGTGCCCGACACGCCTCACGGGCAAGGCTAGACAATCCCATAGCCTAACAGCTGAGCGGTGAACGAGTTGCCATAACATTATCTTGTGAAATGCGCTAATATTCTAATGATCGCGGGCGATGGGCGATGGGCGATGGGCGCAAGTATTCTAATGATCTCAAGGATTTACTGGCCTATCTTGAATCAGTAGTAAAAAAAGTTACGCCCCGGTGTGCCCCAACCCTAATCCCGAACAAGATAAACGATAAAGCCACGGCTATTAATTCCGCAGCACAATAAAAATAAGAGAAAAAGATTGGAACACAAAAAGACGCGAGAGGCAAAAAGTAGAGTCGTCGTAACCGGTCCGCTACCGGTGCTGCTGGGTTAAGGCCAAGGAATACAGTACACTATATAATAGGTACGTTATTGATACTGCCTCTATGTAGAGATGCAAGTTATTTCTCACACACTTGAGAAATAACTTGCCACTAAGAACTTAGAGCATTATCAGTTTTATAACCTCTCGTAGATTTTCAGTGCATGGCTCTATCGGATTTGGTAGTACCCGATTATTAGACAGATTTAAGAGAGTAGAAGACAAATATCAACAATACCTTCAAAGAGAGAGTTTGAGAACCAATTCGATATAGGATAAGATAAAATGTTCAGGACGTGATTAGCACAATAGAGTGACCCTGCTTTCTGTACCGAGGGTCCCGGGCTCAAATCCAAGTAGGGGCAAAATATATGTGATGATCACGAATGTTTTTACCCGACGATTCATGGATATTTAATACCCCAGGCCATTTTACGATACCCATAATAAAGTCGATACTTATAGTTTGGAACCGTTCAGTTGGTGTGTCATCTGGCGATATTATAGCCGGATCAGAGTTCTCGATCCACTGACCTAGTAACAAATGAAACAATAACAAAAAAAAACAGCTTTGTCTATATGTACTACAAATATTATCCTCGGAAAATATCTACATATCTACAGAAGATTAAACAAGCTGCACCTTAAAATAAACATCTCCTTTTAATTTCCTGTCTGCTTAGACGAAGAAGCTAAGTAACATTACCCTACATGTCTTCCGGCCAGCCATCAATCTTGGTGTTGCAGCCTCCCATTTAATTTCCCTTTGACATACATACAACACAATGTACGTTTTATAATAATTGCTAACATAAATCAAATTACTCTATACACTAGAATCAACCAGCTTTGGTAGAGAATGAAATAAATGCAGAAGCTAATTTAAAAAAAAACTACAACAGTTAAATTGTCCCATGTTCACGCTGTAATCTTATAACTTGAACAGCGATGGAACCTCTATGCCTGTAATTAATAAAAAGTAATTACTTCCATTACATAAACCCTCATGTTCTGATAGCCGGCCAGCCTGGGTCCTATCTTACCCGCTATAATCGTAAACAAGAGTCTAGCGAAGAAGCCATTAGTTCCATGGAAGGGTTCCGTACACTCCGCACTTAAGGTCTTTGGTTTTATAGAGTCTGGCCGAGCAATTATCACGGATCCTTGAGAGTAAGCAAGATGTAGTTTCAATTCTGAATTTACTATTATATTATCACTACGCAACTGATCTTTATTGGCAATTTTGTAGTTCAATTAATGTGTGGGTGTTTACGTACGATACGTACTGAGGACAAATGAATAAAAGTCACAGGAACTAGTGATTGTTTGCATGTTGAGTGAGTATTAGCGATTGAAGTCCTATTATACATACTAGGTTCGCCTCCAGTTCATTGTGTTGTACCTATAATAAAAGCATTACTTAGTTTCGGACCGTACAGTTTGTGTTTGCCTGGCGATATATATTATTACATTATAAATAAACTTTAAAAAATCAAGTCGATGTTGCAATCCGTTGCAACTGTTCGAAACGTCTGTATTCAGCCCTTTGGAATTACGGTCGTGATGTTAAATATGGATCTCCACTCTCCAGCATAGCGACATCCTCGCTAACACGATGTGCGTCTCGTATCTATGTATTTGTCTCGACCGTATGCAAACTTGTTAAGTAAATGCACGCTAGATTACATTAGCAATTTGCGACTCACCGCTAAACCAATATACACCTGACATTTTGGATACTCATTAGTATTGTCTATTCGTGATGTCCGAAATAACTTTGAAAATATTTTCCAAATATAGGTTTAGTTAATTCATACTTGGTGGCATTTTGTGAGCAATGTTCTGCTTTGTACTGGATACAAGAGGAGTATTTCGTACTCATATTTCCAGACAGGATAATGCACTGCTTGTTATTTAATATTAACTCAATAATACATACCTTCTCATCTTAATAAAAAAAATGTTTTCTATCCAAATTACAAACTGAGATAATGTATCTAACTAGCGGAAACTTTTGTCGTTAACATGATACAGACGAATAAGTTTTAGGCTGGGATGTGAACTGCCTGAAATACCAGCTCGTAATAGGCCCTTGCATGGCTGGTAGCCACGTAAGGCGTGGGTGCCGTGGGCCACCTTCCCACGGCCTCCGGTCCGAGAGTCCTCGCGCTTGAATGTGTACCTATGCATCTTTTTTCAATTTGTGAAAAGATTTTGCCTTGTCTATTAAAAGCCGTGGTGCGGATACAAATTTTATTCATCTTAAAACTATAAATCCCATCGGCTGGCCAGTATCAAGAGATAGATTCTAACCTATCACATATTTCTAACGCTAAAGTACGCTAAACTAGTTTCAAATTTCAATTGAAAGTAAACAAAACGACTCTAGAACCTTAACTCTTTACATAACAGATCCTGAACTGGTTTGTTCTGGTACTTATCCGTCTCGCTCGTGCATCACGAGTCTGAGTGAGATGCAGCAAGGAGTGGCCCTGCTGATCGTAGACGATAAAGTACCTCAATGTTTATGTACCGGCCGACAATGTTTTGGTTTTAAGAAAAAAATGTTTCGGAAATTTTTTCAAAAAGTGTTGAGACGATTTAAATTTTCGACTTTTTTAAGTGTTATTTTTAAGATATAAGATTTTTTGTGTACCAAACGTTCAGGCATTTAATTTTAAAGTTTTCAGGGGCAGGGCTGTCCTACAAACATTCATATTCTATGATACTCATAATCCTTTTCGTTGCGGTTACGAAAGTATGATTACTGATAAAATAAGTCTGTAACTTATTAAATGAAGTACGTTTTATATGTTTTTTAAGATAGCCTTAGTTACTTCATATAATGAGTTTCGTGACTACCTAGAGTGCGCTTTTACCCGCAATACCTTCCACTAGTACAGGCTGTTCAATAGTTGAAGTAGTTAGTATAATCGCTCCGCCTAACTACCGGCCCCCGGGGGTCGGTATTTCTCCAACTGTCATCGCCGCTCCCATCTAAGTTTTGCCAAGTTTAAACTAGTTTAGTTTACTTGGCAGTGTAGGTGAACTATATTCCTCATTTTTCCCGGGACGTCTTATAATTATTTCGCGTGACATGAAATGCCAGTTTGAATGATTGAGTACAGTGGAATTAAAAGTTCATTTACGGAGTATTCGTTATAGGAATCGTATTTTACATTTTAAGATTGCAATACCTACGTCAAAATATAAGTAAATATAAACATGTTTAAGAAACAAGGCATGATGATATGACATTCTATCATTAAAAGTTGTCCTCATTTTTTGATAAAATAATGAGTATTATTATTTATATCGACGTAGTGTCTAAGTGATTACAGTGAGATGACTTGTGACAGCAAATAGTTTTTTTTTAATGCCCGGAGAGCGTCTTATAATAAGGACAAGCAGATGGTGTTCCTACAATAACGCTACCGCGTGTCTCCTTGAGGAATTTTTAGATTTATTGAAAGGGTTACAAGTTCGCGCCGGGAAGGAGCCGCCGTGGGAGATATTGTTTGACTCAAGATAATGTGTTTCAACTTAGTTGTCGATGAGATTTTATTTAATTAATGTTAATAATAATAAGGTTAATTTATTTTTAATTATTAAGTGCCATTGCCTTTTTCAAGTGCTACGTTTCCTTGATGAAGGTATGTTATTCATACAAGAAAGTGTAATATTTAACAAGCATATGAATGCTACTACGTAGCTAGCCCACAATCGTATTTATTTGTCTTTGGGGATGGAGCATGCAAGCACGGGGAATCTCAAGAAGTCTCACTAACCCATCTAAAACTGGGCTGGCTGAACGTAGCTTAATCGCGTCCATCTATCGAATGCTTAACGAACTACGACTTCCTCTTGTTTGACCATATATATAGATACATACTGACAAATATAATGGTGTACCCAAGCCTGGTAGGTATAGCTAAGCTATAATATATTGGATACAAGTCGACGACGACACGCTGCAGAAAAAAAAAGCGTAAGGCGGTAGCAAAACAAGGATAGGGCTGCCACAGGCACAAAGACATATTTTAGTAATGTAAAAGTAAAACTATTTAGGTACAAGGTTTAAGGTAACAAGCACCCGGCGGATTTCAAGTACATAATGTTAAAATAAACTCAATAAACAATACTGCTTCGTGCTTAGCGATTTAAATTTACTACTCTGAAAGATTTCCATTGAAAAACAAGATAATACGAGGAATGTTTTCTACAAACTTACAGCAATTATTAATATATGTATTTATTGCCATTCAGTTTTATTTCTCTAAACAATTCTACCCTAGAATCATTTTAAAGGTATTATAAAAAACTTGTTTTAAAAGTAACCTATAAGAAAATAATTGTGAAGAATTCATAGTTAATTAAAGTAATTATTATAAAAAATTGAACGAGATGTGCCTACCAGTAATTAAGGAAGTGATTGAGTTAAATTTATTGAAAAAAAAAACGAATGCGCAATTTAAATTAAAACTAACAATAATACCCAATATTAAATTTGTTAGTTGATGACCCTGGAGGGAGAGGCAAGCCTCCAAACACGACTGGTTATTCGAGTTTCTTGGCGCTCGACAAATATCATGAACGTCTTATGAGCAACACTGACCGTTTAAAATGAAACCCTATCAATTAATCCGAAATCATAAATTGCTTTGCAAGACCATTCACTTAGCAACTACTCCGAGTAAAAAACTCATAACGTATACATTTCTCTTTCGCTCCTGTGGGGTCTTTATAGCGTTGTCTTGCTCATGACAGCTGTCAGAGCCAGTTTTCATGGTTGAAACTTGAAAAGTGGTAGAGTCATAATGTATACAGGTTTTGTGTGTTTGTATCCTTTGAATTATTCTATTACAGGGCTGTAAATAAAAAATATAAATGTTTTTGTAAGCTTTTCATTATTATATTAAATTGAGATGTTTGGTGCGGATGTAGGCTTCTTTGGCAGTAGGTGTGTATGTATTTGAATACATTATTTACCTTGGAGAAGAATTGGCTGAAGGAATAATACAGAATGAGCATTGCGAACAACATATTGAAGCCCAAAAAACTAAGCCGATTTGTATAGGACACGCGAACTAGTGTGGACGTAAGGTCGTAATTCGCCTATATTAATTTTTCGTCGATGGGAGAGCACTGAAGATGAGTAGGTATGATTGTGCTGAGCAAATATTATTATAGGATAGGTACCTAGTAAAATGAAGTAAAATAAATATTTTGGTATGAATTTGAAGGCTTAAACAATTAGGTCCAAAGGTCCTGCGAGATAAACGAAAAGGTAGGACCTTGACCTACACCAACCGATAAGTAATTAATAATTCTGATGTTTTGACACGATCGAATTATTTACACATTCATTGTTGCCCTTTTTAACATTATTAAGGTTTTTATTTCCATGCACACGCCAAAAATCGCAGGCATATCACCAAATTGAGATCCATCTCAAAAGACAGGCCATCTCACTGGTATCTATACTGCGTTTATGTATAAGTATGTACTCAGTTACTCTATCCAATAGTGTCTGTACTTTAGTCCCGTCGAAATATCTACTACCCTCATTATTTCTAGGAGAAGTCTGCTCCTAGTAGGTTTTGAATGGGTTAAAGCAACGAGCTATTAAGATAAGTTAAAGTACTTGTAGCGAACAAACTATGACGTTACCTTAGTACCTACACCATAACAATTTGTTTAATTCCACACATCCGTTGCTCACTTCATTATTCTGAGATACGCTAAATTTAATAGCCTCTATAACTTAGTTGCCATCTACGTTAAACCTTATATATACTTGGAGAGCCAACATGTCATTGGATATTCGATCGTAAAATAACATATATAGAACTTAAGACGTTCATTTTATAACAGCAAAAAGTATATATGTTTGGTTATTTAATGTAAAGACAATCTATTTGCGTGCACTAATTTGGTTGTTTAATAATTGTGAACCGTATCTCATTTTAGTAAGGGTTCGGATCTATTTATGTAACAGTAAATACTATGTTTGTGTATGTAATGATGCTCGAAGTAGTAATATGTGTAGATAGATATAGTTTTTTTGTATCGGTGTAATACAAAATGAGCCGTAATTATTTCACGAGGTCGCATTATTTTATATCTGCCTACATATTATGTACATAGTTTTAAGTGGTATCCTTGCGATATATTCAATCTTCCATCTTAGACGAAAAACAATATATTACAACTATAATTTTCGTATCATTCCTCCATTTACTGGTAACTTAAATACAGCGGAGAGCTATTAACTCTCGGTAGCTTCATTAAGTATGGTTAGAGCACATCATTATAGAGGAAATATTTTATCATCAAAATGTTCGTCTACTTACACTAATATTTAGTACTAGCTGTTGCCCGCGACTTCGTCCGCGTGGTATTTAACAAAGACACAACCGTTGGCAACATCCCGCGGGACGCATTGTTGCTATCAAAACTTAATCAGGCGCAGCGCTGCAACATTGGTTTTAATTTTTTTTCGAGAGATCCTATTTTTTTTTCTAAAATAAAAGTAGCCTAAGTTACTCCTTGTTACATCAGCTATCTGCCAGTGAAATTCCCGTCAAAATCGGTCCAGCCATTTCAGAGATTACCCGGAACAAACAGACAGACAGACAGACAGACAGACAGACGGACAGACAGACAGACAGACAGACAGACAGACAAAAATTGTAAAAAATGTTGTTTCGGTATAGGTAACGTGTATACATCCAAATGCACTTAGTAAAAAGCGGTTATTTTAATATTACAAACAGACACTCCAATTTTATTTATATGTATAGATTGTTTCATCTTCGATGACGTGCAGTGAAGAGGTTCACGCTAATTCTCTATCGGAGATGACGATGCAGGAAAACGACAGTTCAGAACCAGAACCCCTCGAAAGACGTGTCAAGTCCGCCAATCCGCACTGAGCCAGCGTGGTGGACTATGGCCTTATCCCCCTCGCATTGAGGGGAGGCCCGTGCCCAACAGTGAGACATAAAAAGGGCTGGTATTATTATTTATTATTATACATCAAAGTTTCGCAGGCCACTGGTTGGATACATATGGCCAAAGTGTAGATATATATTATCTGACTCTGACCCTGCCTTCTACTCAGAGTCATGCATGTTTAATATCTATATAAGTATTGTATACTCGGTTCGCCCCCAGTCTATTGTACGGTACCCATAATACAAGCGTTGCTTAATGTGGGACCGTATCGTTGGTGAGTTCGTCTGGTGATATTTATTTTATTTATATAGCGGACTGTCTATCCATAACTACTTATACTCAGTAGAGTAACTACACGGAAAACATTATCGCAAAAATATTGTTATAGGTACTATAGCCACACAATCTGACTCGGCCACCGTTCATAAAAATAACCATTTATTTTAAATAGGTTAAACTTGGTATAAAAGTATTCTCTTACTTGTAGGTACTCGTATAATAAAAAGTTGACCGGATAAAAATACTGCGATTAAGATCGAAAGAAGCTGGGATTTAGTGGTATTTAATAAATAGGTATTTATTATACTGAGCCGAATTATAAAGCAAAAGAGCGATTTCAGGATCGTAGGTTGAGGTGCTTTTGAGGAATTTAACAACATGTATATTAATATAATTATTTGGAAATAACAATCTTCTAGAACTTATTAGTATCATCCGGGGCATCGACACCGATAGTATTGTATGCCTCTGCCTACCCATTCGTGGAAAACTCGCGTGATGGTAGTTGTGACAACTACCTGGTCCATCGCGGCGGCAGTAAGTACGTAGGCGTACTCCTTTCCAAACTAGTTTGACCATGTATTCAACCCTCGGTTTTTTGTCCCCCGTCCCGGCATGGGCAATCAGGGACCATGCATTATTTATCCCTGTTAATTTATGCTCCAACATAATGATAGGTTTGTTGGAAAGGTTTATGTGGGTGTGATTAGTGTTGTTGTTTTGTTGTGTTTACGTAATGATTTTTGGGTAGATAACTTGTTTGTTTCTTTTTATTGGGGCCTCTAGTCTTGTCGTAAACTTTCTGAAGTTACTTAAGTACTTAAACTGAATGGAATTGCATATAATAAATATCACAGCTGTGTGTCACGATATAGAAATAATTCAGAAGACCAGAATTATCTTAAAGACCACCTCCCGAATTTATAGATAGTTATAATGGCATTATAGAGATCTTTTCAGAGGAAAAATGGCTTTCTACTCCATTATAACTTTCATAAATTTGAGGTTATATCTTCAATTCACATAATTATCATACGAGTACTTACGCACATGGCAGGTTGGCGGTAATTTGCAAACACTGATAGCTTGCCTGTTTGTCTGCATACATGTTTGTGTTGCGCAACATAACATCTGTGGCCTAATTCTATTAGTATGTAGTTGGGAACACATTATAAGTATATCGAAGTCGATAAAATTCTCCCATATAAGCTGCTGTTTTTCGAATTGTAAACATGTTTTGGTAAATTATGTTCGACACAGAGCGACAATGAAATAATAAAGCCTTATATGGAGCGTAGAGTCAATATTTTTGTAACTATTCACAGAAATGTAGCTTGTTGTTTTTGTATCTTAAAAATATATATGCTGTATGAGTCACACCTCGTTAATCAGCTCATGAGTATATTCGCAATTTCAGATGAATTATGGAGTTGTCAGGTAACCTTTAACAACATCTCTACCTACTCCTTCAAAGAATATACGCGTTATAGTAAATAGAGACGAAAACTGACTGCACTTGAGCACACAGCGAACAACACTCCTTTATAAAATGTATGTAATCAATGTTATCTAATCACCTTCATATGTAAATAGCACTCAAAAGTATCGTTGTATCGCTGATAAGCCTGGAAATAGCCAAACTCAAGTCTAGACTGCAGTTTATGTAACACACGGACAATTGAGCATCAATGAGCCTGTGACCACACTTGATGGAGGACACGGGAAGCGCTTTTATATAGAGCGATACGATTTTATAAACAGTGGTCGTAGAGACAATTCACAGCCGAAAACACTTTGCCGAACCCGGAATTCGAATCTTCCTGGATTCCTATTGTCAAAAAAGACAAGCCCACTGAGTTTCTCGCCGGATCTTCTCAGCTTAGGTCGCGTTCCGATCCGGTTGTAGAGTTAAGGAAAACAATGTAAATGACAATTTGTAAGTGCCCCCTTGGACCTATAGGAAATAAATGATTGGACTTTGACTTCGACTTTGATTATGACGTCCTACCGCATACCTATTCAGGGATGATTCATTTTAAATGAGTGACTAGTTGTATTTTTTTCCAGCGAGTTGAGCTAGCATTGACACAACATGCTTATCTCATGCGATGTATATGGTTGATATCAGAATTCTGTTCTGGTACAAAAAGTGCGTTACCATGCCAACAATGAAAAACATTTTGTTGTTCCGCGCAAAGTTTGCTGAGAATTCTCTACTCTATTAAAAATTGCGTCACAATCTTCGGTATTTTTCCAGTGTCATATACCAGTGTAGCTCCTTCAGATTGCTGATATTGTTAACGTCATTGAGAAGGCATGACACAGGTGGTTCAAGTCGTGGGCATAATTAAAAGTTCTTGGATGTGACACATACTCGTATTCAAATATAATAATCAAATCAAATGTGGGCCGGCCACGTACTCGCAAAGTTGGGTAAATATCACAAACTAGTTTCCCCAGCTAAGGTCGCCGTTGTAGACGTAAAGACTCGAAAAGATGTGGAGAGAATTTGAGCACCATTGCGAGAGCATCGTGACAGAAGATGGGTCAAGAAAGAGACGTGAAGGACTTGCGGAGGAGTGAGACAAAAATACTTTATGTCGTGACAATGTCTGCTCGATGTCTTTAAGTATAAATTAGACTAGTATCACGATGTGTACGCGTGCACTGATCAGTGCTTAACGTGATAGGCACTTGAATGTAGTTACTTCACAATGAGTAGCATTATTTCAAGTATAAATGCTAATTGCACTAGTATTTGTCCAGTACTGTGTTAATTAGTTTAAAGTTTATTTTCCACTGGCTTTGGCTCGCGATTCCACCCACATGAATGTCAAATAGACTTTATTTGCATAGCATACCAAAACATCATACGTTCTGTTACTTATATAAACACATCTTTGAAAACTAAACGTTCAAGTAAAAAAAACACGTCAGTTTGTATGTCTGCACTTTCATGCGATTTTTTTATATAGGCATAATTGATAAGCAACAATCTTACGGCGAACCGAGCATACACTTCTTCAAATCCTAAATTATCTTTTATGCGTAGTTTTTTATGAAACCCTAAACCAATGTCAAATACTACTGAAGACTTATTATTTTCATCCTGATGACAATATATGATTAAGCACAAAAAAATGCAGTTTTCGTGAGCCGTGCGCGTGAGTCGTGAAAATGTAACGCGCCTGACGCACGAAGACTCGGCTTTAACGGCCGAATAAAAAATATCCAATTGATGACTAATATGTAGATAGAGTTATATAATCATTTATACAGAATTTCAGCTGAAAAAATAAATATACCGATCATTTGATGCTAGTAAGTTGTATGGAGCAATTGTTTACGCAATTCCTCACGTTGTTGTCCAGATGATCTAGGATGGAACAGCACTAAATGTGTTTAAAATTATAAAGTTGACGTAGGGACAATTTGTAGAATTTTCAGTTGACGTAGAAAGTTAATAAGTATGTTAACCATTATTTAGTATTGCTAAAAGTCTTGGCCTTGTATTTTCGTAGTCTCGCTGAGTCTTAAAACAAAAACTGCGGCACTCTTGCGTCTCGGTCCAAGTGTCGCAGAAAGGTCTTGCAAGACCAAGGCTTTGCTTTACAGAGGATGTTCTGAAGCTATTGGGAAATGATTTCTATACGTTATTCCACCATGAAGGTTACTTATAAACGTTCGAACCCAAACTAGTAATCAGGAATTTTGTTTTGCCCTATCATCTATTCTTTGCATAGCATCTGACACCAAACACTCACTGCTCAGAATTATTGACATTTTTTTTTTTTCAAAATAAACTTATGGATCGTGTACTTCTTTTTATTGCGACATTAACTCCCTAATTTTATTGCGTACGAGACATTATAAAAAAGAACAAGATGTAGAGTATAGGCAGGTGCATGTGCTCTCGTTTGTGTCGTAAAATGTTGATGGATGAGTTACAGTTTCGTGGGCGTCTACTCCAGACACGTCTTGTAGGTATCATGGTCACAAGTATTTCATTATTCTAAATACGATCCTAGGAAACTTTTATTTACCATAACTTGTGTAGAATAGTATGTATATTTTATATAAGTTAAATATTTGGTAATATGGATTCCAGAACGTTCCAATACGGCGCTTAGCAATAAGCCTAACAGTTCACACATCAAATAAAAGCAGCAGTGAACATGTATCGCAAACATCACCAATGTTGCTCTTTCCGTGTTTGTGTTGGATTAGATAACGTATGAAGGACACACGGTATCTGCAAATTACATAAGATATGTTTGCAAATTCTGTGAACTGTGTTGTCAACTTTGCAACTTTGTATTAACCACACCTTCTTGTACCCACTCAATCTTTCATGTTTAATTTGGACCCATTTAGGTATTTTATTGCTAAACATTAAGGAATTACATCGGAGTGCTTACCATATCTACATTTAAGATATATTTTCCGTTCAATGGTACTTCTTTAACGCCGTAGCGTAGATTTTCCACGGAAAATTTACCTTAAACGAGTACAAGCATCTACAAGGTACAATAATTAGTGACCAATTGTCTTCAATTTAAATGGTCTGTGAGCTTCTCCACAACTTCATTAGCTATTGCCAACTTGGTATCCAGTTATTAGTTGGACGTGGCTAACGTCATTGGATCTCACTACTGATGCGGAGTCTGATGACAGTCGTCATTCGGTGATAAAAATAGAACAGAGTTCATTGTCATTGCTTTTGAAACATTTTCAAATCGTGTTTCAATTTTACTCCGTTGTTTTCGTGGTTTAGTTTTGTCGAAATGCGTCACAATCATTTTAAGCGCTTATGAAGTGTCGGAATCAACCACCGGTTCAGAATGTTGGTACCTACCACTGAGAAGAGCCGAACCGAAACTCAATGGTTACTTTAAAAACAAAGAGATACATTAAGTACATCCTCTGGAAATTGTATATAAAGTACAATATACGCATTTTTGAATATTGCCTGTTTTTAAATTCAAAATATCTCTACATTTGCTCTTCCACTCGGCAGATATTGATTAAAATCGGTCGATTATAATTGTGAAGATCATCTTCATCAATGACAGGAAACGTAACAGAGTCGACAATTGTACTATTTTTCTATTAGTACGATAGGTATACCCATTTAATTGATAATTGTGTGTAGAAATATTATCGCTATAATAAATTATATTGTCCAGTGCAAAAGCGTATGTGTTGTGGGTTTTATCATAGTTTAATCAGTGTTACCTTCTGCCCAGCCCGTGCGGGGGAAGCGAGCGCAAGGAATAGATTCTGTTTGTTTAATTAAACGTATATTTAGCTCTTGAACCGGAGCCAACACGGATTGCGGGGTTTCGCGTGGATCTATGAAAATTCGGACGTTGCCCGTTCATGAAATTGTGTTTCTAAAACTATGATAGGTGTATTAAAAGCTGGAGTGAACTCATGGCATAAAACATTTCGTCTATTTTCGACCATCAGTGGAGTTGTTGGCCCTATTAGCAGAAAATAGTATTGCTAATTAAAATGAGTAGTTGCTATATATTATAAAACAAATCATCACATCGAACGACTGTTACAATTGAAAGCAACGAAAAGTTTTACGAAATTAAGCTCAATGAAATCCATCTGAATTTATCCAGAAGAACTAACTTCGATCATGATCATCTCACAATGAAATAGAATGATCGGCAACTTTGGCGATAAAAAAATACGTCTGTTACGTGCCGAATAAAAAAAATATTGCCTAACTATTATGATATTATTCTGTAGGTATTTCGTCTTCAATCTATTGTCTTAATATTTCTCTATTTATTGTATACTTGTAATATGTTCTGTTTTCAGGTGTACGCGTTGGTGCACGCGCGGTCGTGTCCCACGCGGAGACAGCGTGGCGCGGCGCGGCGGCGCGGCGCGGTGTGGCGCGGCCTGCGCGTGGGCACCACCATAGTAAACAGACGAACAGACGAATGGGAGCGCCAAACACCCACCGTAGACGTGATTCAAGGGCCTTATCATGTGCTATAGCATTGTATGTGTAGTGATAAAATATCACCAAATAAATACCATCCTACTCAGGTGGGAACTATGATATTTAAAGCACATTCAAAATCACTAGAGTGATTGTTAAACTGAGTTGAAGTAAGAACTCTATATCAAATTACGTGTCAAACAAGTAATACTTCCTGTAGAATGGTCAGGTATCACGGTGACAGACTGGGCGTGATCTAAATAGTACCAGAGCTGACGATTCGCATTCAAAAATCCAAGCCTACAGCAATGGCTGGCTTTTATTTTGTTTATAGATGTTTGTAATTGCATTTCATATAATATAACACTTTAACAAGCTATTGCAGCGACTGTAAGATTTAGTGCTCTTTCAAATATAACAATTTATACCGGACATTAATTTGCAGGATAGCAGGTATATCTATCTCTGAAATCTCTCTGTATATTGGAATATATTGAACGGATTCAGACTACTTTATCATATTCAAGGATATCATTCCCCCAATCTTAACACTTTTGAGACTCTGCGTCGCCAGAAATGGCAATACATAATATCATTTGTTCCTTATCACAACAACGCGGATGTTAATGTTATCAGCGACAGCTGTATGTACTGCTGACGTCACTGGCGTGTTATATATACTCCCAGCCCGTCACCGGAGAATGTTCCGGAGATCTAGATTCGTTTTATGTAAGCCCGTTGAGTGATTGCTGAGCATACTACGTGACGATGAGCTAACAGTCAATTTCGACGAAAGATACAGTCAGTCTTATTTTTAGATGATAGTTCAAATCTTTGGCCAACTCCGGGTTTGAACTACTTCTTTGTCTCTCATCAATAATGAAGTCTGCATTCCCAGATCTATTGTGTGGCTATAATTTTTGCTAAAACAGTTACAACTAGAGAAAGCCTTATAGTTACATATCAAGGCACTCGTAATTGTATTCTGTTTTATTAACGTTAAGAAAAAACTTTTTTTTTTGTTGCTCGTTGATTTTTTTGCATACACATTTAAAAAACAAACAGCACATTTTCAATTTTCCACGCGACAGTCCCGAAAATCGGAAATCTGCTCGCAGCCCGAATTGCGGGCCACGATTTTATTAAAATAAAGCGAAATGAAGGGGAATATTCTTATTTTAAACACTGACTCTTTTAAATTGCAGCGCCTCGAGGTACCAAGACACCCCGACTGGGCATTTGCATTTTTATATCGTAATTACGCCAGGGGGTCGATGCGACCCCGCAGATGAAAGGTGGATTAATTTTATATTCTTTTGCGCTATTAATTTCACGTCCTAATGTCGTTAATTGAGCCATATTTTTGTTTAGAGGTGGCTTTTAATGAACGATAATGGCGGTAATTATTGTTCGTGGAGTTCTTTTGAGAGAGAAGTTTTTCGAGTTGATGAATTGAGTGGAATTAATGACGTCATCATTACCTACATTAGTGAATTTTCACTGGAAAAAATGTTGCTATTTATACGTGGATTTTTATATACAACTAGCTATTGCCCGCGACATTAAATTGAAATAACTCTTTTATTTACGAACTGATGGAAATAAAACACACACTACTTTTTAATGTAAAGGTTACCACAATATATTAGTACCGGTCAAGCCATTTCTGAGATTAGCGCGCACAAACGTATAGATAAACAGATAAAAGAAACAGAGAAGAAATCTAACAATCATTGTTATGGGTTCTATTGCGTTGCGTTATTTTTGATAAAGCCGCCCAATAATAGTTTCTATCATATATCTTCAATGTACAAATAGCGATCAGTTATTTTTTTATTATATGTATAGATTTTGTGTTATTGATACTTTTTACAAGTTGTATACTTTTCGCTTTCCATGTGTGATAATATTTTACCAATTCGATCAAGTTAACATCTTCCTAGAGCAGCAGGCAATCGAATAAAACAGTTGCTTGTGAATAATATTGCCATAAACCATTTCATAGATGTGTGTCAGTCGCGTCGAGTTCTTGTCGTCATGGGGTCAACGCACCAGGCCTAATCCAAATTCTTTGATTCGCGATTTTATTGCTAACAGAAAATAAACATTTCTCTGGGATTAGGGCTGGCGTCCATGAATACAGACACTCCCGAGCTTTTTGTGGGTGTTATAACAACTTAGATCTTCTGTTAGGAACCTGACAGCGATGGGCTAACCGCCTACCAGTCGCGTGTGCGGTCCTAAATTAAGGTACGTTATATTGGTGTAAAAAGCGTGTTCCAAGCTTTTCAAATCAATGGCCGTGTACATACCAACCGCGCAGTATCACGAGGCGTCTGAGGATACGGCCAATGGTTCCTCTGTTCGTGACACTCATTCTCAACGTTTACCAAGAAACGGTAATTTCCTGTCATATTATTAAGTTGGTTGCCAACCCTAACCATGATATAGGCCAGCCCTACATCTCCCGGTAACAGATGGACGGTAATTACCGCTTTTACGATTCATACCGCCGTAAACCGTGGTACCTTCACATTACCCGGTTTTATTAAACAGCACGAAATATCATACGTACTTTTATAGCCCCGAAAAGGTTCTTTGTTACACATATTAACTATACCTTTGTACAACATGATATATTGTGCATTTTCAACCTTACACCATTGGAATAAAGATGTTTAGTAGTTTTTATAGGATCAAAGGTATGTTTGGTTGGTACACTGAAATCGTCACCTTTCTTTTGTGCTCTTGTTTTTTTATTCATTCCTTTATTTTTTTTTCGTTGACAACTGTTAGTATTTTATTATATTAGCCGATAGTTAGTTTTACGAGGGACGATATTTCTGTAATTTATAGAATGAAATTAACGATTTTTGCAATAAACGTCGGATGATATTCCACAATCGTGAATTGTGGTTTTTAAATCTAGAAAGTGGTGTATGAAATTTCGTGACAATTATATACACAAGTTTTAAGTACGAGTATGTATATATAAGTAAAGTAAGAACATCGGAGTGTTATACAAAATGTACAATATTCTGACGTACTCTACATGGTAGAGTAGCCAGTGACACATGTTGGGTCTTGTTGTAGAGACTGTAACAAGCTTAATGCAGTAATCAGCCAAACGGCTTGGTTTTTTTGAGCTTTAATATGTTGTTCGCAACACTCCTACATTATTTCTTCGTCTGAGAGCAGTTATAAACTTTTTTCATGCGTTATAAGACTTCCGCAAACTCGTAACTATAATTCTACTGAGAATAACTAGCGAGAAGTGCTCACTCTCAATCCAACGAAGCAACCCGATCTACCCCCCAACCCAATCAAAGCCTCGTATATTCCACCGACCGTCCCTCAGGGGGCAGTTCTGCGTGGCCACTTACATTTTTACGGTTCTCCATCGAGTGTGGGGAACCCGACGCTTGTTAGCCCCGTGTTGAGCATTCATCTGAGATTTTATTGATTCGTTCATTAAGAAGGCCAGATTAGTTAGTTATTAAAATTGCTTAAATATGGAAACTTTTCAATTACGAACATTAAAATTCTTAAAAAGGGCCTCTGTGTTGGAACAATGTCCCCACGTAAGCTTAAAATAAAGTAGCCTCAGATGCGCCAACCACAAAAGCCCAGCGGGCCGCAGGTTGAGCATAACTGGGCTAGAGACTGGCCCGCTGACAATACTGTACGGACGGTTGATACGGAGCAGACCACATCAGTGGTCAGGCCTGTGTCACGTGAACGAGCACGAATTTAATTCAAATTGTTTCACTGTTTATACAAGGTTGATCGAAATTTGCCGCATACCCTGATAATACCGAGTCATTTTTTACACAGTCCGACTGTATTCACTCTTCAGTCACGGAGCAGCGAAAATGATAGTGTTCAGAATTACTGCATTTTATCGAGCTGGCGTACGTGACTCGAGGCTAGCGCTGCCGGGCAGCGCGGGCGCAGTCCAGCGCCCGGTGCATCACTGATAGATAAGATAATGTGAGAATTAGGACGCATACGTTACATTATATGTAGGATTGACTGTATGATTATAATAAGTGCTATTTCTAAAATTGTAAATAAAACTCTATAAGACCGAAATTAACGTTTTTATTAGGAATAACATTAAATTAATTAATTAATTTTGCAATATATCTGCCAAATGATTGAGTCACTAACTAGGTAAGCGTCAATATTGTCTAATATTATATATCAGTATTATATACTATATATTGAATACTTGAAAGAATGTAACAACTGTTGGTAAACCTAATAAAATAAAATAAATAAAAATAAATAAAATAAATATACTAGGTTCGCCACCAGTCCATTGTACGGTACCCATAATCGAAGCCTTGCTTAGTATGGGACCGTATAGTTAGTGTGTTCCTCTCGCGATTATTGGTTCCTTAATTAAACTCTACTACGGGAGCCTAGACGGGGTAGAGTTACTGAATTCTTTTGACCTTGCACTCATTCTAAGTTAGTCGCATTATACACACCAGGCGAGGCAAGAAGCCACGGCGGATCACCACGCAGCATCTCCTTATCACAAATTTCTATGGAAATGGGACGAAATGTCGCATTATTCGTCATTTTATCAAACAATTATTCTTAGAAAAAATCACGCACAAACGCAAAGAAGAGTTCATCATTAAAATCATGACAGATTTCCCCGAAGGGGGTGATAAGAGCTGTCTGAATAATGACACAGAAAACTGATTATATATTAAGTACACTAGAATACCTACATGATTTAAAACCTTTCGGATTAGTTTACTTTTTTAATTAATTTACTTGAAACGAAAATGTTTACCTAAAAGTCACCGGTCAGGTTTGACAATTTTCCATCCTAAAACTGTTAAAATGTCCATTACGATGCTATTAATTGTAATTGCACTGCGAATCAATTGTGCCAGCAGACTTGGAGCCCCGGTCTGATACTATGTTTGGTCTAACTGACTGACTGGCTTTCTAATGTGGTTGCAATGGTACTGACACAGTATTGTAATACTGAAAGGAGGTTTGTTATGGGCATTCTGTTGAATATAATATAAGTGATTAATACGCGACCGGGATAAATAATCTATACTAATATTATAAATGTGAAAGTTTGGATGGATGGATGGATAGATGGATGGATGTTTGTTACTCTTTCACGCCCGAACGGCTGAACGGATCTGGATGAAATTTGGCACAGAGATAGATTATAGTCTGGAATAGCACATAGGCTACTTTTTATCCCGGTAAAAATGTATGGTTGCCGTGGGATAGAATTCTTCATACTTTTTATCGCGGGTAACACCGCCGGGCGCAGCTAGTGTATCATAAATATAATTAATTCCACAAAGGAATTACACTGTAGACACATAATTAACTCTTATGTCAACTTAAGTATCAATCAATGTCATAAATCAACCTCTAAAAACCAAATGAGTGGCAAAATCAATTTAGATCGACGATTTCAATTTTAATAACTTTATTGGAAAAATCGTAAAATGAAGTCGTTTGAACTTTGAGCGCGAGGATGGCCGCATTAGATAAACGATCTGGGAGTTGTATAATATTGAGTCTGACATATTGCCTCGTGGGCTCAGTGGTAGCTTTTATTGAGAGGCTAAGTTTCGATCCCGAGTTTGGCAAAGCTAAAAAACTCTCTCAGATTTTTTAAGTTTAATCCCTAGAATTATGTCCTGATATAGTCATACCCGTTGAGACAACTATAAATTAAAGCTGTCTTACGATCATGAGTGTTATTCATACATCTTTTCAATCGAGAGGAATCGGCATGTTTCTGAAAGCCATTTAGATTCAGTCGTGAGAGAATGTCATGGAGTGTCATAAGAACTTACTACTCAAATTATTTAGTTGAACTATTTCATCCTTGAGATGGAGAAAACCACTCATTACTAGTTTAACAAATTGAACGTAGTCTAATTTATGTTACACAGCATTTTCAGAATGACACCAACCTCTCGGGTGAAGAGGTCCGTGACGTGAAAGGTCGAAGTAATAAAACTTAAACAAAGTTGCAGACGTTCCAGTTCTTACATTTCATTATGAAGCACTTTGTTCAAATAAGTTTTCTTCTAGATGAGGACAATGTTTACAAAGGTTGTTGAATTTTTTTATGTTAAGACCAGATGTATTGTGGTACGCAAAAGCGCATGTTTGATTCATTTAATACGATTAATAAGCTAATTGAATATATGATCATACTTGTTGTCTATATTGTCATAACAGCTCCCTTCCAGAGGAGGATTAACCAAGGGACAAATTATTTTCACCTGATTTATTGCGTTAAATTGTTGCTCACAAAGTCATTGAGTAATATGTCTCGAATTAAGCCAATGCTTGCAAAATAGCAGAAAAACATTTTTACTTATAAATTTAGCATTTAACCCACACAGTAACCAACTTTAGCGAAGCTAAATATTTAAACAACTGTTTCTACCTTCTAATTTCACTGTTTAATAATCTCCGAGCTAAACCAACCCATTAGGGCCACAAAAGCCTCCCACGCAGTTCCGAAATAACTAATATTCCGTTGACGTCACGAAAAGGACTTTCTGTAAGGTTTTCAGACAACCTACAGCTGCGGCTGACGTCATTAAAACTTACATTTGTACAAAAGCAGAACGGAGACATTATTTTCTCATCCATATGATTCGTAGCAACGATTAACAATCAAGTATAGTATGTATTATAATAGCGGAAAGTACCATTTTTGTGCTATTGTAAAGATGTGGGTATCTTTAATCATTTTAATCTAATATATATTCAGGATTATTTATAGTACTGACTCATGCACTCATGCACAAGCAAAGCTGATAATTACTGATACTGTCGTTTTCTTCTTCTTGTTTGCTATTCATTGCATAAATCGGTTTCCAAATCGTTGCCCCAAGTCTTTTATTTTTTTTCAGTTGGTTCTCTCTCTCAACCCACGCATCAAGTCTTCCAAAACGTCTGTGGCTGTAGCCAAATGTGCGGCATAGCTTACTATTCATTAATAATCCTTAGCATCAAAAGTTGGCACTGTCACTTCACCCATGATATATTAACACTGGAGTTTATAATCCCACCAAATAGTGTAGCGATTAGTATGTTCCCTTATCCGGCCTGTAGGACGCTCTTAAAATTTCCCTCGTAATATGTTAAAGCCAAATCCGAGCCCTGTTTGGGCATCGCATATGTCTTTGTTTAGAGAACTAACTTGTGCGACAAGCTTGCGACCTCTAAGGATGATACTACTTATACTTAATTAATATAACGTCTTGATAAATCTAAAATAATTTCTTGAGGTCACAATGTGTAAATAGAAAATGACTCATAAAACCCATAATTATGAAACATTATGAAGCGTTAAGTCGTAAACGGATAAAAACTCTTTCAAAACATATGTTACGCATTAATCCGTTACCATTACAAACGTTCACTGAAATTTCATATTTTATCTTAACGCTGAAACTCGGCCACACTTTTGTTTTTTCAACATCTATCCAAACGGAATTAACTTTTCACTCAGTAGCAATTAAGTCTAAATTGTGTTTAAATTGATCAACAAGAGTTCTAATTTCATTTTAATTAATGCCTTGCACTTTAATATTAAGACCATCCACTTGTCTCCCCGTATCTAAAAATAGAATCACTTTAACTTCAACGTTAACCTCTATATGAACTTCATTAAAGTCTAAATTTATTTGTGGAGTATTTTGAAGTAGTTGTCAAGGGAGGTCTGTTGTGAACACGTGTGGGGAACATTCTGTCGTCGAGTACTCTCTCACTTGAGCTACATTGTCCGTAGTGTACGAGGCTTGATTGGATCTGTAATAACGATCTTGATAGTAGACTTACAAGTATTATGTATTAGTGTTATGACACTGATAATCATTTCCTTTGTTTAGTAACTAATGGTCGATGATTTCATTTCATTGGCAACTAACAGGACAAAGTTAATTTATCATTGTATACGTCTATACATTGGTTCTGTTTATAAATGTATTATTTTTGATACGATAAAATACATACAGGTCGCTTCGATATCATTAAACTTGCGTATCGCGTACTATGCAAGTGGTATCATCTCAATCTTATTAATCTAACCGAAATAAATTTATAGAGTCGGAAGCTCGAAGAATATAGAAAGTTTCATTACTGAGTTCCAACACTTAGGAACCCTTTCTCGTACTTACTGCCTCATCGAATTATCTAATAAGACGTTATCAGAATTGACGGCCGACGTCAATTCCGTAATGCATTAGCGTTGTAACCCTCTAACTTCTACTTTAGCAAGTATTTAATAAAAAATAACTTTGTCAGTTCGTCTAATGGTGACAGATTGATGGACGCCATTTTACCGACTCCTGTATATGTTCGCAATTATTTGATTTATTAAGACGTTGGTTTAGTTTAGACCATCTTAGAATTTCAGGTGCGGAATGTTTTCATGAGAACTACCAACGGGTCATGGACTTATTAGAATATTCAGAAAACACAAAGCGTATACTACTAATGGGAAGCCAAAGCATTGTTTAAATGGTAGACCTAAGTTTTATAGGCTTCACTTTTAGCGTACGCCGTGTGTTATCTGATTATTCTAACAAGTCTGTGAAGAGTGCTAACTATGGATAATAAAGGTGAAGAGTTTTGGGAACAAGAATAAGTATGCCTCATATATAAATGTAATATAAAGTACCTACAACACTGTTTTGCCAATCTCCATTCTCAATCTGGATGGAAAAAGAGCAACCATGGAGTTTCTTGCCCGTTCTTCTCCATAGGAACGGCATTCCGAACGGGTGGTAAAGCAGTGCGCCGTGTGGTGCCGGCTTAGAATAGCACCATTCCATCTCTTCCCGTGGATGTCGTAAGAGGCGACTAAGGGACAGACCAGGGGACGGGCAGCAGCGTCCCCCCCGTGTATAATCAACAACATACTGCGGTCACCAATTCGTCCTTGCCAGGCGCGGTGACTATGGCAAAACCCCCCCAAATGACAAGCACAATAAAAAAACGGCCCCTAGTCCCCGGCAGCCCTTCTATTCCTAGTCACGGTAGCGGCCATGGTTACGGGAGGGCAGGGGGTGCGAAGAATCCCCGGCAGAGATCCGGCTACCAAAACCGACGACGTTTGGACCTGGCCACATACAACACGAGGACACTAAGGACCGACGAGAAGATCACAGAGCTGGAAGAAAGTATAGCCAAGTTACGCTGGGACATTATAGGATTATCTGAAGTCCGAAGAGAGGGCGAGGACACGATAATCCTCAAATCTGGCAACTTGCTATACTACAGGGAGGGCGACCAACTGTCCCAGGGTGGTGTCGGGTTTGTCGTTCACAAGTCCCTCGTCAACAATATTGTGAAGATCGAAAGTGTGTCGTCGAGGGTAGCGTACCTTATACTCAGAATTACCAGCCGGTATTCGCTGAAGGTCATACAGGTATACGCTCCTACCTCGGCACACACGGACGACGAAATTGAGGTTATGTATGAGGACATCTCAAAAGCCATACAAACCTCCGAAACACATTACACTATTGTGATGGGGGACTTCAACGCGAAGATGGGTGAACGAAGCGGTGAAGAGCTGAGAGTGGGGCAATTTGGATATGGGCAACGGAACCCTAGGGGACAACGCTTGGCCGACTTCTTGGAAAAGGAGGGACTCTTTATGATGAACTCTTTCTTCAAGAAGAGGCCAAACAGGAAATGGACCTGGATAAGTCCCGACGGTTCCGTGAGAAATGAGATTGACTTCATCATGTCGACGAAAAGACAGATATTCAGTGATGTCTCCGTGATCAACACGGTTAAAACCGGCAGTGATCACCGGTTGGTAAGAGGCACACTGAATCTTAACATCAAACTGGAAAGAAGTCGGCTGATGAGGTCTACGCTCCGCCCTACATCAGCACATATTCAAAACCCCGAAATCTTTCAGCTCGAGTTACAAAACCGCTTCGAAGGTCTAGAAATATGCGAAACTGTGAACGACATCAATGACAGGTTCGTGGAAACTGTCCATACGGTAGGGTCAAAGTTCTTTCGGCCCCGACGTACAGATAGAACCAAAAAACTCTCGGACCAAACTCTCAAACTCATCCAAGAACGCAACGAAATGGGGTTGCAGTCTTCAGAAAATTTGTCGGAATATCGGCAGCTCAACAGACGGATCTCCAAATCCCTGACCCGCGACATCCGCCGATTTAATACGGAAAGTATTAAAGAGGCTATAGCGAAAAATAAGGGATCAAAAGTATTTGAGAGAGATCTGTCTATTGGGCAGCGACAGCTGACCAGGCTGAAGACCGACTGTGGCTGTTCCCTATTTTTATCACTTAGTTCCTATATGCTCGCACAAGCCTATTGCTATATCTGTTTTTTCATAATTTCAAAGGAATGTATCTGTCCACAATATCTGAACGCACCGCAAGCAGCGACAAGTGCTGCCCTCTACAATATATTTTAACTTGAATACCACGTAACCGACCGTTGCGACGCAGTTAGCGAGCGCTCCGTGTAAAATACCCAAAACCTTTAACAATTCGTATCAAAACCAAATAAAGTTAGTGCCCAGTACGAGACCTAAGGTTCCTAGTGTAGCAACCAGCGAGCTAAGCCACCATCTCCGCCGGGGTACCCCGAGGAAGCTGATCTTCAAGTGCAGGTGAGTGGTGGATACATTTCCTACTAAATTCACTTTCTCATACATAGTGATGGTCCTTCGAGCCGGATTATCAAGGACTTTAGGGTTTGTGCTGGCATATTAGGTATTTATATGTACAATTTACGATACCCATTCTATCCTTTTCGAATTGGTAAAATCTACCTATTGTTAACAAATTTCAATTCCATTTTACCTAGGCTTAGCGTATTTGTTTTTCGACAATACCACTGCGTACTGTTTTTTCGAACCGTACTAATTCATTTCGAATGAATTAATAGGTAAAAATAGCGAATTCATATCAATTACATTTTTTTTCTCAACTTGTGGGTAAAAGTTTGCTAACGGCACTTTGCGCGCCGTCCCGCGTCGCCGTCGAACGTTCCCTACAAGTCTTATCTTATGCACGCGCGCCAGAGCAAAGCTACGCGAACGATTATATATTATCATTAAATTATTCAACTTCATATTGCAAATTCTAATAAGCTGTCTACGTATTACGTACTAGACATACTTATAACTTTGCATGCTGAATAGTCCCGTATTATTTACAAATTAATAGCAAACCTCTTAAATTTAAATATACTACTTTTAATATATTATCGCTGTTAATGTACTGCGTGCTTAACAACTAACTATTTTGTTCACTACCCTATACAAACATATTTTTCTTACATTCACTATGGAGCTTCAACAATTACAATTTGAACGCGAAGTTTTTATGAATAGTATCCAGCGTATGTTTGATTGTTCTACCGATGAGGCAGAATTTCGTGTCCGTGTTAAGGAATTAACTAATGTTAAGAAACAATTTTTCCTTATTCAAGGTAAAATTGAAAAGCTGTTAGTAAAAACCGGCGAGTTTAAGCCCGAAGAACAATTAGAAATACGTAATCAATTCGACAACTTATACTATAAAGTTCAAATCATAGCGGATAACGTAAAAATTATTCAACGTAAACAAAGTTTAGTAAGCGCACAGCCTGCCGCTTGTTCTCACAATCATTCTAAGATTCAGCTACCGACACTAACTTTACCGACATTTCACGGTAATTTAACTGAATGGAATGCATTTTACGATTTATTTTTATCATTAGTTCATAATAACGAACAATTATCGAATGTCGAACGTTTTCGTTATTTGCTTTTGTCCCTACGGGGTGAACCTTATAATTTAATAAAATCACTTCCCATAACTGGGGATAACTATAGTAACGCTTTGCAAGTGTTATTGAATCGTTATCAGAATGATCGAATTATAGCAACCAAACACTTAGACAAAATTCTTGATGTCGAACCGGTCAACGATAAAAATATTGAACAGAGTTTGCGTAACATCTTGAATGTATATCACGAAAACTTAACCGCGTTGAAATCTTTCGACTTACCGGTCTCTGAATGGAGTTTCATTGTTTTAAATATTTTATTACGTAAAATTACGCCGAATATTCGAAAACGTTTCGAATTATCGCTGAAGTCGCCATGTGAGATCCCCCCTGTGAGTGATCTGATCGAGTTTTTAGACAAGGAGTTGTCGGCATCTGAGGTGATGTCCTCCGTTGTGTCGCTCGGCCCCGGCGCCGGCGCCCAGGACGCCGCGAACCGCCGCGCGCCTTCTGTCGCGTCGCGCCAAGCCGTAGCCGCGCGCGCAGCAATGGCACGCTCGCAGTCGGACCCAACCCACGCCGCGGCAGCCTCACGAGCCCAGAACGCGTCTTCTGCACGTGCACCGCGCATGATGAACGTTCATGCTGCGACTTCCACCGATACCGGCCGTAACATAAAATGTAATTACTGTAAAGATAATACTCATCCATTAAATAAATGCGATAACTTTAATAAATTAACTTTATCTGAAAAGAAATCCTTTATCGAACATAATAAAATTTGCAATAATTGTTTATTCTCCGGTCACGACCTCAAGGATTGTAAGTCGCGACACAACTGCCGGGTGTGTTCCCAACGCCATCATACTTCTATACACGAAGATGTGGTTTCGAATGTAACATTAACAAGCGAATGTAATTTCTCTTCCCCTGAGCCGAACTCAGTAGCGGAGCTTTCCTCTTCATCCACACCACTGTGTGGTCTTTCTGGGTTCAAGGATAACTGTACGGTTCTACTTACCACTGCGTTGGTCAACATGCGTCCAATGGATGCTGGCCCCTGCTTACCCCGTCTTGTGCGCGCCCTAGTTGACCAGGGCTCTCAAGCTACTCTCATTACAGAGTCGTGCGTCCAACGTCTTGGTTTACCACGTTATCATGCCAAGACTAGCATGACTGTGTCGGGAATAGGCGATCAAAATGAGCAACCGCGTGGATATGTTTTGTGTGAAGTTACGCCTCACAATAAATCAGAACCTAAACTATTTATCGAAGCTCTTATCTTGCCGAAGATAACGAGTTATTTGCCAAGCATTCCAAGCTCTTTCGAGCAAATTAGCCATCTGCAAAATCTTCCCCTAGCGGATCCGGAATTACGTTCCGCGCGTCCCGTCGAACTTCTCTTAGGTTCAGATTATACTGACAGTATATTATTGCATGACAACATTAAAGGCCCGCGTGGTACTCCCGTGGCTATCAGCAGTATTTTTGGCTACCTACTTAACGGTAAAATATCCCATTCATTGCCAGCACAAGTCTGCATGAATGTTAGTACTTATCAGCTTGATATGCAACTACAAAAGTTTTGGGAGCTTGAATCAGTATCTGATGACAAGCCTGTCACAAAAGAAGAAGCTCTATGTGAGTCGATCTTCGTCAATACTCATAAGCGAGGGGACAATGGAAAATACATTGTCTCTCTCCCATTTAAGGAAAACGCACCTCCTCTCGGCGAATCGCGCCAAATCGCACTTTATCGCTTGCACAAGCTTGAGCAACGGTTCTCACGTGATCCTGCTTTGCGAGAGGAGTACGCTAAGTGTCTTCAAGAGTACGAAAGCTTGGGACATATGGAACCTGTCAGTGAGCCTTCGTATTGTGACAATATTCCCTACTATATACCTCACCATTGCGTGGTGAAAAAATCTTCTGCGACTACTAAAGTCCGAGTAGTCTTCGACGCTTCCTGCAAGACTACTACCGGTCGTTCACTTAATGACAATTTATTAATCGGTCAAAAACTGCACCAAGATATAAATGACGTACTTTTAAGGTTTCGACTACACAAGATAGTTTTTACAGCTGACATCAAAATGATGTATCGTTTTATCGAAATGCGACCTGAAGACCGTGACTTCCAACGAATTCTATGGAGATACTCTCCTAACGATCCTGTACAGGAGTACCGACTTTGTACGGTGACTTTCGGTGTCGCGGCAGCCCCTTTCTTAGCGCTTCGTACGCTTCGTCAGTTGGCGATTGATGAATCGGCCTCTTTTCCACTCGCTTCGCAAGTGCTGCTGAATGAGGTATTCGTAGATGACATCGTTTCAGGAGCTGAAACACTAGACGACGCTCTCGTGATGCAGCGTGAACTCACTGCCGCTTGCAAAGCAGGAACTTTTGAACTCCGCAAATGGACAAGCAATTGCCCTGAGTTTTTATCATCCATTAGCAGTGACGCTTCAAATCCGGACGACGCTCTGATTCTTTCAGCCCTCGACACTGATACTTCAGTCAAGGTTCTAGGACTTAAATGGAATCCAAAATTAGATTCGTTTTCCTATCAGGTGGAAACTCATCCCCAGAAATGCACTAAACGTAGAATGCTTTCAGAATTTTCAAAAATTTACGACCCTTTAGGCTTTCTCAGCCCTATCATATTATTTGCTAAACATTTAATTCAACTGTTATGGATTTCAGGGACAGGTTGGGACGAAGCTCCTCCCAAAGGTATTTGTGATCTCTGGTCAACTTTTATATCTGAACTTCCTTTACTTCAACTTATATCTTTGCCACGTCACGTGCTTCCGAATCATAACGAAATTCAAATACACGGTTTCTCGGATGCATCCGAAAAGGCATACGCCGCCTGTATATATCTACGTGTCATTGATACTCATGGCACGGTTCATGTTTATCTTCTCCTCGCTAAGACGAAGGTTGCGCCTTTGAAGCGCATTACGCTTCCGCGCTTAGAGCTATGTGCAGCCTTTCTTTTATCTAAACTTATACACAAAATACTTATTACCTACACCCACATTATGTCCATAGACAATGTGTATGCATGGAGTGACTCTGCGGTCACACTTGCGTGGCTACGCTCATCCTCTCATGAGTGGCGTACTTTCGTGTCTAACCGTGTCACGGAAACCACGAGTCGCGTGCCCGCCGCGCACTGGCGTCACGTGCGGTCCGAGGACAACCCCGCGGATCCTGCGTCCAGAGGTGTGCTCCCGTCTAACCTAGACCATGAGTTGTGGTTTAGTGGGCCTACCTGGCTTAAACAAGTCCAATCTGATTGGCCTATTTCAAACGTCGACTTACAAACTAATGAAGAACGACGTAAACATGTTCTTATATCCAAAAAGGTTACTCCTGACTTACAATTTCTAGAACGCTTTTCATCATTACCGAAGTTACTGCGCGTTGTTTCCATAATCTTTCGATTTTATTATAAATGTCGTAAGATGAAATCTTATTCGGCTTCTTGTATCACCGTCCCTGAAACCAAATTCGCTTTAAATCGTGTTATCAGTCTCGTGCAGCAAGATGAATTCGCTGAAGATATTTCCCGTTTGAAAGATGATGAAGTCTGTACGAGCAAGCTTCAAAAGCTGAAACCTTTTCTAGATGAAGCCGGACTTCTCAGGGTCGGCGGTAGGATACAACGTGCCCAAATCGCTTACGATGCCAAGCATCAAATTATTTTACCTAAAAAACATTTCTTCACGATCTTACTGATCGACTATTTTCACAAATTGCATCTGCACGTCGGTCCGCAAACGTTGCAATTTCTTCTATCTCAAAAGTACTGGATTTTATCTGCTCGCGATGCGGTCCGCATGCGCACGCGCCGTTGCGTTCGTTGTTTTCGTACTCGGCCGTCTGCTCCGCAGCCGCCCATGGCTCCACTTCCCGCCGCCAGAGTGCGCGCTCTCAGGCCGTTCCTACATGTTGGGGTAGATTTCGCAGGGCATTTCTTCCTTAAATCAAGTAAATATCGTAACGCAAAAATTTACAAATCTTACGTATGCGTCTTTGTGTGTATGTCAACAAAGGCAACGCATTTAGAATTGGTACCAGACTTATCAACGGATTCATTTCTTAACGCTTTACGCCGATTTATTTCCCGTCGCGGACTTTGTACTGATATCTATTCCGATTGCGGTCGAAATTTTGTGGGTTGCGATAATTACTTGAAAGATTT
Source organism: Pheosia tremula (assembly GCA_905333125.1). Classification (NCBI taxonomy): domain Eukaryota; kingdom Metazoa; phylum Arthropoda; class Insecta; order Lepidoptera; family Notodontidae; genus Pheosia; species Pheosia tremula. Next base: position 9,840,822 of record HG995411.1, on the reverse strand, counting down.
ACAAACCTTTTTACAAAATGAGACAAATCAAGCTCATATAAACGAAAAATTAACCAATTTATCGATAACTTGGCATTTTAACCCACCTTATGCAAGCCATTTCGGTGGAATATTCGAGGCTGCGGTCAAAAGCATGAAAACTCATCTTTACCGGGTCATAGGACTACTTACCTTATCTCATGATGAATTTAATACGCTTCTCTGTCAAATTGAAGCCATACTTAACTCAAGGCCTCTTTGCCTACAAAGTAATGATCCCGCTGATCCATTACCTCTTACCCCAGGACATTTTTTGGTCGGGGAACCATTAACTTCGTTACCTGAAGTCGACCTATCATCTGACAATACCAGTCGCCTTGTTCGATGGCAAGTCATTCAACAAGCCGTACAACATTTTTGGAAACGCTGGAGTATTGAATATCTTCATCAACTTCAGCAACGAAGCAAATGGTTCCGTGATACAATAAACATACCCCTCGCCGAGGGCACCGTAGTTGTACTGGTCGACAACAATCTCCCTCCACTACAGTGGCGCCTGGCTCGTGTGCATCAGCTCCACCCGGGCGCGGACGGTGTTGTTCGCGTTGTAACAGTACGCATGGGTAACACTCTTACCAAAAGACCTGTAGTAAAGGTCTGCCCTCTACCTATTGACTAGGTTATATTGTAACATACCTATCTAAGCCCTATCTTAAGTTAGTTTTTATCTTTGTTTAAAATAAGCTAGTTATTTTAAGGTCGGCGGCATGTTCCCTATTTTTATCACTTAGTTCCTATATGCTCGCACAAGCCTATTGCTATATCTGTTTTTTCATAATTTCAAAGGAATGTATCTGTCCACAATATCTGAACGCACCGCAAGCAGCGACAAGTGCTGCCCTCTACAATATATTTTAACTTGAATACCACGTAACCGACCGTTGCGACGCAGTTAGCGAGCGCTCCGTGTAAAATACCCAAAACCTTTAACAATTCGTATCAAAACCAAATAAAGTTAGTGCCCAGTACGAGACCTAAGGTTCCTAGTGTAGCAACCAGCGAGCTAAGCCACCATCTCCGCCGGGGTACCCCGAGGAAGCTGATCTTCAAGTGCAGGTGAGTGGTGGATACATTTCCTACTAAATTCACTTTCTCATACAGTGGCAACATCGTTTCGTCCAAGCCGGAGATTTTGAGAGAGGTCGAGAAGTTCTATGGACAGTTATACACGTCATCACAAGCCCCTGTTGACCGTTTAGTCGAAGACCCAAGGGCTAAACTTACCCGACACTATACCGAAGATATCCCGGACGTCAGCCTGTACGAGATTAGGATGGCTCTCAAACAGCTTAAAAACAACAAGGCACCAGGTGATGACGGAATCACAACAGAGCTTCTGAGGGCGGGTGGAACACCAGTTCTGAAAATCCTTCAGAGGCTATTTGACTCCGTCATACACGAAGGTACGACGCCAGAAGCATGGAATAGAAGTGTGGTGGTACTGTTCTTCAAAAAAGGTGATAACACCCTATTGAAGAACTATAGACCCATCTCACTTCTGAGCCATGTTTACAAGTTGTTCTCGAGAGTCGTCACGAATCGTCTCACGCGCAGGTTCGACGAATCCCAGCCACCCGAACAAGCCGGGTTCCGAAAAGGCTTCAGTACCATAGACCACATACATACGCTGCGGCAGGTTATACAGAAGACCGAGGAGTATAACCGGCCACTATGCTTAGCGTTTGTGGACTATGAGAAAGCCTTTGATTCGATCGAGACATGGGCAGTACTACAGTCCCTCCAGCGTTGCCATATTGACTACAGATATATCGAAGTGCTGAGATGTTTGTACAGAAACGCCACTATGTCGGTCCGGATCCAGGATCAGAGCTCGAATCCCATCCAGTTGCAGAAAGGTGTGAGACAGGGAGACGTCATATCTCCGAAACTGTTCACCGCTGCACTGGAAGATGTCTTCAAGCTTCTGGACTGGAAAAGGTCCGGCATCAATATTAACGGCGAGTATATCTCTCACCTTCGATTTGCAGACGATATCGTAGTCATAGCAGAGTCGCTGGAGGACCTAAGCTCAATGCTCGAAGACCTCAATAGAGTCTCCCAACAGGTGGGTCTTAAAATGAACATGGACAAGACAAAGATCATGTCGAGCGTTCATGTTCAACCCAGAACAATAACCGTTGGGAGCTCTATTCTCGAAGTTGTGGACAAGTACATTTACCTAGGGCAGATTGTTCAGCTAGGTAGACATAACTTCGAGAATGAGGTCAACCGTCGAATCCAACTCGGATGGGCAGCGTTCGGGAAACTGCATGATATCTTCTCGTCCAAATTACCTCAGTGTCTGAAGACAAAGGTTTACAACCAATGTGTGTTGCCAGTGATGACATATGGTGCCGAGACGTGGTCGCTGACTATGGGCCGCATAAGAAGGCTCAAGGTCGCCCAACGCGCAATGGAGAGAGCTATGCTCGGGGTTTCGCTACGCGATAGAATCAGAAATGAAGAGATCCGTAGACGAACTGGAGTAACCGACATAGCTCAAAGAATTGCCAAGTTGAAGTGGCAGTGGGCAACCGATGGCCGTTGGGGCAGAAAGGTTCTAGAATGGCGACCACGAATCGGAAGACGAAGTGTAGGACGGCCCCCCACAAGGTGGACTGATGACATCACACGCGTCGCAGGAAGCCGGTGGATGCAAGTGGCGGAGGACCGTGATGTGTGGAAGTCGTTGGGGGAGGCCTATGTCCAGCAGTGGACGTGCGTATCGGCTGATAGATAGATAGATAGGTAAAGCAGTAGCATAATATTTTTGTAACTTGACGATTCATAAGTACTGTACAATAATGGTCTACGTGAATAAAAAATATTCTGATTCTGATTCTGATTCTGATAACTGACCTTTTGGGGCTTGGATAGTGTGCTCATGTTATTATTTGAAGCTTCTACATAGCCTTGAAGTTTGACGGTTGACGTCATATACACATTTGCATCCCTTACCTGGCTTGAGGCAACAGCAAGGCGTCAACTGTAGCGGTTAGCTCCAGCTGATAGCATTGAGTTACAGTTTAATGGAAAGTGCCTGATCCGTATAAACTATGCAGAGAGGGCCTGCACCTTGGACTTTATCACCAACTTTTAGCATTTTGAGTCAAGAACTTTGTTTAACAATCGAAGAATCCGCTTTATTCTTTAGTTCATTTAAGTCGGAATTAACAGAAGTCCTAAGGATAATTAAACGATTTTAATTTACCGCGATAGTAGTTATTTTCATAATACCTACATAGGGATATTAATAGTAGCTGCAATACGAAGTTGAAAGGCAAGTCAGCAAGATGATGCAATAACCGGTTGTACTTAGTCGAATATGGACCACTATTGTTCGAATTTGGCCAAACCGGTACATTTGAAAGGGATTTTACGATCGCTTAACGTAATAGGCTAGCTACAAACCCAAGAACTATATTCATTAATTAGGTTTAGTAAGTAGGTCTATTATAAATACTGGCAGTATTGGAAATACTTTAAATGGTCTTGTGACGGCTCATTAGCTGACGACAAGCTAGTCTTAGCCAAAAGATTCTACCTATTTTCCAACTAAGTTTTTTTTCTGTGGTTTAATTAAATTACATTAAGAAACCTACTATTGTACCTCCCGTCGAATCCTAATTACATATCGTTTTGGTAACGTTATGTCATCCATCTCTCTCACACCACAGATTTCATAAATATGTAGGAGAGTGCCAGCAAGTTTTCTCGATAACGTTACGATTACATAAGCAGTTCCTACTTACCCTACTGATATGTTGTTTCATAGATTAGGGCCGAGATATACGAAATAAGGGACACTGGCAGCGGCCCGTTTCTTGGTATAGCTTTGTCCCTCTCCGTTAGGTATCAGATCATAGTCTGTAGGGACCTTTAACCATGTCGAAATCACGTACGGTACGTTGACCACATACAATTATATCGACTAAATATGCAAATGTTATCGTCCTCATGCATAATATTGAATTAATTAATTGTGTGACTGAAAACTGCAATCTACCGGTTCTCATATGATTGCTTTATGAAATCACAACTGTGTAATTTCAACTTTATTTTTTAATAAACAAGGTTGACATTCATCGCTGTTGTGTGGCGAGATAACAGTTGATGGATTAAGTTGTTTTTAAAGATATAAAACCATGGTTGTTTTTTATTTTGATTCATGATCGCGTGTGACTCAGTGATTAAGAGACCTTTTTTTCTATATACCAACTAGCTATAAGCGACTACTGTACCTACACAGTATACAAGTGTTTATATTGATAAAAAATCTCATTTTGCTTTTTCAAACATTATAAACTGAAAATGTAACACAGTAGCCAATTGCTTTCCGGTTTTCAGAATAATTAGGTCACTCAAACAGGTATACAAGACTACCTAGTTATTTGTTTTGTATATAGCTACGGCATTATATTTAAAATAAAGTTATTATATTTTTTGTAAGTCCATTGTCCCAAATGAAATATGGTTGACAACTGGTGTTGATGTCAAAATGCATTAGTGTATATTTTTTGTTATGTACTGCGCAGTTATTGAACTGGGCCTGAAGGCTCGTTTAGACGCAGCTCCATGCTAGGATAGCCAGCACACGAGATAGCAACTAAACTCAACTAAAAGCAATGAGTGATGACACTTGACAACCCTAATAAAACGCGTTTTTCCTTTTAGATTCAATAGATTATTTACCCACAACGTTAGGTACCTCGCTATAGGTATTGCGCCCTACAATGAAGCTTGTACGCCGGTTTTCTATGATTAGTGGAAATGAACAAAAAAGTAAGATTATTAGAGCTTTTAAGTAAGTACCGCTAGGCGTTGCTGTGGGAATAGAAAAGGTCAGCCATTTATATTACATCATAATATAACTTCAACTTCATAATATTACAATCTTATTAATTTACTTTAAGCAGATACTTATATTGCGATTGGATTAATTACTTTTAATCCAATCGCAATATAAGTATCTGCTGAGGTCGTTTGCACATAGCGATATGTTTTGAACAATGTGATTAGACAATACCGCCAATCTCCTAACGCTCAATATTGGTGGAAACTGGGCTTAAGCCAGCCAACAAAAAATCGATTTGATTGCAACCACCTTTAGTACCTCACAGTTTAGTTGTAGGTGAGCCATAATACTAATATATAAATAGTAGTAACCAATCTAAACGAAGCATAATACATGCGATTAAAAAAAAATAACCAGTCAGGCAATAAGTTAAGACCTAACCGCACGATATCAATCACGGAACAATACTAATACCAGAGATCAAATAATATACGAGTACATACCTACTAATAATAATTTATGATAGGCAGAAACCGATTAACGAACGTTGAATTATTTATGAAAGATTAATAACTTAACCGTTATCTATTAAATCTTGCGGATTTTTTTCTACATTATCATAATTATATTGTTGTTCTAGTTGTTGCAACCACAGCTCACCGATCATCAGGATATGGGTTCGATGCCTGTTTCATATAAGGTTATAAGTGTTATAATTGCATGATCGATTAAGAAGAGGCACTTAAAGGAGTACTAGGACATGTGATTGCAAGTCAACCCTACATCATGATACGAAAGAAAACTAAATAATTTCATCGGTAAAATATGGATGTACCAACATTAAAGCACTGCGTGCCAGCCGGTGCTGTTGTACTGAAGGTGATTATCCTGTGTACTATATACACACTCCTATCTGTTGCCACGCGCTTTATCAGCTTATCAGTCGCGTTGATAACGACCACGGTTCCTGATAGGCCTAGTTAGCAGTCTGTTTTACATAGCCTTTTTTATTTGCTTTACACTTTGCCAGGTATGAAAGTTCCGTCGCCGGAGCACGTTCTTCTATCCCATTATCTTTCTCATATTTCAAAGTCAGTCCATTCTTACCTCGCCTCTAAACCAGTCCACTTCAAATTCAAGTTAAGGGAATTCTCCCGCGAAATTGCCAACAGCGCTGACTCAGCGGAACCAGCCATCTTAGACCCTGATTTCCCTCGAAGTTTCCCCTGTAAGTGGGAGCAAGGATAAACCAATTTGATTGGCAGGTATCACGGTAGACTGGTTGCCGAGTTTTACTATGATTGATATGAGCAAGTCACTGGGACTGAGTCTTTACGTTTAGATTTGGAAAATATCTGTGTATTTTGTGATATGTTTATATATAGGTCTTTCGAACAGTTTTCATTAGCACAAGGTAACTTTCACCGAAGCCTCGATCTCAATGCCCCACGGACCTTGCATCCCGGTGTCGCAGCACCTAATTCACAAAGATACCGTAACGCCATTGTTGGTAATATCAATTCGCTGCTTTTACGTAAAACAATTACCAAAGTTAGTAAAGAATGACGAAGTAGGCTACTAAACTTAGAGAGGTCTGACTTACTAAATGTTTAACTGAACCACAGATTAGTTAAAATATTCAGACGACACACGGTGTGCGCTACAAGGGAAGCCTAAAAAAACTCTGATCTAGGATGGAGGATTTTTTAATATATGTGCTTGTGCTTAAAGCACATATATTAAAAAAATTGGCCATCTTTTCTTAATGCTAGACCATTTCTAGGCAAAAAAATTTCTAGATAAGTGGTATTTACCAGTGCAAATTAATTGAAAAAGTGGCTTCACTCTACTAGTGGCAACGTTACGTCTGAACTTATAAACATGTCTACGCACTGAACATGTATATTTTGAACGCATTTCGAGACGCATTGCGCAAGAACAACTGACTATAGACGCACGGGTCTTGAAGTTGTACCTACCAAACTGATAAAAACGCAAACCCCAAACCTCCTGAAGGTCCAGGCTTAGTCTACGAAATCTTAAAGTGAAAAAGAACGATAGTAAATTTATGTTATATTTTAAAGCCGTACCCAAAACGGGACGAAGTCTAAGGCCACCTTAAAATATTGCATTACCTCGCAAATTGGTTAATAAATTAAACTTCTTTAAAAAGTATCCCTTCACAAGATCCTTTTTCATCAAAAATAATTCAACGCAGCATCGGATAACTCATTTAAAATATATAAAAAGGGAATAATGCATAAAGTTATACAGTTCCCAATCTCGTTGCTTGTCAAGTCTATTTTTTATCCCTGAGCCATTTTTCATCCCGCCCGCCGACGCGACGCGCCGGGGGCGAAAATTAGATTATTTCCTATCCAACCACGATTTTATAGCGTCAGGTGAAAAAAAAAACACAAAAAGATAAAAATTATAGCAACACACACATAGGACGCATAAGAGATACAACAATCGGTGGCTCAAACACTATCTTTTATACTACACTAGCTGCGCCCCGCGGTGTTACCCGCGTTTACAATTTACCGGGATAAAAGTAGCCTATGTGCTATTCCAGACTATAATCTATCTCCGTGCCAAATTTTATCCAGATCCGTTCAACCGTTCTGGCGTGATTGAGTAACAAACATCCATCCATCCAAACTTTCAATTTATAATATTAGTGGGATTATAGCATATTCCACCTTGCACTTGCAAGACATCACATAAATAAGACTATCACAGCATCAATAAGTTAGGTGTTTATGTGAGAAGGAGGAGACCGTAGAACGGAATACTACCAAAAAAATCATGCAACGTATTTTACGGTTTGTTTAGCCCATAATTGGCAGCGCTATAGGTCAATAGTGTGACTTTTAGCTAAAATGTTGATTTACTTGAGTAAGGTTTTTTGTCGCTATTATAAAATGCGTTATTACCGAAAACCAGCTTTTAATTAAATTATATTATTATTATAAAGTGTACATAAATCCAGTCGAGCGGGTTTATTTACATTTCAAAGCGATTTATTGCGGCGTTGAATATTCACGAGTGAGTATTTACGAGAAGGCTGCAGGCCTGCCTACGCCCTCACCGCAACGCAGCGCTCTGTGTTACATACCGTTTTCTTGGTGTAAAAAAGTAGTTCTGGTAGTGGGTCAGCTCATTTTAATATGTTTACTAAATTGTGTATTTTTAATCAGGGTAATTTATAGCAGCTATGAGGTCTGTGGGAAAATCAATAATTTATTCACAGCAATATTGTTTTAAGTTGATATTTCTGTCTACACTAACAAATTGGAACGGTCGCACTATTTCTAGAATATATCTGACTTAACTGGGTACTAAGTGTAACAGAATTTAATTGAAAAATATAACAGTTAAGTTACTAAGATTGAGTAAGTATTCTAATCATTACTTAAGCACTTATATGCGAAGGAAGTTGGGCTATCAAACAGAAAAACATTGGTCCGAAAACACTTCAAGAATCTCTGAAAAAGCTTTATACTCAAGGCTCCATTAAAACTTTAATTAATTAGGCACTTTTTCTAATGCCAGCCTATAAAATGCTAATTACTAATGGTATTCTGCTGGGAAGCTTTTTGCGTCAAATTATCTAGCTTAATTAGCTAATTCCTTCTAATTCCTTAGCTTCCCCTTTCTACACAAAAATATTATGTCAAGCTAAGCTTAGCTTGACATAATATTTTTGTGTAGAATATTTTTTTGTGGTTTAAACAATGTCTAGTAGGTGGTTGTCAGTCCTTTTGTAGGATTCAACCTGCAAAGGTTGAATTCAACAAATTTGGAATTCTACAAAATATTAAGCATTTTCACCAAAACAACGAACGAAATGATGGTTCTTTGCTTTGGGTATCCTGTGGAGGTCGTATCAACTGCGGTGTAAAACGTCCGATGAAGCGGCTCATGTCTAGGTCAGGTCTTGAGTGGGTGACCGAAGTATGATATCTGACTTTTCTTTGCTTCGGAGGGCACAGTCAATTCGAACACCTTTACACCGCCTAAACGATTGTAACAAATGGTCTTAAAATCTTGCCATAGTTTCGGCAATTTTTAGTTTGATTGATTATTTTATTACACTGAACGCCAAGTGAGAAGCGACCAGTACACAATAAGAAATTAATAAGGCAGCATCGCAGAGCGCAGAGTTACATAAACATTTATCCACAAAAACATTAATGGGACCGGTTGGGACGCGAGCGCAAGGCCGCGGCGCCTGCGCATGTCATACCAGTATTCGGAGCCACGGTACTGTACATAATTAAGAATAAAACAGTTATTACAAAGTACCTACATCTTCTGACAACCCCTACTGTCTCTCTTTTTACATGCTAGGCCAACAGGTACCAGCCACTCTTCTGCCGTCATTAGACTATTTGACTGATGTACTTCTCCCCGACCTCTTCTAGACAAACGCGGTCGCAAAAGAACCTGGTTTTGTTTAATGTCGTACAATTAAGATTATTGTAGGAGATAATCAGTTATTTACCATTAACCCTATAGCTGTAGGTGACTTTATCATAATGCAAGTGTGTGGCTCAAGATATATATCTTAAGTTTCTTGACGATATGTTATCCATGGAATTAGATAATCCCACTGGCCTTATTTCGTGTGCCCCAGAGCTAGTCACGGCGAATACGCGCGTCAATACCTCGCATGGCTTCAAGTACTAATGGCTAACATTCAATGCTTCGTAGGCACGAACCTTTGTAGTCCTTATTTTATATACCAACGTGATAGAGGACTCATTTTAGCTTCGACTTTATGCATATATAAGCATTAAACTAAATATACATAGGTATATGACGTGATTTCTTATTCTGAAGAAGACAAACCAAACTTAAAAATAAAGGTTATACAATACCAAACAATAATCTCTAAAATCGAGAAATGAAAACAGAAAATAAACCCCTAAAATACAAACCACAACACGCTCACAACCTGTCCTTTTTAAAAGCCTGTAACTTGAGAACTTAACTACCCGGTGACAAAAGAAGATGCATCTTATTTTTTTTCTTTACGAAAGCTCTGGATACGGGCTCTCTGAATCTTCGATTCGTGAAGTCTTTATGACACTTCAAATCTTATAATATAATGCATGTGTGAGAAGAGATTGGATTAAAATGCACAAGTCACAGATGAGTACCGTAACTAAAATAGTACTTAATGATGAAAAAAAACATTTTTTTCGAATTTTATCGCGTTTATTTTATGTTTTTACGTACCGGAGCTCCACGAAGTCTGCAATCTGTGAACATGTAAAAGATCGCACCCGTCATTATATCAGATTTGATAAACTACAGATCCTCGCAAAAGAGCACCGATTCCGAGCAAGGATGATACCCGAGGCCATTGAAATTAAAAAGATCCTAATATCAATAGGGAAGATGGCTGGGTGCTACCACCGACTTGGGTTCCAGTAATTAATATGATTAAATCCAAAACCAAGCACACCATTGCAAAACCCCAAAACACTGTGGACACCTTCTGCGTATATTGGATCGCAAGCAATAACTAAATATGAGGGTACCCCGATTGAAACTATGATATCAACCACCTCAGTCCTCCCGTGACCATGGCTGTTGTAAAGCAGCCGAAACGTCGGGAACTAGAGACTGCTTCTTTGTGGCGTTGGACACACCTGTGTCGTTTACGGTTTGTCCATATCTAATGTTCGTTCAGCTCGTGTTATGTACGGGTTACCTTCGCATCGGTGTGACTCGCGGCCATGTTTATCGCTCGCCCGCTAGCCGCACCGATGCTGGTCCGCACCGGATCGCGGACTCACGGCCCATTAGTCAAGACTCCAGATACGCTCTACACCGGATACACTTCCGTTAGCAACTTTGTCGCGACGCAAACTTGTAGAGCGAGTTTTACTTGGAGGACATTAGCGCGGGCTTGTAATTAGGAAGCAGTGAGCTCCGCACGGCCGTGAAGCGTAAAGGTATCAGGGTTGCCGGTTCGATTCGCGCGTGGGGAAAATATTAAAAAGTTGCTGTGTGTCGCTATAATAAGCAATCTGTATAGGATAAACACATGTAAAATTATAGATGCTGTATTTTTGTGAAGTCAGGCACATCGGGCCACAAATTGCAATTTTTTCCATCTAATTTGTTATGCTATATTTCTGGCGTATTACCCAGAAAGATGTGAAAATATTTTCTGTCCAAGACTAGAGACGTAGTACAACAAGACTTCCATTTTCTCCAAAAAAGAAATGTTTCACAGGAAAATTTCATTTTGATTAAATTACTCCATACCTTTACTGACCCACTTCTACGTTTGGTACCACGGCTGAACTTGTGCCTGCCTCGCCACAGATACAATAAAGATCCACCCAATGCGATACGCCATGGGCTCTGACATGAAAATATTCTTGTAACTTGGCTTACTTCATGAATTTCATCAAGATCTTCCGTCCCTCTTTCACACGTACACATGTCCTGCTCGCACTCAATCTACATTATAGCGATAAAGCTACATTGAGCGTGAGATTGTCTTGCAAGACTTTCCTTATATTTTTAAGGCTCAAAAAACGAACGCCAATGGAATTCGACCCTTAAACGTGGAATGTTAGGGAACAGTTTTTGGAGGGTTGATGATAAAATGGCGTTGGTAGGTGGCATAAGGAAGTGATGCCCTCTGAGAGTGACTCGGTATCTTTGGGGGTAGTCAGCTGGCGCATCAGGGCACATCATATTCATAGAATATGTTGCGAGGGAGACTGTGCTTCGTACACTTTCACATGTTGGGAGAACTTTATGATGGTAACTGTGTTCATATCATTTCACTGCCTTTATATATTTTTTTTTTTTTTTTTTTTTTATTTAAAGGGCTTTGTCGCTTAAGAATCATTATAAGGGTATTTCTTTTTTGTAAACTCGGGATCTGTTTTCACGTCTGCACTAGTGGTTAATATCGATCAGCAGCGAACCTTTTGGTTTATTTGTGTCATATTGTGTTATGCAAATAACTTCATTAGGGGTATATTCTATGCCTTTACATTACTAATCGACTTAAATTATATTTGAATGTTGATACTGCCGTGCCATTACATTTCAATTTCCACGCACTGTAAAATTAGAAATAGTTTGAATTCAAACTCCATTTCCCAGAACTGCGTAGCAGTATCTCAGTAACTACCAAGCACACCCTTAATATTAATGTCTCCACATATTCCACCCCCGAGGAAGCCGGGCTCTCCAAATGTCAATTAATGTCAGCTTGGGCGCCTTACCCCCTAAATATTGCGCTTAAGACGCTGACACCGACAAACGCGGCTCAATTGAAGCAGTTAAACCTCGAAAAAAATGGATTTTAGTCTTTTGGGTTTTAGATAACGATTCCTATTCAGATATATTGGGAACTTTCTAAAAGGAATAATACATTATTGTATCTATGTAGGTACCATCATATATACAGTCATCGTGAATTAATTAGTGGCACTGATGTGATCCTAAAAAATATATAAACTGTGATTAATAAAAAAATATATATCATAGTTAAATGATAATGATAATACCTTCTGAACGTGCCTGTCCCTTAAATGATAAGGTCTCATAAAGAGATTTATGGTAAGGTTTAATAGACTATTTAGAAGGCTTCGGTGGTATTTTTAGGGGAAACAAAGGCAGTTAGCATTAGCACGGTCGGTCGTTAGTTGTAGCATTCGCGATTAAAGGGTTCCTAGTTAGATTAAGTAGGTTGAATATTATTCAAATATCTGCAGTGTTCAAAACTGCAGATATATTTTTAAATATCAGTATTTTTTCATGACGTTAAAACCATACCAATATATCAACTTGGCTTACAAACCTTTTTAGTTTATGCAAAATATTTTATTGAAATAAAATGAATAATTTGAAAGTATTCTACTGCAGCGTGCTTTTATAGCTCATTTCATAGACAATGTTATTATTCCAATTATGTCGGTAACGACGCAATCGAATGGCGTAAAAGGTATTCGAAATACGGCCGTTAAATTATTGAGCTATTCAAAACTTTTGTCTTCCGTCGAATTCTGCGCACCTACCTTGACGAATTTACGTCTCTAATAACATCTGAACGATGCAGTCAGCTGACTTCCTGCCACCCTATAATTAAGACACAGTCAATCTAAAATCACCTTAAACTCGTGGTAATATAGTATATTTTTGTGTGACTATCGACTAAAGTCAAGGGTGCCCTGGGTAGAATGTTGGAATCAGCTGTTCGCCACGCAATTTTAGAACTCGGGAGGGTGGATTTTTTTTAATAAATTAATTATTGTTCGTAATTTGTTTGTGACAAAAGCAATTTCGTCGGTAAGATTTTAATTTGCGTTGATGCATTGTTACTTTGTTAATATTCTGAACAATCACGAATAAGTACCAAATATTTTTAACAACATTTTCATTATTATATTATTAATAGCAGCTTTTTACTTTAACAAAAACTGGAGTTATTGTTTAGAACAAGTTTAAATTAAAGCATAATAATTTGCAAGCATGAAAAATATTTTATTAACTAGAAAGCCTCGATACAAACAACAGAACGCTGACTAGAAACGGTCTGGTGAATAAAACTCTTTTATGGACAAATAAAAATATTACGGTATTGTGGAAAATTCAAACAATCCCGCATAATAATATATATAAAAGGGTTAAATTACGAATTCCCGCACGGAACACGAGCGCCGAAAGAAAAATCTTGCGCCGAATACTCTGATCCTACGTCGCCGGCATTCCAAATGTATGCTGATAAAACAATAAGGGAGCGGTCATAAAAAGGAAGCCGTTTTACGTCGCAGCGTTAACATACAAAACACTACTGAATATAAACATACCTACGTATTTTATGGTGCTCTTACACCGTCTTAATATCGACGGCGATAAACCGAGATGCCTACCCATCGCCCCCTCCCGTGTCTCGGCTCGTAAATACATACAATTTTTATGTAACACGCATAAAAGTTACGTTCAAGTGTGGAGCTAAAAAAAATTGCAGCTGTCAACTGCCAACGGGCGCTAGATTCAACTTCAAACGATCCATTTATAGTCTAGATGCACTGTTTTATTTGATGACGTAGCAAAATATATATTTGACTATAAAAAAACAATTAAGACTACCGAGGTGAATCGTGAATATTATACTTCAGGTATCCCATAACAATGTACTGGTCAAAAGTTTACAAGATCTTTATTAAAAGAGCGACCATTGAGTTTCGTGCCCGTTCTTCTTCATAGAACGGCATTCCGAACGAGTGGTAAAGTTGTAGCTTAGCATATTGTAACAATTTTGACGATTCATAAGTGCTCTACTTAATGGTTTACATTATTAAAAATGTTCTGGTTCTAATTCTGATATCCGTCTGCGTAAATGGTAGTAAAAATAATGAATACACCTACTTAATTAGATGTGTGGACTTTTAATTTGCTAAGCTGTTTAGGTATGTGCCGTTGTAGAATAGGTAACAATGAAATCGACATAGCACATAAACATGATATGCCGTGACAAGCTATAAAACATGTTTCATAATTTTCAAGTCTGCCTTGCCTCACAAGGGTTAAAAAAAGCGTGAAGCGTGAGATCAACCTTTGAAAATTATACTTTTACGACATGTTTTACGATTTGGTTGTAAAACTATACATTTTTAGTCAGCTGCTTTCATATTTCAAACAGGTAAAAGGTTAATTAGGCCATTATAGAAATTTATATTCTTAAAGAGACAGTTAAATTTTGTTCGGCTTATGTGCGTTGTCGGAGCACGGGGCGCTCAATAATTCGAGTTTTATGGTTTTACGCTGATAATTGTTATTAACTACGACATATTAAAAGCAATAAATTCTAGATAAAAAAGTTGAAATAAAATCTTGGAGATTTTTGAGTCAAGAAATTTGATATATTGGTAGTTAAATGGAGTATATAAAAAGGTGTAGGTAGACAACATGAAAGTGGGTATCTACACGATTAAAAACTTATTATCGTTTTCGTCATGTTTCTGTATTGACGATAGGACATTTACAGAATACCTAATAAGTCTCAGTTGACAGCACGACTCGTTACCTAAGCTATTTCTATACTCAGATATCAATATACTGTCCCAATATACCGCTACCTGTCCGAGCGTGGACGCAGGACTCCCGTCCCTTCTCAATATCGTTCCGGACGGACCGAATGGCGCCGGACACTAATGGACGAAGATACGTCCAATGGATAACTCATTGTGTATGTAGGGGAGAGTATAGTCCGACCAAATTAATTGAATTGTAATAAAGGAATGCTATTTTGACTGATGTTGGGAAAATGTGATGGTGTTTACATTCAATATTAGCTGTTTTGGAAAATACACAAAATGATGGCTTATAATAACATACACATTTGTAGCACAGTAGACTCAATATATTCAGTAGTCTACAACTCTCAAATGGCGTTCCCGAAAACGTTATCTGCCCTATCGCGACGCAATCAAGAGATCCCCATAAAATAGTCCAAACAATCAAATCGTAGCCCCTCGACGCGACATGTGCCGGCGCACACTTAACTACGTTTATGACGAGCGAGTAACCACCCACACAGCTTTACGATCTGCTTCTTTAATTCTGCAGTGAATGTACATGCACTGTTTCAATAAGTAGGTACCCACAACGAAGAGGGTAGCTACGAAAAATATGGTAAATTCTAATAAATGGCCGCGTTCAGTCGACTTTTTCGTCTATTTTGTGGCATAAGTGTGTGATATTCAGACTGAATATTAAACTGTTGTTGTAACCCTCTGAGTATATTTTTAGTCCATGTATTGGGATTCTTTAACTTCGCTTGAAGTAAATAGTATGCAGGTATCGGATATTTTTTAGCTGTGGATGTTTGTTGGCTACATTTATTTCTGACCCGTACTATATGTGATACAAGAGCAATCCAAAACGTTTTCATGAAGCTGTAACAGTGCTTTCCCGTGTGCGCTGACCGACAGCCACCCACAGATTTACGACTTCCAACGATTGAAATTAACGTTTTTACTGCGTTTCCGCTCGACAAATACGTTTCATGTTAAATGTTGTTCACATTAATTTGTTTTTACACTGTTTAAGTGCGTCTTAAGTAACCAACAGAACAAAATTACTGAACCGCTCACAATTTTGTACAATGTATACATAATTAATACACGTGTCTTGAATTGAAAATTATGTCCGAAACGGGCCCAATCGTATTGGTTGCGGCCGAACCCTTAGGACATCAGGGTGACCTAGTGGCCCAAAGAAGATGCCCCTTAAGTTATTAACTCTATATAATAATACAAGTTATATCTACCGAATGAACGAATCACAAACTTTATATCCTACGAAAGGTATAACGAATAAGCTGACCTCTGGGGCATTTAATTAAAGAGATCACTGTTTTAACCTGACCTCTCGACTTAATAGTACCGTTCATTATAAAGCTATAAATTTGATATAATTAACGATTTGACATTGGTTAACCCTGAGTATCTTTTATATAAGTATAACATTGGTCATTCAGTTTATTACATAGATATGCAATACATATGGACTTTAGTTTGCGAAGAGGTCAGAGGTTCTATCTAACTATTGAATGAATTTGGAAGTTGCACATTTGACTGCAATTAGAACCGCATAGGCTAGAGCGGGCCAATGATGAAATTCAAGTTTTATTTAAAAAACACGTACACAATCACATTATGATTGTGTACGTGTTATATCTACCGAATGAACGAATCACAAACTTTATATCCTACGAAAGGTATAACGAATAAGCTGACCTCTGGGGCATTTAATTAAAGAGATCACTGTTTTAACCTGACCTCTCGACTTAATAGTACCGTTCATTATAAAGCTATAAATTTGATATAATTAACGATTTGACATTGGTTAACCCTGAGTATCTTTTATATAAGTATAACATTGGTCATTCAGTTTATTACATAGATATGCAATACATATGGACTTTAGTTTGCGAAGAGGTCAGAGGTTCTATCTAACTATTGAATGAATTTGGAAGTTGCACATTTGACTGCAATTAGAACCGCATAGGCTAGAGCGGGCCAATGATGAAATTCAAGTTTTATTTAAAAAACACGTACACAATCACATTATTGACACATACATGTAAAGTAAACAGCCCGATGTGAATTAAACTACAGGATACTAGCTAAATTCTAAGAGGTTTCGTTATTTGATTGTTGATTTTCTGTATCTCCTTTCCCCAACTACATATATAGACGTGTGTCAAAGATATATAGTTAAGTGCTTCAAAATTGCCTCATATCTAACCAACCTATTAAGTCAGTAACATACCTAAGTTAGTACAGTAAATATAGGCTCGGGTACATTCCAATATTTTCATTAAAACATCCTCAAGAGTTCCCGGGACGCAAGGACGCCCCCCTGCCCTGACCTGGTTCACAAGGCCAGCCATCCAAGGTCTTTACTATAGACCTATAATCACTGGACACTGGAGCTTAGGATTTATGTTCCCAACAAAATGTCAATTATGTTTTTTAGAAAATAAAAAAAAATGCATACGTCGCATATATTAAAATATGGGAGCCATTTTCAATTTTTTTCAATGACACTTACAATGCAATAAGGTCGTATATCTGTATATTGTCATATCTTCTTCCTAAACTTCAATCAAAATTCAGCCTCTTGCTGTACGATATTCAACCTTAATTGGGTACCAAATTAAAGTCCACGTCTGTACTCTTTACCTATCGAAATTGTGACTTCACCTAATGATTACAAATGTGCTTAAGAAGACCAACTTTTAATGGTGGTATACTCTTTTTTACCAGTAGGTACTCAAGACTCCAGTAAGTCTTTAAACTAGAGACTTACTAACTGAATTTGTTTTGTTACTTGAAAGAACCTGAATCCAATACTTGAAATCACGGCACCGCCCAATGAGATATCTAAAATAAATCCGAATTCAAAATCAAAACTAGTAATCGAATTTAAATTATAATTTGCAAATGAAACCTTATAACGAATAGTGTAAGACCGTTTTATAATGTATGTTATTCAAAGGAGATTAACTATCGCAAAGCAAAGATTAAATCTCCCACAAACTTTATACCCAATCAATTAGGGCGCGAACTGTTAAGATAAAGGAATAATGCATAATTCAATGGATCGCCTCTCGTAATCCGTAATAAACGAGCCGGGAATCGAAGCCCGCGCCCCACGCATAGAGGCTAAATAAAAAAAGCGGCTAAGTACGAGTTTTGTTGGAGCGTGAGAGGCGATGGGTTCCGTAGCGATTGGGAACAGTTTACAACATGCCTACTCTACTCTCACGCGAGCGAGCCAAACCTTCAACACTCTTTTGTGATTTTATCGCGTTTATTTTATGTTTTTAAGTTCCCGACGTTTCGGCTGCTCGGAGTTCGTCCTCCCGTGACCATGGTAGCTGTAAAGCAGCCAAAACGTTGGGAATGTAAAAACAAAAAAATAAACGCGATAAAATCTGTAAAATAAGTTTTATTTCAATGTGTAGTATTCTCATACATATACCAAAACAATATACACTTTAGTTTTACTGAAAATGATGTAGTACGAAACCTTATGACTACGTACTACACGTGGCTTTAGTGGTTCTTGATGCTTGATAGGTCTCAAATCCGAGACCTGGAGACAATTGAAAAAGAGACATTGAAGAGAAACTTTTTGAACTATTCATTAACATTGGTATGTAACAAAAATCGTCTAATACGATCTCAGGCAAAGTAATAATACCGATGGAGTGTCGCAAACGACGTATGTAGTATGTAGCATAAAAACCAAGCCGATCTGTGTGGAACACGCGATTTCGCGTAGACGAAAGTTTGAAATTCCCGTGTACTACACAAACCGGCTCGGTTTTTGTGCTTCAATATGTTGTTCGGAACACTCCGTTTATATTTTTCATCGTCTGAGGAGACGATAGATAAATTAAAAAAAATAGAAAAAAAATATTATGTTATGTTTTTACGTAACCCTAATAACTCGTTCACGTCTCCAATGGATTTGAGTCAGTTCAATTGGTTGGGGATCCGTGGGTGAATGTAAAATCTGCTATTAACAGCCCTATCCAAATGGCAATAGGGGGAAACTATGAGTGGACTTTAGAAATCATTTGTCCGCAAAAAAATATTTTAAAACATCACGCTGTGTGTGATTAAGGGGTGTTATGAAATCACAGTAAGTTGTTGTGATCTATACACAAAATAATTTTGGCACAGTTGGGTGTGAGTAACCACCAGCTGTGCTACTAGTGACACTGCGCTGTCGAGCTGCGCCTGAATCCCAGTAAGGGTAATCTTTGTGTGATGATGAGCACCAGTCATTAATATTTTAAATATCTATACATGTTTATATAATATAAACTGGGATCGCCCCCAGTCAATAGCGTTGCGTAGTTGGGTACTAGTAATGCCCAAAGTGTTATGTTAAACCTCATACCTGCAACGTAATTCAGAAAAGGTACCTATAGGTACTACCACTTGATCCACAGCTTCTTTAGCGGATCTCGTAGTCAGTATGTAAAGTCACAATTAGTACAATGCGATGATAAGCGCTGCTTTAAATGTTAGTACCTTAAGGTAATCTTTCCGAATCACCTGTATATAAACATGATCAGCATAATCCTGGTCATTTGGTCTGGTCTGGTGAAGGTCTGGTCTTCCATTTAAACAACATGATAGATCAAAGTCTTTGTAGGATTCACTTTTAGCATACGCCGTGTGTTGTATCAATATTCTAATAAGTATGTGGGTACTTCACAAAGAAATCTATTTTGTTGTATTGTAGGTAGGTAGTAAGTACCTAGTCCTGAACAAAAACAACCAATTACCCAGAACTATTGTGTGTCTAGTGTAGTTAAGTACATTATTTGGTTCGGTAAACAGCTTTGAAGGGAAAGGCACAAAGGGAGAGGAAATAGGTGCTCGTAAGTTGATTTCCGGGCTTAAGGAGCGTAAAACAAAAGCGAGGATAGTCCTTAAGCACCTACCTTCCTACCTTAATAATATGGGGTACAGTTTCGAATAAGAATACTACACAGACTGGTCTGATATCCTGGTACCTATCCTATGCGCTAATCGCAACCGTTGATCGCAACGTTCAGGGTTCAAATCGAACGTGCCCCCCCCCCCCTCCCCTCCCTTGCATATGGAGTCAGGCGTAAAATATAAGACCTTTCCACTACTGATCTCAATCAATGATCTGCCGCTAAGAATCTTTGCAAATGAGAGCAGTGACTTCAGGGACATAGCGACCCTCTAGTTTTATCAGATTATTTCACGAAAGAAAGATTATGGTTCAATTCGAGATTCGTTGCTTGGCCTTACCCTGATACAAACCAACCCAGGAATCGAACTCAAGTCTTCATGATCGGGAATAGAGTCCTCCCTTTACATAGGACTCCATAGGTACCTATCAATATTACAACGATGAATCGGATTATAGGACTAATGGGATCCACAGTGGACTAGGATCGATCCTATTAACATTCAGATCAGGGCAAATAACGAAAATACTTAGGTAAAATCCAAGACTGGACTCGAACCCGCGACCACCCGGATGTGGTAAGCGGCTGATGCATAAACTACTAAGACCAATCATTGCTCGGGGATCAATCGTCACTACTATTATCATTGTAGAATTAAAATTATATATTTTTTCTACCCACCTAACCTCCTACTTAATAGTAGTAAATACCATAATTAAAAAATAATTAAGCAAAATTAAACTATAAACCACCGAATAACTTCTTTATAGGTACCTACTTAACTCATTGTTATCTTTAAAAAAAACCTATACATTCACATTTCAAACTAAACTTTAGATATATTGAGATAGAGTCGACAGTAGTACAGTGACATCGAATAGGCCAATTAATGAAATAGTACATGTATCGTTTGTATGGCGATAAGTACTAAAGTTTTTCACCTAAGTTGCGATCAATAACTAAATCAAACAAGATTGTTACAACCTTGTTGCTTATAACGTAGAGTCTAAATTTCCTTGTACGTATTCCAGTGCTTTCATTCGCCTGTTGCCAAGCGCTTACATCGGGACGAACAGGCAGGGATCGCCAACCTTTTTTTAGGCCAACCTAGAGCTAGGACTTTCACCTTATAAAGTCTGTACCCGGGAGTTGATGTTTTAGCAAAACGAGTCAAGCGGGATTTTGCTAGTAATATTAGATGAAAGTTTTGTTTTTATAGGTTACTTTAACGTTTTCGGGGAAAAATATGTCGATGTAACGCTTTCCTTAGCTTCGGTATTATATATGTAGGTTCTTACAATCTTTGAGTAGGGAAATGGTACCTATGTAGTAGTTAAACCTTTATTAACGCTATAAACACACGATTTGATGTATACTATTTGTGTATCTAAAAAGGTTTTGGTATCACAATTAATACCGATACTGATCGATAACATTTTATAATCAAACGATTGCTTATAACTACTGGAAAGATTATAGAAACTACATCATCGCAACGACACAACACTGTATTATTAAACTCTCTGTAACAGTTATTCACACATAAATAATAGAAAAAAAGCCAACAAAAAGGTTGGCAACACGCGCCTGCTGCCATAAATGCACTCGCTAGCGCAACGGGCCTATTACCTAGCACAGAATAGAAAGCTGTATCTGCCATTTATTCAAATATTTTAATTTCAACGTTATTCTCACAGCAATAAAGGCGACGGATGTGTTTATTTCTTTGTGAAGGTCGACGTCGCTTACGTCGAGATAGTTTTGTGGCAGGACTTAACCGCGCTTGCGCGAGTGTGCGTGTTTGCCTGTGTCGATGTAGGCCGTGTTCTCTGTGTGCGTAAGTACATCGCTTCGGTCACGTAGGCTCGTTTAGCGGGGTGCCGCTAAGGAGTTTTTAGGACACGATACTGTGTAATCTGCTTTTCTTTGTTCGGTGAGACATTTTTCCGCTTATTTCTCTGGATATTATCAATAAATATATATTTTTTATTATTTAAATATCTAGTACGAGTATCTAAGATAGCGTAACGCGAAATTTATTGCTTTAAACATACAATTAGTCACAACAAATAATATCGAAGAAACTGTTTAGATATCATTTTCATGTAGCCAAAGACTCATACCAGTAATTCCAGCATGATGATAGAACTAAAGCAAAGGGTCAACAATACTTCATCCGTGTGGTAAATGTCCGTTGCGCTCGCTGCCATGTGCACATAGCAACAGATCGCGTCAGCTGTGCCGAGGCGAGCCGAGCCCGGCCGGAGATGGCCGAGCGCGCACGATTGATTGCCCGATACCCTGTGAAAGTGCTGTTTACATTTTGTATGGAGTCACTTCATGTACTGAATTCGATGGTTAATGCATATGGATGTATTAAAGATAATCAATCTGCAGTATGTAACTACGCTCAAGACCTAGATTACTTAAATGAAAGTGAAACGCAAGAACTATCAAAAGTATTTTTGAAATACGAGTGCGAACAAGGCATCAACGCCCTTCGTGAATCACAAATAAGCGAATATTTCAATTAAAATCATTATTGTCGATAATGCCGCAAATAGACTGGACTTGCATTTCAATGATAAACCGTTAAAAATACTCATAGTTTTATGAATACTATTAAGTTATATGGCGTATGGGTATGGTGTTCGTTGAGATAGGAACAAAGGGGCTTTCTTTGTTTACATGCCATTATCCATCTACGTATAGTACTTAAAGAAAGGTAAGTAAATATATAATAATTGGCGATGTTTCCTCTTTTATAGGGAATGGTCATGTTTGTGAAGTAAGAAATATTGTCTATACTACATACATATAAATAAAATAGGAGTGTCTGTTTGTAATATTAAAATAACCGCTTTTTACTAAGTGCATTTGGATGTATACACGTTACCTATACCGAAACAACATTTTTTACAATTTTTGTCTGTCTGTCTGTCTGTCCGTCCGTCTGTCTGTCTGTCTGTCTGTCTGTCAGTTTGTTCCGGGTAATCTCTGAAATGGCTGGACCGATTTTGACGGGACTTTCACTGGCAGATAGCTGATGTAACAAGGAGTAACTTAGGCTACTTTTATTTTAGAAAAAAAAATAGGATCTCACGAAAAAAAATTAAAACCAATGTTGCAGCGCAGCGCCTGATTAAGTTTGATAGCAACAACCTGCAATGCGTCCCGCGGGCTGAGAATGGGCGAGCATGCTGTTGTCAACGTTCTCTTTGTTAAATACCACGCGGACGAAGTCGCGGGCAACAGCTAGTTGTAAATAAAATACCTACATTGTAATGGTGTTTCTGTATTCATTTTCTCTTATCATCTCTATTTTAGAGGTAGTGTTTCTTAGGTGAGTAGGTAAATGATTGTAAAAAGAAATGAAAACCAACAGTCAGCTGATCGGTTTTTGTACACGATTATAAAAACCAATTCCACTCGATAATGGTTGACAATAAAAATGGAAAAGTTTTCGGAAAGTGTAGGTAGGTATTAGATGAACGGTTGCTAGGCGACCGTGATTCATCGCTTCAGCTGTATCTGAATTGGTGAGTCACTCACTTTTTACTGATTTTCAACTGTAATATTTTTCAAGGTTCTGTAAGCACTTCTTTTTTCTTGAGTTACATCATGTTTAAGTTAATTGTCGTAATGCATGCAATGATACTTATAAAATGGCAAGATTTATGCATTCGGTGTTTTTTGTGGGAATGACATAGAGCTAGACCAATTTTATTTTATAAAAAGTTATTAAACATTAGTTCCAAGAAGCATAACCGAAGTTACATCACAATAAATAGTTACTTGGAATGATAATGGGAACTTATGATCAAGCTACAAACCCCCAAATTTATAGACGTTATAAACCTTTATCAAACGTCATATAGTACTGCGCAAAGCAAAATTCTAGTGCAAAGTCAAAGTAAAATCATTTATTTCGGAGGATCGGAACGCGACCTGCGCAGTACTATATGACGTTTGATAAAGTTATATAACGTCTATATACATTTAGGGGTTAGAATATTACTCTAAATTTTATCCCTTCATTTTAATTCAAGCGGAAAACTATATTGCATGTATGTTCCTCATCGTATATAAGGGCATAAAATGCACCTAGGCATATAGATATTCATAGAAGGGATAATAAAATTATAGGTAATTATTATAAGATACTCTAACCATTGTTAAGTCTCATCACACGGCTATTATGTATGTACTCTGTGGAGGCTGTCCTAGTAAAGCTATCTTTGTTGGAACCTGTTCAAACCTGTTCGTGGGCAGGTACAAATGATGCGCATACGCCGATAGGGAACATTGGTAGGCAGGGCCCGGGGCCGGATATTATTTCTTTGTTTATTCCCTGGCCACATTCAAGCTATTAATGTGATGACATAGAGAATAAAAAAAGTTGTACTTGAGTATGTAATTACTAAATCATATCAGTGTCTTCGGCATCGTTCTTGGAGACCATGGATTTAACTATTCACTCTAATAAATTTAAGTTTATTGCGGTTAACTAGGTACCAATCTATACGAGTACCACATCTATACACAAATAAATAAAATGGGAGTGCCTGTTTGTAATATTAAAATAACCGCTTTTTACTAAGTGCATTTGGATGTATACACGGCACACATACCATAACAATATTTTTTTAATATTTTAATTTTTAGTCTGTCAGTTTGTTCCGGCTTATGTCTGAAATGGCTGGACCGATTTTGACGGAACTTTCACTTGCAGATAGCTGATGTAATAACGAGTAACTTGGGCTACTATTCTTTTTGAAAAACTTTTTTGTTAAATACCACGCGGACGAAGTCGCGGGTAACAGCTAGTTATAAATAGTTAAGGTCATTCATTGAAGTCATATTTATGGTAGATTTCTTCTAACGCAGGAGTCAGCCTTCCCTTGTTCAATTTTTCCAGATCATAAATCTGAAAAAGAAGAATGATCTGTTATTAAAAAGTTAACAATTGTGTTAAACAAAAAATAACGTCAATCAAACTACATTTGGGTTGACTGGGCGTAGGCAACGTATTCTCTCCGATGGCTTCGGTTGTGGCACTTCATGGAACCAGTTAGTGGCTGCCGGTGACAGGAAGATACCTGTCGACGGTGGGGACAATGAGCCTTGAATTCACTTTACTGGATATAGCTTTAGTACTAACATGTATGTTGTTTTTTAGTTTTATTTCAATGTGTAGTATTCGCGTATATAAAGGAAATCAATACTACCATTATTTTTATTGAAACCTAAATCAAGGTGACGATGAATCACAATAAATTAAAACCAACAAAACACTCCCTTTATGACATGAAGACTAGCGAAAACAGAGAACTCGATAAACCAGAGAGATCATATACCATAGACAAATGAAACGTCATGGAAAAAAACCACCATGATTGCCGTCCCCATGCATTCTAAAGCCTATTACACCCACACGACGCAGCCTCTATATAAAATATCTAAACGTGACGTACTGTAGCTGCGCCATAACTCTCGGAAAAAGTACAAAACGTATGGGCCCTGTTATCTGAGGACTGGTCCCCATAAATGTTTATGGTGTATATTCAACCCACGTCGTGACGGGACCGGCCAGAGAGCGATGTAAATAAAGTAAATCTAGCATACGAGACGGTAAAGGGTTTCATTTATTGTCTTTGGGAATAGTTTAAGAGGTAGTTTAAGAGCTTTATTTTCATCAGATTATAAAAAAAATATTTCTCGAGGTTACTAATCTTTGGTTTATTTTTTGTGGGCTATCATATTTTAGAGTTGATTAGTAGCTATTAAAGATGTAAGTACCATTTTCGAGTCATAGATCAGCGAAGAAAATTTAAAAGATATACAACGAAAAACTAGCGACAGAAAACGCACATAAATAATAATGTGTGCGATAAAAAGTTGAAAGTAAATTGTTTTATTTGCCGCATTACGAGTTACGACATCCGTCTGCGCCGTTTCTGATTCACGCTGATAATAAAATAGATCTGTATTTTTGATGGCAGGAAATGGTAGTCCATGTTATTAATGCTATCTTTTACGTTCAGGAACCCTCGAGGTCCGATCAAACACGTACTGAAAGTTGTCTTACCACAAAAAGTGTTTGACATTACTCTCCATATTTATAGAGTCTACGTCTATTTTCGATGGGATTTTGAAGCACTATTCCCTTGAAAAGTGTTTTATAATATCATGATTAATTTCATGAAGTTTATATAAATGGAAATATATTAGGATCCAACGCCTACAGTTCGCGTTATGGCTTTTTGGCAGCCCGTTAATGATGGCTTCCGGAGTGGCCACTTACCATCTCCTAACTTATGAAGTTATGGCAGTGTTAAATGGTCCACTTCCTGTTATTTTTGTAAGTGACAAGAAAGATACATCTTATGTGCGGTAGCATAAATAATGTTACTTGCTTTTTTAATAAACTCGTGGAAGTGTGCAGTGGTTGGAAGTGATTTGTGGGTGGGAAGCGAAATTGCGCTATTTATTTTATTAGTTTTTAACCATTTTAAAAGTCATAATCGGCGTTTACGTCTTTTTAAACTCCTGAATACTGATTTTGTGACAATTCGAATGTAGTTTACAAAGTTGGCTAATTCTAACGAAATTCGTGTTCTATTTCGCCTCCAGTATTATTGATTATATTTACAAAAATATGTCTTTACTTCTTTTCTTATAAATAATGTAACTGCAATATGTATTCTTTTGTCTTGAACCTCCTAACAATTTTCTCACCCATCTTCAGCCTGCATCTACAATCAATAATGACTTCTAAACCTTGTGCATAAGGTACACACCAAATAAATTGCATCTTCGGCAGGGGTGCAGGCTATGATTACGTCATAATTTAGCCCCTTTTTTAGGGGAGCGAGATGGAATTATAATGTCGTCTCGCTCTAATCGTGGAAAAGCTCTGAAGTTCTTTGTTCGGGACAGGTTTGGGCGTCAGAGGATGGGGTGATGTATTAAATTATGGTGTGACGTCATTCTCGATTTTACCCACTATTCCTTTGTTACAAAACAATGTTTGATTACGTAAAAATAAAACTATTTTAATGAATTTTTAATAATTTGTCGACTGTCTCCCTGGGCCTTAAGTCTGTATCACAATTGCAATGCCATTTCAATTTGATTATGAGTCTACTTTGTGAGCTACATTGGGGGCAAGATACGCTCGCAAGCTCTGTCTTAAGATAATTGGTTCTAGTCCCGGGTCGTTCAAACTACACAATTTAAATTTTCTACAATCTACATGTAGGTATATTTGGTGGTAATGTTCTCGCCCCAATCGCCGTCAGCTCAGCGGAGGTGATGGTTCGAATAATCAAAGGGATGTGGAAGGGACGCGGGGAAGGGTTCGCCAAAGGGACCAGCGATGCGTTAAGTCTCGAAATATTAGTCTCCGGACTGGTTTGAAGGTATACTTATAACAATCCTTAAAAACCTCAGGAAGGAAGGCGTTAGTGGTCTCTCTAATCTAAAACAAACAGTAACCAAATGGATGATTCGATTTCGTTACTGTTTGTTTTGTTTGATGGCTCGTATTAGAGAGACGTTGGTTTACTCGTTTTACTTGTTTAAGTCACTATCTTCGGTGTAAATACAATTTTCTTGTTATACCTACTACGCTAACCACAAAAAAAAAATGTATGAAAATATTGTGTCTGAAATTGGCTCGAATCACACCCACAATCTTCAACTCGGGCACACCAAACGTCTCCTCCAAATAAAAGTGATTACAATAGATATAGGTACGAGTATGAAACCACAGACTTGTTAGAATATTCAGATAACACACGGTGTACGCGAAGCCAAAAAAAAATCTCTGGTCAAGCATGTCACCACATGCAATCATGGACAGATAAAAATCTAGGTCCAGAACTTCTCAGTCTATGCAGGACCACTTACTAGCCGAAAAGTTATGTATGTTGTAACATTAACCACTACAAATGCACTGAAAAAGCGGCTACACTTTGCTAGTGGCAATATTACGTCTGAACATCTAAACAAGTCATGTATAAAACCAGTTTCTATAATAAATCCTATCAATAAATGACTAGCCGTGCCTACACACCGAGCCGTGGAACTCGGTAGCGGCCACAAAAACCCCGGACCTCAAAATCTCAAGTTACACATGTTATCTGTCCCAAAATAGAAACGAGTAAACACTTAACCCATTTTTTTCTCCGCCAAGTTGGATAAACATAAATCTTCACTTTTTTCGCTACTCGTTTAGGGCCTCTGCACGTACCTGCTGGTTTTATGCATTTGAATATCATCAAAGAAAATACAACTTTATCATGCAAGTATAAGGGTTATTCTAGAATGGTGACAGTATATATAAAATTGACATTGAATTCGATGCACCCAGTGTTGACTATCAATCAAAATTGAACCCAATCTCTTCTAGGATAAATTACAAAATTCGTTGATATGAAGTTCATTATTTCTGTCTATGCGAATCAAATCTTGATAGTTGCACATAAGGTTGGTTTTCCATTGTGCAAATAGTCTATTAGCAGAAGGATTGTATTCAAAGCAGGGCTGTTTAGAGCAAGGGCGAGGGGAATTAGTTGCTATGCACAAGTTCTAGTTTGTTCCACTTTGTACCAGAATGTTATGCAATTCTACATAACTAAGCACGGGTAGCTATGACTACCCATTTGCTAATACTTTGAAATAGGTTGGTTCACCTCCTTACAAAGGTACTTTTTCGCCATTTTAAAATATTTTTTTGCATCGTGATATCTTCATATTAACTCCTGCGTAATAGTGGAATAATTCCTCCTTTTGTGACGTCATCACAGGTATTACTGAACTGGAAAAAATAAAAAAATGTTACTGGGATCACCCCCAGTCCAGTGGTACCCAAAGTGCAAGCGTTGTTGTTGTGCAACCAAGTTGCTAAGGTTCGTACCAGAAACTGGATGTCATCTAGTGTTATTTGTTTACGTTGTCCATAATTATTATTAATATATTCAGGTTTGAACCTCGAGTCATTTTGGAACCTCGCCTTGCCTCGTTATCATCAACGACCTACATGCATTTTGGATTTAACTACAATCGAGAAAGCGTCCAAGCGGCGTAGGTATTGTCTGTTTGTAGGTTAATTGAATAACTTTATGGCGCCATCCATTAGATGTTTTGGTTAATTAACACACAAAACTTTCGTATTCAAGGATGCGCGAATTCTTTTTTGCACGTAATTAAAAAGTTATTGTGTAATTATATAACATTCCTTGACTGGTCTTGCTAGGAGCTAGCAAGCTAACTTAAACGCAATGTAACGCAAAGTAGGTAGGTACGTACATTGCTGGATAAGCAGCACGAAACTATTGACACTTGACAATAACTGGACTCCTTTCTAGGGGTCTTTAAAGCCTCCTTCAGACTCGCCATAAGATTTCCGTTTTTTTTATTTACAAAGGTATAAAAAACGACATAATTTTTCATTTAAATGGACTCATCCACCCAACGGTAGGTATTTTGCTCAGGTAATTAATAGCGATATCAACTAATTAATTTTGACGACCTGATTAGCGCAGTTGGTGAGACCCAGCTTTCTGTGCCGAGGGTCCCGGATCGAACCATGGTAAGGACAAACTTTGTGTGATGAGCACGAATGTTTGTACCCGAATCATGGATGTAAGTATTATATACTGGGTTCGTCCTTAGTCCATTGTACGGTACCAATATAATAAGCGTTGCTTAGTGTGGGACTGTATAGTTGGTGAGTTATTATTATATCAGTCACTGTTTTTTGTTGTTGGCAAAACCAAGGTCCAGTGTGGAATGGATCTTCGTCCAGAGCCGGGGCACGGCGGGGGCTAGCGAGATGACGACGACGGCCGCATCCAGGGGAGCGGTGATTCCACCGCGCACCAACATACCTAAGTACATATTGTTAGTTACGAGTGCACTTTAGCGAGTGCAATAGGTATCTATGGTGTAGGAAGTTCAAACAATAGTATGGGTTACTACATGGGGGACTTAAGGTAGGTAGTAAGGCGGTAGGACAAAAGGCGGTTCACGGAGACATTGCAAACAGTAGAAAAGATTCGCCATAAGCATTTAATTTCAAAATTAAATTACCTACCTACATAAAATGTGAAATCGCTGTCTCAACGAAGTGTTAGAATATTGAAACTGCGTTATACAGACCCTTAATTAGTATGTGAATATTCGTGAACGTATCGTTACGTAAATGTTCAGTTAACGTTGACTAGACGTTATATTTATAACTTACTTGTGATAAAGGCTACAGGATGTATCCAAAATGTTTGGTTAAAGTCGTCAATACAATTCGTACGGCTTTTTATATTATTATAACTTTATATAATGATTTTTTATATTTACGTCAAGACTACACATTGAAGTAAAACTATATTTTTTCGGATCGCGTTTATTTTATGTTTTTACGTTCCCGACGTTTCGGCTGCTTTACAGCTACCATGGTCACTGGAGGACTGAGGTGGTTGACGGCCTAGTGTCATCTTTAGAACTGTGGTACCTTCATACTCATACTTAGTTGTTGCTTGCGGTAAAAAATAAAATACACTCGAAAAACTCCAAAAAAATTGTTTATTTTTATTTTTGTTAGCATGGTAAATATTTTAAAATCTAAATAACTTGTGAAGATCAAAAAATGCGCTTGAAAAACTACGGCTGATGCTGAAGTGGTATTACATTGCTAATTAGTATTTAGTGACTTCAGTTAATAGTGCTATTTACTAATATTCTTGTAGTCAGAGAACAAAACCTTTGAAGGGATTTCTGCTTATAACGTTGTATACAATTTCTAGACTCTCTTTGTTCACAGTTATTATTTCAAAGTTTTAAAGAGATTACGGCGAGCGCTCGTCTGTCTATTGTTTGTGTAATCTAACATCGACGGCGAAAACTTTGGCCCAATAAAATTAGCATAAAAACAGCTTAAAACCTTTCCAACAATGGCGGCAGGGCACGCCCCACCCATCGGATTTGTATTTATTAGGGACGGGACGTTGAGTGACAAAAATGAAAGGTTTGTACATAGGGTATGATAGTTAATACAGGTTTATGTACCTACCGAGTACACGGGCACCTCAATGGCTGAAGCAAATGTAGCCTTTACTTTACCGTATGCGTGTTCCGTCCCGTTTACACTGCAGAGTTCATACAATTTTTGCTAGAGATAGAAAATATAATGTGGGAGCCGCAGATCCCAAGTGATAAGTGGTCGCGCTGGTCTTTACCTCACTTTTCTTATGTCAGTTTTGACCATCGTGGCTCTGGCATTCCCAGTATTTTACTCGACGTCCACTGAAGCATGAAAACTCAATGCAATACCAACAGATTGGTCTTCACTGGATCGCGGTAGCGTGCGGACGTGTGGCCTGCACTCGCTAGTTTAATATACGTATTGCCCCTGTGCGTGATAAGGACAGAACGAGTGAAACGGATATATCTTCACAGGCGCGCACGCAATATACTCAACCGGTAATCTTTAGAACAACTACTAAAACTTCGAACCTAAATTATTCCATCAAAAATGCCGTTGCGCAGGTCTCCACCGGGTAGTAAAGTTGAACTTGTTTCGGAACAGGATAAAACTGGTTTGGAACCTGAAGATAATACTGGAAACAGTGGGTCTAGAAGACTAAGAAAGGCACGAAATGAGGATAAAGGTAAAATTGAGGAAAAAGGAAAATCGGAGGATAATGGAAAATCGCCTGCTAAAGGAAAATCTGATGACATCAAGAATGAGTTACTCGATATGCTTACTAAATGGAAGAAAGATCAAGATCTCCTACTAAACAAATTAAGTTCCGATATGATCAAAGTCACAAAACAAAATACTCAAATTCAGAACACAACTACGGATTTGGAAAAAGCTTTGCAATTTATGTCGAAACAATATGAGGACATAAATCAAAAACTCACTAATATTGAGCGCGAGCGGACCGAATATCTGACCTACATCGCTACTTTGGAAAATAAGATAGAAGACATGCAAAAAAGGCTGAAGTCCACAGTTCTTGAGTTCCGTAACTTGCCTCCCGCTTCACAACAAACTAAGACAGAGACACAACAAGATCTTTGTCAACTGGTTCAAAAAGCATGTAATGCCCTTAAGATTAATTTGCAGCATTCGGAAGTAAAAGACATATATAGAATTAAAAACAAATCAGGTATGTCCACCGTAGTAACGGAGCTAACCTCAACTCTGACCAAAAATAAGATCTTAAATGGGGTCAAGGAGTACAATAAGACCAACTCAGATAGTAAGCTTTCCACTTCGCTACTCGGACACTCAGGCCCACCAGTACCGATTTATATATCGGAGAGTCTAACTTACAAAACCCGAAAACTTTTTGCCATGGCTCGAGACACTCAGAAAATCCTGGAATTCAAATACTGTTGGATAAATAAAGGCAGAATTTATATGAGGAAATCGGAAGGTGGTACCCACCTCGAAATTAAAAATGAAGCGGACTTAGCAGCCTTGAAAAATAAGTGACTCGGTTACACAGTGTCTTCAATTGTGGTTCCCGTCGTATTGATGTACTTTTATTTTTTTCCAATATTTTTTTCCTTGTGTATCTCTTGCCCAATACCAAATACCCAACTAAGGCGTGTGTTGTATCTACCCACTTGCTACTTTTATAATAACGATGTTTTTTATAAAATGGTCTTTTGTATTAGGACTTATATGCCATGTATGCTGATAAACGAAGTGAATATCTATTACAGTAATTACGTAGGGCGTATTTCGAAGCCACCTTTGGACTATCAAAGTAATAATATTCGCAATTATCTAAGTCTACCCGTAATTATTAAAGCTAAACTGGCCATTGTCTTATGCTCAAATGAAGAATACTGTGCACAGAATATTATATGCTATATCATAATGTGGAACAGAAATACTTGTTTTTTGCTCGTATTTTGTAATTGTGTAAGAAATTGTGATAAATCAATACTGTGTCTCTTCTTTCGACAGAAACAAGGTTACATAACGCGAAAAAGAAAACAATCCCATACGTTGTTTTATCTTGAAGAATCTATTATATTTTTCACAACTGTTTGTTTGTTGTCACTTGTTGTAGAATCGTTAATTATACTAAACCACTGCTTTTACTTTTATAACACTAATATTAATCGTTTCGTATGTCAGCTACATGTTATCTCCTCCACTTTGGAGTATGCCGTTACTTTTTTGATAGTATTGTATTGCTCGCAAGTGACCTGGAACCTAGGATACTCTCAGTTTTGCCTTATATCACATATTGAATTGTTAAGCATACTACATGCGCAAATATTATATACTTATAATCATGCCTTGGAATTAATTAACACAGATTTTAATCTAATACACACTACTATAAACACGAAATCACACACACAAGTACAAAACATAAATCACACACCTAGCCTCTTCTGTAACCTCGTATCTAAAAAGTCATTTTTCTCAGTGCAACAACTAAGTATCATGTCATGTGATTCCAATTATATGGATCGATTTACCCTACAGTATAAAGATTTTTATCATATACATCCTCAAACAACTGTAGTTATAGTGCAATGTTTTAAGTCTATCTACAGTGAATAATATAATAAATTTAAACATGGAACTGGACAATATTAGTATATCAGAATCCACGGTCTGTGAAGTCGAAGATTGCCATAGCCTTATCTCACATGAATTTCCTAATATAAAGATTTTAACGCAGAATATACGTAGCATTTCCCGAAATTATGATGAATTTGTGATCTTGTTGGGTAGATTGGGAATGGAACTTGATATTATTATATTGACAGAATGTTGGCTTTCTTGTAATCCGCATATCCCCAATCTCCCAGGCTATTGCTACCATATCACACACAACTTTAAAAACCAGAATGATGGAATATTAGTTTATTTTAAAGAATCATTAAATGTGAATATAACTGAGCCTCCTTTTTCGGATAGTAACTGCTTGATAATAACTATAAATAACGATACAGCTATATTAGCGCTGTATCGTTCACCGTCATATCACAATATTAATCCTTTTCTTAGGTCACTTAATTCGATCCTAACGGACCTTAAGAACCTTAAATCGGTCGCCTTAATTGGTGACATTAACATCGATATTTCCCCTCAGACGAATGATAATAAAGCTCCTGAATATCTAAACACTATGGCCTATCATGGATTCTTACCAGCACACTCATCTCATACAAGGCATGGCACAACATGTCTAGATCATGTTCTACTGAGAACAAAATTTCGTTCACAGACCGCTGTCTTAAACTCTTCTATCACAGACCATAATGCTGTGCTACTATGTCTTTACCAAGACCATAACAAAATACACTGTCTGTCTCAAACTCACATAACGAAAGTTAACATGGATGCGGTTTGTGAACAACTTACATTGGTTGACTTTAGCTTTACAGAAACAATATCTGATCCAAATAGGGCTATGGAATGCTTCATAAGAACAATCCAAACCGTGACTGATTCGAATACTGTTATTGTTATATTACCGCGCCGTAAGCGCACAATTAAACCCTGGATCACACCAGGACTACTTAAGTGCATTAAAAATAAAGATCGTCTTCATAAATTATCAACGAAATCACCAGAAAATGTAACCTTACGCCTCATCTATACTCGGTACAGAAATTTCTGTAACAACCTATTAAAAAACTTAAAGAGGACTCATGAGAGACGTGAGTTAGATAATAATACTAAAAATAATAAAGAGCTATGGAAAACAATTAAAGCGATAACAAACAATCATAACTTTAAAGAGGGGGCACTAAAACTGTTGAGCGACTCACCACAAAAATCTGTGGACGAGGCAAATGATTATTTTGTTAACGTGGGAAGCTCGTTAGCGAATAAACTTATATCTAATAACATATCTAATCATCAATCTATACCTATTTCACCAAAAGCATGCACCTCTTTTGTTCTTCTAGACACGGATGAGGAAGAGGTTCTCTCTTTGATAGGTGGCCTTAAGAATTCAGCTTCTGTTGGTCATGATAAAATATCAAATAACCTGCTCAAATCCATAAAGATCCAAATCATTAAACCTCTGACACAATTGTTCAATAATTGTCTTCGTCAGGGTGTTTTTCCAAGCATTCTAAAAAAAGCAATCATCATTCCAATATTTAAGGCCGGAGATAGACATACTGTATCTAACTACAGACCGATTGCTTTACTTCCAACTATATCTAAATTACTAGAACGAATAATAAATCGCAGACTGGTTAAATATCTTGAGACAAATAAAATTCTGTCCCCTTGTCAATTCGGATTTCGCTCTGGCAAGTCAACGGAAGATGCTATCCACAAAGTAATAGACTATGTGGTCAATCATCTGGATAATAACAACAAAGCTATAGCTATCTTCCTTGACCTTGCCAAAGCGTTCGACACTGTCTCTATTCCAATACTTTTAACAAAATTAGAAAATCTAGGAATACGAGGAACACAATTAAAACTGCTGACGGACTACCTTACCGGTCGTAAACAGTGCCTTAAAGTGGGTTCCTTTGTTAGTTCTGACTTACCTGTATCCTTTGGTGTTCCTCAGGGATCAGTGCTTGGACCAACCCTATTCCTTACATATCTCAATGATTTATGTAACCTAAATTTAGAAAAAGGAACTATAATTTCTTATGCAGATGATACAGTACTACTCTTTTCGGCTGAAACTTGGAAGGATACTTTCTCTGTTGCCCAGCGTGGATTTAATATTGTTTCCCAATGGCTAAATCATAACATACTCACACTAAACTCTGACAAAAGCATTTATATGCCTTTTTACATGAGAAACTCAAATCAACCTCCCTCAGAGTTGACTATTAAATATCACATAGCTACGCATGGGCCGGCACTGGATGTGTCCCATTGTAACTGTCCTTCTCTTATTAGAAGGGCAGAGACAAAATATTTAGGAATTGTACTAGATTCCTTATTAGACTTCCGTGCCCATACTTCTATGCTGCAAACTAGGTTAAGAAAACTAATATACATCTTCAAGAACCTACGACATGTCGGCGAGATTAATATTTTAAAGAAAATATACTTAGCTATTTGCCAATCACTTCTTACCTATTGCATATCTTGCTGGGGTGGTGCCCCTAAAACAATTCTTCTTCCACTTGAAATTGCACAAAGAGCCATTCTAAAGGTCAGTACATTCCGACCCATCTACTATCCTACATTCCTTCTTTATAAATCTTGGAAACTTCTCACGGTTCGTCAATTGTTTATTGTCTCCTCTACTATTAAACAACATTCTATTACTGTTTTCGATAAGAACAACCTTCTCACACGACGTCCTTTTACAGTTCCTTACCCTAATCGGTCTAATCATACTCTCACCCGTAGGTTCTTTTGTTTTTTTGGACCATACATATACAATAAATTAAATTCTTCTCTTGATATCTACCCTCTAAAAAGACTTGAATGTAAAAATAAAGTTACAGACTTCTTACTTACGTGCGATTATCAGGCTACAGAAGACCTCCTGAAACCGCTATCATAATGAGGCTATACAAAAGTAAAGTTAACATACACACACACCAACCACACACTCACACACACCAACCACACACTCACACACACCAACCACACACTCACGCACGCATGCTACGTAATAAATTATATTAAATTGTAAAAAGTGCAAGTATTCATATTATATTCTTGCATCTCTTTCTGAATATTGTACAGGGAATAAACTGTGTCCTGAAATACAGGCTTTGCCTAGCTCAGGCACAATTGTTTTAATGGTTTAATCAGAATAACGAATGTAAACTAAATTGCACAATACCAGCATGTTACTTTTTTGCCAATAAATTATTATTATTTATTATTTGAAAAAGATTTATACAAATACCCCCAAATTTATAGAACCTTAAATTAAATATTATTAAAATTACTTTTAATAAGGCGCTTTGTAATGTTTTGGAAATGGTTGACAACTTTTTTTTCATCTCCACGTCTGTCGAATGTCGTATACAGTTCGCCAAACCGCACTGGATCAGCGTGGTGGACTATGGCCTAAATTCGCCTAATAATGAGGAGGAAGGTGCCCGGTATAATGGCAATCGGCTCGAACCCTATTACATAGGAACCTAAATGCGATCGACGAAATGTGGGTGTATTGCATTGCACCTCTACCTACCCTTTCAGGAATTACAAGCGTGATGGTAATAATAGAAACCAAAAACTTTCTGAAAATTTGGGGTAGTAAACTTAAGACGAATTAACCTAGAAATGAATTTTCTAAATAAAGCTAAACAAAGTAAAATAAATGCTCTTGATAGGTAACAGAAATATAATCATAATATGAGTCACAATTACATAAACATTGATTCCTTATTGTATCCTCCACTTCCATCCACTTGCACTTCTGATTCTTCTTCATTGATTTCAAACTTCTCGTCTTTGATTTCCAACATTGGATCTTCTCGTAAAGAATGTATAATATCTGTCACAACAAAAGCTTCATCAGAATACGAGGAGTCCTCACTAGATACAGATATCGTCCTCATCCTTTTAATCTGAGGCTGGTCTCTCGCCTCTAGTAGTAACTGTCGTTTCTTATTGATGACCATGACTTGCATATCATTCATCATATCTAAGGCATCGAGCTCCGGCAGTCTCCGCAGCTGTATGGCAATCGAACGAGCGAAGTGGTCAAATTCATCATCATGCGAGGCTGCTGTGCTGATGGTGGCGGAAGCCGGGTTGGACATGTCGTTCAGTAAGTAGTTGATGACGGTGGATGTGGTCGTGTTCGGTGAACTTGTCACCGTCATCGATGGCTTTGGATGTCTATTTAACAATTTTCCACGCCTTTGGAGTTGTTTCTGAAAATATTGAGAGAAGTGTGTAAAATAAGTTTAGAGGAGCTACCTACCTGGTTTCCGAAAAGAGCGCGCTCTCCGTATCAGCTATTGCTTCGTTACTTTCTTATGTTTACGCGAATACTACACATTAAAAAAAACTATTTTTTCGGATTTTATCGCGTTGGTTTTATGTTTTCACGTTCCCGACGTTTTGGCTGTTTTTCAGGGACCATGATCACGGGAGGACTGCTTCTCTGCTGGATTGGGATTTCAATGTCTAGTATTCGCGTAAAAAAAACAGTACAAAAAACAAATTTAACTGGAGAAAATAACAACAAAAGTGTTCCCAAAAAGATCAAACGAAACGAATACTCAGTGAATCAGAGCAAACGCACGAGAATGTAGAGGACAAAATAAGATCCGTCGGCGGGGGGGTTGGAAGGGACGCGGGGGGTGTATTCAATTTTGCCAACCTAATGACTTTGACAGCCAAGCGCAGTTATAAAAAACGAGATACAAATAATGATATTTAAAACGGCATACACAACACACTATTACAGACCACAGGCTAAAAGCAAGAATAAAGAAAGCGGGACCTTATAAACTAAAATAATAATAAAAAACACTTACCTTACTCATAGACAATCTCTTTTTTTCGGTGACCTCTCTCAAAAACGAGTCGGCTAAACCATACCAGAACACAGTATTTTGAGGCACGCCTTCCCTCTCCAAATGCAATAACTTGCAGTAAGTCGTGCGGATACCTTTAATTTTATTTTTAACATCTTCCATGGTCAAATTATCAATGTTTAATGTGTTTAACAGCGTCCTGTACGCCTCTTCTCTCTTTATAGTGTCCTTGTATTCTACTAGATCTGTGTTCCATAAGCATTCTAGGTGTTTGTATGCTTGTAAAAATGGTATCACGTCTTCATCGCGCCAAATTATATGTCTCCTGGTAGCCATTTTGTATTACAATGGTGTATCGACGTCTAGAGAGCTTCGAGGCGCGCGCGCGACTGATCGCTGCGCGTGCGCTGAACAGACTGCGTATTTGGCTTGCGACGGCGACGGGCCGCTTCAATCTGAATGAAGCAACTAAATTTAATCGTCAGTCGACTGCGCGTGCAATCGGTTGACGACTACCTATAAAAAGCGATTGGAATGTGGTTAGTGGGTTCAAAGATTATTTATTCAGTTTGGTTGACCGTGTTGTCATTGCGTTGAAAGAGCCATTCAATCAGTAATAGGTACGTAACTAAAGTCCGTAGATATCGCGAAATAATAATCCTACTTACTTTATGACATATATACAAAATAATTTCCTATAGCGATGGTGTACGAACTTATTGACGTTAGATCTCAAACATAATATAAGAAACCCAAAACCCCATTTCCATCAAACTCAGACAAGAAAGTACTTCAATCATATATCACTCCTCGTTTTGCGTCGGGGGTTAAAAATTTGTTGTAAGTACCTACTATCTGGCTGCGTATCTTGTCCTACGATAGCATAACAAACAAGCAATGTCTACCTAGTTAATGGAAAATTTATGCAACGAATTAATATATAATTTATATGAACCAATGTGATTAGATTGAGAGGTTTATCGGTGATAAAGGTAATCAAAAAGACGCCTCATATAATTAACTAGCTGTTGCCCGCGACTTCGTCCGCGTGGTATTTAACAAAGACTCAGCCGTTGGCAACAGCCTGCTCGCGTTCTGATCCCGCGGGACGCATTGCAGATTGTTGCTATCAAACTTTAATCAGGCGCAGCGCTGCAACATTGGTTTTAATTTTTTTTCGAGAGATCCAATTTTTTTTTTCTAAAATAAAAGTAGCCTATGTTACTCCTTGCTACATCAGCTATCTGCCAGTGAAATTCCCGTCAAAATCGGTCCAGCCATTTCAGAGATTACCCGGAACAAACAGACAGACAGACAGACAGACAGACAGACATACAGACAGACAGACAGACAGACGGACAGACAGACAGACAGACAGACAGACAAAAATTGAAAAAAATGTTGTTTCGGTATAGGTAACGTGTATACATCCAAATGCACTTAGTAAAAAGCGGTTATTTTAATATTACAAACAGACACTCCAATTTTATTTATATGTATAGATTATATGTATAGATGTATAGATAACATATAGGTACATACATTGATAGGACAGATGTATCTATACCTACATTATGTAGGTCACTATCGTTGAGCTTCATATGATATTTAAACATTTAACTAATCCTGGGGACATAATGTCCTGTTTCAATAGGACATTAGCGGCATGTTGTGGCATATACTATTATGTAGGTAGATTTATAAATGCATGCAATTGTAACCTTAAAAGCCACTACGAATGCCACAATCTGCCATCCAATATGTAGGGCTGATATGCAGGGTCCATACTAGTTATCTGACCTTTGACATGGCCATCGATATACCCAACAAATAAACCACAGATTGGCTGCCAAGTTGTTCATAGTCGTTCATATAGAGTCGTTTAGACTACAAGAATAAGGTTCCTTATTCTTATACTCTCAATGTACACAGTTCTCATGATCCGCTAATTCTACAATTCTTCTTTCTTGCAAATATCAATCAATAACATCAAAAGAAAGATTATACATTCAAACATAATAATATTCCAATTGTACCCAAAAGCTTCATGCACGAAAATATCAAATTACATGTTCGGTCAGTCCCCTAAATTTCCTTTTGCTTTTAGCTAAATTTAGCGGTCCCTCCGACCTGTGAGGTCAGCCGCGGTTTTCGTTGCACGCCGAAGGGTTGGCCGGCTCTCCCCCGAGCGATAAATATACACGCGGTCCATTTCCATTGTGCCCTGATGCTGCCAGCCCACGTGCTCATAGCTAGAGATGATTTTGTTTTCAGGATTTGGAAACTACACATTTTTCTATTATACACACTGTAAAATATGTCAATATTATAAAACTGTTACCGGCCTGTGCCTGCGGCGAAATATTCTATTTAGACGTCTGCGAGTCCTATAACAGTTTATATGGATTCTGGTCTGTTTGTTCAAGAATCACTGATGAACTAGGAACCGATTTCTTATCAGTTTTCCTTCATAATTATTAGCTTATTCCAGGAATAAGTTATTAGTTTATCAGTTTACTGATCAGCTCAGTCAAACTTATGAAGGACTTTAGCATTTTTTATAATCGTCCTAGGGTGCGCTGGTACTTGATAAAAATACATCGATTTCACGGTTTGTTGCAAGTAGTCGATGTTCCTATTCGTATTATTATTAAGTAATTACTTCTTTTAGATGAGATATCACCAGACAAACGCACCAACTCCCACACTAAGCGACGCTTGTATTATGGGAAACGTACAATGGACTGAGGGCGAACACAGTATATAATACTTATATACATATTAATCAGCCCTAACTCGGTTACAAACATTCATGCGTATCACACAAAGTATGTCTCTACTAAAATCCGAACCCGGGATACTCGGTACAGAAAGCAGGTTCACTACCAACTGCGCCAATCAGGTCGTCGACTTTGTAAATATTCTTATGTATTTACCTATAATGTTATCCTCCATGTGAGCGGAGGGTCAATAAATTGTCAAAATCATGACCCATCCATGCACCGTCGGGTAATTGGAAATTATTAAAGGGCTTGGAAGTGGGACGCCAAGTGCACTAATTCGGAGCCCCGGCTCCCGGCCGCGCGGAACAACCAACAAAGGCACATTAGCATGAATAACTGTGCGTTGTACACAAGCACGCAGCTGCCACAAAGTACATGGATGCAGAGAATCAACTCCATGGCAGGATAATGCAACTATTTCTGAAACAAGAAAAAGAAGAAAGATTACGATTTACGCTGGTTGCCAAAAAAAAAGACACGGAAATATAATGTCCGTGGTCTTAATCCCTTTAATCGCCTCACACGGAAAACGTGATGTTATGCGAATCCGAAAGCTTGGTATTAGCGTATTTATTATGCTTAACGATTGTTAAAAATAATAACACGA
Organism: Pheosia tremula; assembly: GCA_905333125.1. Classification (NCBI taxonomy): domain Eukaryota; kingdom Metazoa; phylum Arthropoda; class Insecta; order Lepidoptera; family Notodontidae; genus Pheosia; species Pheosia tremula. The sequence goes on along the minus strand of HG995411.1, from coordinate 9,799,129 downwards.
GTTAGAAATTAACAATTGAATCTCAAGTACTATGTAAAGTACCTACTCATTGTCGTTTATAACAATTTGTGAATAAAGCTGCATTGTTTTACTGTCTGTTTTACACCACACCAGTGCTACCCGAAATAAATGCTATCATTGGCAAGCCGGGAGCCGCCTAGCCGGTCCGGCGATATTGTCTTTTAATAACAAAAGGGTTTTAATGTCCAATCCAACTCTAATGTGAAATATTAAGCCATTTTTTTACTCCGCTGGGCACACAAACGAGTGTTATTATTGTAATTTAATATTTTATTTTAGAACATACAAATTATGATCTGAGTCTTGTTTATTTTATCATTACTAACACGCTCGGCAGACGTTGTCCTGTTTCCCGACTTTACCAAACAACTTATTAATTTTTGATTTCCCTGAAACTGTATAGAAATATCAGATAGGTCCAGCCATTTTAGTTATTAATTACTTAAGAAAAAATCAATACAAAATCCTGATGCCTCCTGCATCAGGATTTTGTTTGATTTCACTTTCCCACGTATTCCTTAAAGTTTATGGACTATAAAAACAAAAAAAAGGATATATCTATAGTACGTACATGATCTAGAATCTTAGTGTTTTATTCATTAAAATGAGCGTTAAATTAATTAAATTGAGGGAGATGCTACTTTCATCTTATAAGAATAGAGTTGAAATAACAAATTAGACAAATCGATCTACCACGACATGGTATCCTAAAGTTGATTATTCCACTTTTCCACGCCCTTCCAAGATCAACAACAACAACAAGATAATGTTTACCGTAGTCGCTGATAACAGCCAGGAGACGCAGTAAACAGACTAAAAATAAGGAAAAAACATAGCGTCCGTAGGCGTCTAATCTAAAAGACTTCACTCATAATTTCTTTACGCAGGGGCGGAATAGAAACAGATGATCCAGAAATCTATAGCAACGCGTTCTGTAGACTAGTATCAGACATCTAAAGTCTAAAGATGTGCTCAGCTTCTAGTTTGCTTTTGATTGGCTGGTTATAATTTGCGAATGTTAGATCAGCTTTCAGAGTTGTTCAAGTTACACGACGAAGTTATAATTCGGGATCGCCGGCCTTTTTTTTGTTGACGGTGGGGAAATCTTCGGTAGATACCCGGCCTCTGAGTGGGAGAGGGCCGGGTTATGTGGGATTCTTACCCACTAAAACCCCCCCGGTGGCCGCCTTCGACACCGTGTTGGAGGGGCTCCGAGATCTCCAAACGGAACGCGAAGTACGGAGGACTAATATCGCCAATATAAGTTACAAACTATTTACTAGAACAGTACTTACCTGAAATGGCTGAGTAAAAAAAATGTTTTTGTGTCTACCTTGGCAAAGATGTTTTATGCCCCCTCTAGTATATTCCATGTCCGTCACTTCCTCTCCTTGTTTTTATAGTTACCGAAAACATTAAGTGAGTAGGCGACATATTGTCGCCGGCAACACGCAATCACTTACCGCCGATATCCCATTATGCCGCGTACATCGACGCCATTGTTTTGCGCTGGGCGGACAGATGTAGTAAATTAGAGGACAATGGATGCTGTGACACTTTCTGATCGAAAGCTTGCGGGGAAGAATGTTCGTCTTTGTTTTCATCTATACTATTAAGTAAGTACTAGGACAATTTAAAAGGAGCTTCATCTGTGCAATGATGATTTTAAAATAATGATGTAGTAGGCTATTAGTAAATCCTATCACTCACACCACACACTCATTGATTTAAGGTCTTGTTATAGTTAGGTTTCGTTGTGGAACAGAGTATCAACTTCCATTAATATCTGAAGAAATATATATACTATTCTGTAATATTTCTATCAAAGCACATCTACTGACCATTCTTAGTTATTGAAGCTCTGTCACTTTTTAATATCTTTTTTGTTATTACAATCTAATACTTACCAAATATCATTCCCCTCTGCTTAAATCAAACCAGATTAGCAATCACAGGTCCGAGCGTTTTGCAATCAAATTCCGGGGGCGAATTAATTCCTTTTAACGTGGGCAACGTATAATTTTTTAATTCCGCCATATTCCATACTTATAAGCCATTACCATGCATCGGACACGAGGGGTTTGTTAGGGCTGCCTCTCGATGGGAATGAACGAATGTACTCTCAAGCACAATCCTTTTTACGGACCTTTTCTGTACGTAAGCGTCCATCCCTCTCGCACCACCCGATTTCATAAATAGGTATGGCAGTGACGGCATGTGTTGTCGATGACGTTACGATTACATTAGGAGTTTCTTTCTCTACTGAACTTTATTTTACCTTAATAAACAACAAAAAAAATGCTCTATAGGCAGAGTACGTCAAATCAATATGAGTTCCTAACTCTCTACAACCAAGACGTACCTTAAATAGGTAAGCGCGAAGTTACTCCGGAAACACCATACAATATTAATGACACTGGTCAATAAAAGCCATATAGTGTCATCAAAGTTTTAAAAGAAGCAACGTGTCTGAGTACTAGGAACATATTTCTAAGTATTGTGGTCTGTTTTTCTTTGGCAGCCCTATTAAGCCCAGAAAGGGTACACATTTTATCTTCCCGTTTCCATATTTGATTGTTCATAAATTGCAGTAATTGGTGCCATGGCCGCCGTACCAGCCCTTGGCTCGTTACATTTGACAATAACACTCACAAATGTGCGCATGGGCAGTACATCCTCACGGTGTCCCGATGGTATTAAACTGGACAGTGTTGCCATGGTTTTGACAGCTATGGGTATTGAAATGGAGCATTTTTATGATGGTTACATATTGTATTAGCCACGTACGCTTGAAAGCGAAGCAACAATAAAACTCGGCTAAGGCAGCGCTTGCCTCGGGTGTGACATGTACAGACTGAACGAGGCAAAGAAGGCTGATCAGGCTACGCGCTAAGTCTGTATACAGCTATTTATCTACGTAAAGCCGAAGATCAGATCAGGTTTGTATTGCCGATGTTCCACTGTCCACCAAATAAATGAGTCACGAAACTATATCTTAGTACACTAATCACTCATTATAGCGTTGTCTCGTACCAATAACTTTATAGTATTCCAACTTATTCTTGGCAATCGAAGTCCATCCAAGTTAGCCTATTATCCTGGCATTAGTCGGCACAATTAGCGGCGAGCGGCAAGTTTCCGTACAACAACGTGAAAACTAGCGCACGAGGATATCATATGCGAAGTAATCATACGAGATTGGGATGTCCCTGCTTTTTGCGGTAGAAGAGACATTTACAGATAAGTTTTGAAGAGGAGAATAACGTTTATTTATCATACCATTGTATGGTTTGGGTATAAACAGTGTGTCCTTCTATTTTCTATTACGTAGGTATTAGGACAGTAAAACAGTAATTATCATTTTGAATTCCATCTCTTTACCACTGCCACATTACAGGTGTTACTCTTGCGGCCCTGATGTCTTGATCTACTTTGAGTTTGATGACCTGATTAGCACAGGTGGTAGTGACCTTGCTTTCTGCGCCGAGAGTCCCGGGTTCGAGGCCTGGTAGGGACAAGCTTTGTGTGATGATTATACATATTTGTACGCGGGTCATGTGTGTTTAATATCTATAAAAGAATGATATACTAGGTTCGCCCCCAGTCCATTGTACGTTACCCATAATACAAGCATTGCTTAGTGTGAGCCGTATAGTTGGTGTGTTCGTCTGGCGATATTATTAGTTGAAAGAAATAACTAACCACTAGAATCCAGTTGGACACAAACTGTGCGCCGTGAAAAGTAACAAATTATTTTCGTCCTCCAATACGTGTCCCCTGAAGCTTTGTGCCGTGTCCACCCCAATATTCCTAATAATGGTGCACGCACAATGGTCGGATCCGGCAATAAAACACCGACTTAATCGCTACGGCTGCCGTGAGGACGGGATTAGCTGGCGGTCCAAGTCACTACATGTCAGCGGGAAAAGTAAATGTATTTATCATAGACTTAGCACATACATACATAACACCACATCTCGTATTGGTTAAGGATAATCCAAGTTGCTTAAAGGATTTATAGCGTAGTTTTGTAATTGAGTTAAAGAATATGCACCACACTGAGCTGCAGGCTTCGTAATTCACGAATGATTCTGAGCGGGTTCAATTAAACGCGGAAGGCACTGTTTGGATATTGCTCCGTAGTATCATGACAATGGGGTAGCCTGCGAATTATATCAATCATATTTCAGGGAATGTTTAAAGTCCTCTTTCTTTTAATAGAGTAACCATGGTGTTTCCTGTCAGCCCTTCTATGACTAACCATTGGCAAATCCTTTTTTGGCCTATATGAATCAAGTTCCCATATCGCCACAAACACTTACTATTTTATGATGGTCCTTAGTCTTCATTCCTTGAATAGACTTTTCCAACATCCACAAGATAATTAAAAATCACGTTCCTACCAAAGATTTTATATTTGATCTGTGGAGATATAAATGTTTAATTAACATTACAAATTACTGCCGTTTATTTCTTGCACCACATAGAAAGTTCCATGACGTCATGCCGCAAACAAAAAACATTGAACACGAAGAGGTAGCGATGGCAAAGTTTACCACAAAGGAGGTAATGGCGCGGCCGCCATAGCTGGGTTCACCATAGCGAGACTCTGTGATGTACGATTATGGCATTGTTGGAAGACTAAATAAGGGTTTTGGATATTAGATGAGAGGCAAGCATATTATATCGAGATAGAGCTATTCTCGTCCTTGTGGATGTTATAGAGAGTAGTTAAGGAATCGGTACTTAACTTCCAATTGATCACTGTGCAATGGAAGGCTAGGATATAACGACGACCCCATATAATAAGTGGATGACGATGCTGAATAAGGCAAAACATCGTAAAAAACCTGCATGTCCGAGAGACTAATCAATTTCAACACGCTTGAATTCCACACATGACATACGAGTAGATTCTTGGCAATGTAATTAATCTTCATTATTACTCTGAGTCGCAAGTGAAGCCTTTACCATGTTTTTGAACGCACATATCATGGACTGGTTTATTAAATTATCCGTCAAAACTAAATTACCACTTATTCATACTAAACAACCTAAAATATGCAACTGTAAAATAATTACCAACACTTCTGACGATCTTAGCGGAAGGTGATAAGGTCTATACTTTGTTTTGAAACGCATTTCTGAACGGTAAAACGAGTTGGTAGAATATTTTCACATTATCAGAATGATTCCTTTGTGATCGCATTAAAAAGCGCTCAAATAGCTTATTAGTGTACCGTTGATCATTGTTCGTGCAGCGAGTTGTGTTTTTTGAATAAAAAACGAAAATGAGATACTTACTCACCTAAGTAATAGGCTCCAATATACAATAGCAAACTGACTCTATTATTATGAATTTAACAATCTATTATAAGCTCTCTGGTATGTGTTACAAAGACCCTTGAAAATGTATAACATACCTAAAAAAGAACATGATAAATTCTGATTGAGGGAATTGAGTCACGCAAAGCATCATACGAAATAAATTTCTTACAGCAAAACAATAGAAAACACTCAGATTGAATTGACACTCTAGGTCTGTGGCAAGAAAATTGTAATTCCAATGCAAGCGATGGAGAAAGTAAATTCAAACCCTGTCTTGATATAACATGTCTATCCATAAACAAACCGACAATTCAACATCTCCGATACCAATTTCTATTTATTTTCCAATCTCGGTGGCATCTCTGAACATTGCAAAACAAAATAAACTCGCCAAGATACCATCGTTCATTGTTTTCGTCGGATTGATCTGCCATCCGCCATCAATGTTTCGTCACGGGACAAGTAAACATGTTTACGAGCCTTTGCACCTAAATCAGGAGCTTACTCTGTGGAGTAATTTGCCAATCCTCTTTCTAAAACGATTTGTGATGTAAGGAACTTGGGAATATGAGAAAATGAAGCATTCTTTTGCAAATGAAGCATTCTTAGATGAAGCATATTTTTTTGATAATAAACAACTCATTGTATGGGATCATTTTAGATTCAGACCTAATTTTAATAATGTTACATGATTGAGGTTCCATTACTGCACATGATGATTTATTGAAGTCTACAAAACCTAGAAAAAAACCATTCACAATCTACCACAAAAATTCTAACAAACATGCTACGATTAGTACAAAGGAAGCAAACGAAATTTTCCAGACACAGCATTGTAGCTTAAGTTCAGTAGCTTCATTATTTTCCGTCACAGTATCGATGCGACATTTTTCCATCGAACTAAGTACATCGCCCTACTTTATTTAATTGTGTTTCTCGTCAAATGTAATTGATAGTTGTTTTGCTACAGGGCTGATAGATCCAATATCCAATTAATTATATTGGATACACTTCTAGGTAATTGTTTTTTTATTATCTAACTAGCGTTACACAGCACTTAATTTATAAAAGCTGTTAAATATCGCAAATATAAATACATACCACACACCAGTAGCTCAAGGAACCAGCCTACCGCTCAGGCTCTCTGCTAATTACTGTATGTGCTTAAATATCTCATATCTTGCGTGTTAAAATATTGTTTTTGTTAAGGGAACTTTAATTTTATAATGCAGCTGCCTAGTGATTCCTATAACATGCATCAAGCAATCTCTCTTATCTCCCAATACAATCATGAAACGAAATTTTCAAACTTTATCGGGTAACTCATCATCGTTCTCCCCAGCGTCGGGTAAAGCTGCCTTTACGACATTCTCCCTTCTTTTAGTGCCGACTCAGCGTTCGGATTACCGAAAGATTTAGCATTTCAAATGAGATGCAGCGGATCCTTTCCATCGTTTCATTTAGATTACTTGTTTACTTGACAAAGGATCTTAACATAGCTACTTTACTTTCTCTCAGAATAAAGTGGTATAATTATCCGAGCAAGTGAGCAGCATATTAAGACAAGCAAGCAAGCTTCAATATTATTATAGTAATTACATTTAACTATAATCGCCATCTGCCACGTTACACTAGTGGTTGGCAGCGTGGTTTACTGGTCTCGAGGACCTCAGTTTGTTTCGCGGGTCGTGCAAAGCCATATTAGAACTTTATTTTGTTCAGAACTACTGAGCACTTATTACCCCATATTATTTGACTTAACATCGGCAACTCACGATGGACTAACTGTCCCACTTGAAGATTACGTAACGAGCATAACCGAAAATTCCCCAGTTGTGAATCAAACCCGCAACCACCCGGCTCAGTGAGCTAAGCAGCCTACGCTCAAACACGACCAAGGTGTCATCACTTGGTTTTTTTTATTATTTCAACTATGTATAATCATTTACCGGTTGCACGTGGGTTTTCCATCAGCTGCCAGCACTCAATCATAGCAATTACATAAAATTTACAATAAATCATTCTATCATCATAGTTATTAGCAAGAGCACACCAAGACACAGTCATCGGTTAACCGCAGTGCGCAGGCGCAAGGACGGCGGATCATTAGTCGTTTCATTGGGTATCAGCAGACACCGCGGCGCGGCGGGGCAAGGCTGCAGCTTATCGTAAAGTAAATTATTTACAATCATGTGCTTATGGTGAGGGAAAACGGGGAAATTTAAACGTTGATAGAGCATAACAAGAGCAAGGTAGAGTAGAAGAAATTGGAAAATATCCTTCCATAGATTAGGTTCGTGTGCCTCAATTGACACCTTAGAATTCAGATATATTGGCTTCTTTAATTATCGATCAACCTGTTTGGTTTATAAAGTTTATAAGCCGAAGAGGTCAGAGGTCTAATTGTTTATCAAAATAGATAATAATAATATCGACAAACTAACACACCAAATATACGGTCCCACACTAAGCAACGCCTGTATTAGGGGTACCGTACAATGAATTGAATGCGAACCCTAAATATGATACTTACATATAAATTAAACATACATGACTCGAGTACAAACATTCGTGCTGATCACACAAAGTTTTGTATCTACCAGGATTCAAACCCGGGACCATCAGCGCAGAAGGTAGGATCACTAACAACTAAGCTAATCATGTCGTCGTGAGATCGAGGTTTGTTTTTTTTTTAGTAAATCAGTAATAAGCAGTAGTTACGTCACTGTTTGTGTTGAGTAAACTAAACAGTCGGCTGCAATCTTTACATCTGCGAATGCTCTAGCTACAACAGTGGCATAACTAATGTTTTGTTGTTGACAACTCTACGCTGACAGTTACCGACGCGTCTGAGGGGACTCGTGCTCTCTACAAGAAACTTAGCGGAACCCCCCCAAGTGCGGCGATTTTTGGAGCATGTCGCGAAGAGATGAGAGTCACACCTGGTGTGGGCAATACCATGTCACCATGCTCCTCGGCATCTAATCTTAATAACGTTGCTCAGTTACCGTGAACGTAACTGCTTACGTAAAATAACTGCTGCGAATGAATCGTTTCCGACAACTTTTAGGTGAGATTAACTTGGTCTTCCAGATTTCGACAATGTAAGGTACATACAATCTATTAATTATTAAATAGTGTAGAAAAGAATTAAAGTAATGTTTATAATTCTTTTATATTTATTAGCACAGTCCAATACTGAACAATAAAAATGGTGGACCTATCCTCGATCACAATACATAATTTGTTTACAGCAATAATAGTGGAAAATATTTTAACAGGGCCAACAGTAGGTAACAGTATTGCAATGAATTTGTAGTGTTAAATGTTGCCACATACAAAACCTTTTGCCTATCAAATGGTCCGGGGCATAGACTAAAAAGTACTGGACATAATTTTATCATATGTGTGCGTGAGTGCGTGTGTTGACATTTTAGACCAGAGTTTTTTAGGCTTCACTTGTAGGTCACGCCGTGTGTATAACATGTTCACACCACAACACATCATTAAGTACATTGTTTCAGAAACCAACCTAATTACCGCACAAGCGTTCTACGTTGATAACCGCAGCGATGATGCTCGCGCGCACCCTGCAAGGTCGGCGCGCGTTAGGTAGATTGCGCCCGCGCAGACATCGTGGCAGCGCAGCGCGCGCGCCAGATAGTCTAGACTGCATTGTGATACTGACATTATTTTTTTAACAATTTCTATTATAGGAAGAAAATTATTTTTTTGAAGTAGGTATGTACGAGTATATAGATGTTATGCTATTTCAGACAAATTATCCTGGACTTGGTTTTATGGGTTGCCCAATAAGGCTTTGGCAGATGGGTGGCAATAGCTACTACAATAAGCATTGCATAAAACTTCTGATTGTATGTGTCATATGTGTGTATAGACATGATTTTATTTTGCATGAGTGTTCGTAGGTACCCCAAGAATAAGCGGAACAAAATTAGTTCAGAATATAGCTCTCAACTAATCCATTGCTCGACACTCAAAAAGCAAATTAATGTGATGTAACACTAGTCTAAGCTACTTGTATTTGCGGTTGATCAGTTAACTACTTAGTGTAGTTACTTTTCTATACATACTGGAACAATTTCGGAAACAAATAATCGGTGAAATCCGATTTCCTTATGGTTTTTCTGTCCCTCTGTTGATATAGATAATCCTTATGTACTATGATATAGGTAATTACTGTCAATCAATGCAACAATAGCACATTCATACGTCTAATAGCTAGGATATTTCAACTATGATCTTTTTATTCACTCCGACATGACTCCCTTCAATCAACAATGCATTGCGTGAATGAGTTAGCGCAAATATATATGTAGTTAAGTGCTCGGGTTGCATGTGTGTGTGTCGCCTTCCGCCTGTATCCGACGAGTTGCATTTCCTAGTTGAGTTAACCGTATAGGAAGTAAATGTGTATAGCCGCGTGTATCTCAACGAACGTTCTAGAAATCTAGATACATGAAGGACAATTTATTGTATGCAGCTCGACAGATATAAGTAGGTACATATATGAATGAGAACTTCGGCAACACATGAATCTGATAAGGAGTTCATTAGTGATATTTAGTCGATCGGTAAATCTGTGATTTCCTTCAGGGGCAGACATTATGACAGGTTATAAGACACCACGTATCGTGAAAAGAATAGGACAATAACAATGACATATAGAAACCAGGAATGAAACGCTTGTCTAAGTAACAGTAACTATGTCTATAATCAAATGGGGGAAAAAGAATCCATCACTGATCCTCGGCTTGTCAACTTTTCCAATTATAAACTAAACAAGTTTGATCGACAATTAAAGAAGCCAACAACACCGAACTCCTATAAGGTGTTAGTCGAGAAACTATCTATCACGAGCGACAGGACTCCGAAAAAATTCAATTCTCTGCGAAACGAAGCGAATGTAAAGTATGTGGTGGGTTCCTCTTCCCCATTTGTTTAACAATGGATTTCCGCCAAGTATCGCCTAGTTCTATCAATTATATGTCTATACTTAATGTAAAATTCATTTTAAAATCTCTTCAGATATCTCACGTTTTAAAAACAAGATGGTTTTCGTTTTGTTTATCAGTTTTATGATGATATTACCTCTATGATTGCAAGATTCTAACTCGAATGCATCTTTTGTAAGCAAATACAAATGTAACAAAGAAAAATTAAAGCCACTGTTAGCTGCTCAACTACCGGAGTTTTTTCCAACTGGAATTGCTGACTGATTATGTTGAATGCTCCTGACTTTCATCGCTATTGTCTGTTTGTTCGTCACGACCATTGTTTAGCGGTTGTTAGGCAAGCAGTTTCACCACTCATTACTATACAACGTGCTATTGAAGTGACGCAAAACCTCAGACATTTTAACTGATTTTAATTTAAAGAAATTTATTGACGTCCTTATTAATCGTTTTGTAAATTATTCTTAAAGTTTAGATAATTTCCATTGGACGAACAATGCCAAAAATCCACTCAAAGAGCACTCAAAACGTTTTACTCTTCTTTATAATTGGAAGCAAAATAGAATAAAGAACAAAAGAAATCATTAAAATAATATAATATAAGCATTGATAGCAAAGTTGGTAGAACCCTAGCCTTGGTAGCGAGGATCGCCGGTTCAAACCCCGGCTTGCATTTCTGGGATTGCTGGATTTCATGTGCGAATCTAAGTTTAAATCACGATTATCACTTGGTGACGAAAAAAATCGTGAGGAAACCTGCATGTCTGGGAGAATTCCTCGAACGATGTGTGAAGACCGCCAACCCGCACCGGGCCAGCGTGGTGGACTATGGACTAATCCCCCTTGGATCGGTAGTAAGCACGTATAGTTTGCTATTAAACGAAAGATCTTCGTAGCACTACAAATATCTTCGAGAGAGACAAACAGTGAATATATAATAATATTTAAGTGTCATGGGGTGTTTGCGGAAGAATATCAACTGAAAATTGTACGGTATGCACAAACGCAAAAAAACAACTTTGTGCAAGATACATAAGCCAAAAACTAGAGTAATAACCTTTTTTTGGAGGGAGGAAATCTTCGAAAGATATCTAGCCCCTGTGTGGGAGAGGGCCGGGTTTTGTGAGATTCTTACTCACAAAAACCCCCCAGTGGCCGCCTTCGACACATGTTGGAGTGGCTCCGGGATCTCCTGCCGGAACGCACCGGTGCCTCTCTTGCACCTCGCCCCCTTACAGGGGCCCGTCTACAGAGCCCGTAATAACCTATCACAACGTCAAATATTATCAATATCCGTCGAGACAGACGGACGCACAGAAAATCCAAAAACTGTGGATTCGGCCTCTGTTGTATCAAGTACAAATTCCACCAAAACTATTCAATGAACAGATACTATACATACGTACCAGACAAAGCATAGTTTTATCGAAGACTTGGCACAGAACAATGTCAAGTCGGTTATCGGGTATCGGGACGAGCGGTAACCGGTTCGGCTCTGGTTGGAACCGGTCCGATGCGGCTCGACGCGTGTCCAACTAAAGATACGAACGAAGCACGTATCCTAATGATTTGTGTATCCACCTCGTTTATACACGCTGTGTTGGGTGTAGTTATGGTGATAGGTGAAAGATTTTGAGGATTTTGTAATGACACATTTTTGGAGAAGAATTTAGCTTCGGGAAGATCTTTTCCTAGATACACGTGATAAGACTCTGGTGTGTAATAAGAGCCTAGGTCCTATCCACAAAATATTTGACAGAATTTTTAGGGGTCATCGGTCAAATAAGATGTGATTGTGTGAAGAAATTATGTGATAAAGATAGTTTTTATCAGCACATTGTGATTTTTTTATTGTATAAATCACATTATATTTAAATTAAAATATGTAAAATTAAAGTTAAAGTCAATGGAAAAAAAAAATGAAAAAAAATACTATGTATCGAAAAGACCTTGTACTCGTGGATAATAATCCTATTATTAAATATCCTATTATTATATATTAAAAAATATTCATAATTATGAAAAAAGGAGTGATGTTCATGTTATTAACACTCGTAATAAGGACAAACTATCCGTGCATGTCACTCGTCTCCACAGAATAAATAATTCTTTTATGGGGCAATGTATACGCTTCTATAATAAACTTCCCAAAGGAATCCGAGATTTGCCCATTAGTAAGTTTAAAAGAACTGTTAAAAGTAATTTATGTCGTAAGGGTTATTACAGAATCTTGGATTATTTGGATGATAAAGCAGCCTGGGACTGATCGCTCTAATATCAATATTTATAATGTTAAAGTGTAGCGTGTGTGCGCCTCGCATGGCAACACACTGGAGCTTACTTTTTATATTTTTTTTTTTTATAAATATAATGGATAAAAAAAAGACAAGCCCGCTGAGTTTCTTGCCGGATCTTCTCAGTTGAGGTCGCGTTCCGATCCGGTTGTAGTATTAAGGAAAAAATGTAATGACAATTTGTAAGTGCCCCCGTAGGCCTATACGAAATAAATGATTTGACTTTGACTTTGACTTTGACATTAGTTCCCCCCTGATGCGCGAACATCCTCCAAAAAATAATGTCACACTCGGGACCAAGTTACTGTTGTGTTATCGTGTACTTATAGGTATAAATAGATAACAGCAACTACTAACAAGCTTATTAAAAAAATGGGTTATATTTTTAACTTTACAAACCGGCAATCGTAGTAGGTACCATAGCAAGTTAATCTGGAATTACCGTACTTAAAAAAATAAATAGACATGTTCCACAAAAGCCCTGACATTTACCATGACAATATTACATAGGGCTTTAACACCATAAGGAAATAACGAAGGTTACTCCACAAAAAGGTATACCTTTAATGATGTAGGTAAATTTCAATTATAACTATTTTAAACACAATGCATTTGGGAACTTGATAAACAATACTAGCGTATTTTGTTCAATCAACCAAACGTGTTATTCCTTATTACATATTATGCGCGTTTTCTGATCAAGTAATGTTACCGGTGATTACCGATTCGCCGTAGAGAGGGACATCTCTAACGGCGCGGCGGCGTAACTCTAGGATGACGTGAGAGTCGTCTAACAGTTGGTGGCCTAAAGATACTAGCCCTCGAATTTATAGACGTTCTATAACCTTATCGAACGTCATCTAGTATTGCGCAAAACAAAACTCTTGTGCGGAGTACTATGTGACGTTTGAAAATGTTATAAAACGTCTATAAATTCGGTCCAAAGTGTTTGCCGGGTTGAATAAAAGTGTGTACCAAGTATTTCCCGCATTTATTATTCTATTTTTAAGTGTGGGTACCTATCTGTTCTTATAATTGCTATTACTTACTAGATAATTACTGTACTCGTTATTTGAATAAATCCAGTTAAATTATCACGTGAGCTCATTTTGTGAACTTACGCGGTATTTTTATTAGCAGAGGTTAGTATTTAGTTAGCTATATAAATATATCAAAAAATAAACAGCTATTTACCTTTACCATGCCCGTTTTTACATTACGAGCTGTTGTTTACAAAGTCGTTTAGCTGAAAATCTAAATAACACAATACGACCCGGGCATCGAACTCACGTAATGTCCTCATGATCGGCAGGCCACATTGGCTACCACTGGATCAATGAGCTAATAGGAAGGAGGAGGAAGGATCTATGGTAACTATAAATATAGTACTAAGTAATCTAATTAATTACTTACCTGTCAATTTAATACTTATGCCATAATAATAAAACTATTTTTAAGGATTCTATCGCGTTTATTTTTTGCCTTTACGTTCCCGACGTTTCGTTGAAATAGTTTTATTTCAATGTGTAGTATTCGCGTAAATATAAGAAATCAACTTATGCCATAAGTCATTATTTATCAACTACCTACCACTTGTTAACAAGTTTTCCTCATTTATTTTCCATATCGATATAAATTTTCCATCGATTGCAGCCTCTGTCGGAGCACGCGAATGACAAGGCGTACACTGCTGGTTGCGTCAGCACACACGCGAAACCCACTTCGGTTGCATCACCCGCTCGCACCGCGTCGGATAACCACACCTCCACCGCTTTGTTCAGGGTGTTGCTACTGTGCTTGCAGAACTGTTAAATACAATTACGTTTTCGTAAAGGCAACCCTGGTTCCAGTTTCCGCCCACACCCAAGTTGGTGGTGTTTATCCCTCTAGCGGTTCATGAAACGGTTACATCAAATGTCGTTACAATTCGAGTCAAATACGAATAATAGGAGCTATGAGTCACGTAGTGAACGTCAGCTGATGGCAATAGAAGCAGAGACAGAAAAATGCTGCCTTCTTAAAAGATTTGCTTTTAAGAACTGGCTTGTATCATGACATGACACTGAAGAAGTTTCGTGTGCTTAGCACGTGATTAATAATCACGTATGAACACGAGATTCATACAAAAAATCCGAAAATGTCAGAGGTGCGAACCTACAACGCTTTTTCAATGCGAGCGTTTAATAATAGCTATCTTATCTCACGGAAAAAGAAACATTAAAACACTATTTGTAGGATACCTATTCAATTAAAATAATCGCTAATGTAACCGCAATAAATATTGACATTCATTGGATCGTTAGGACCGAACACGCCAAGTTGGTGGTGACTCATTTTAATTTAGGTATCTATCTATTAAAAATCCGTACCCTTTTTACCCGACTGCGCGACGCAAAAGAGGGTAATGTTATTATCAGCCTTTGTATGGTTTTTATGTTTGTTCCTTTGTGGCGCTCTAGAGAGCAAACGGGTGGGACGATTTTAATGATTCTTACTTCAATAAATTTGTTTTAATCTTGCAAGTGTCACTGAAGACATGACATTAATGAAATTTCAACATGGCGACAACCAGACGCCATATTGTGAATATCGGTACCCATTAAAAATCTTCACCGGCTCAAATCTTCCCACTAATGGTTATCGGCTGTTCAAGTCACTACTGGACTTGCTGTTTTCTTCTTAGTTTTTGTTTAAATTATTTTTTTCACTCCGTCGCTTATTTTGTTTTTTTTTTTTATTTGTGACACAAAGCTAAAGGCACATTATAAAAAACTGGTTATTCGTAATTTATGGCCAAAATAAGGATTCGTAATTACTCATAGTAAGATGCATTTGAGTTTAGCCCAGATAAAACAACCACAACAGCTACCGAGGCCAGCGTTCTACCAACATGGCTATCACGGCTTTATTTTAATTATTTTTATGTTAATAAGTGATTAAAAATTATAACACTATAAACCGATTCCATATCGTGCAAACAGTTAGTCATCGATTAAGATAGAAATTAGCAGTTACATCAGTTCATTATCATATACCAACAGAACCGCCGTCACGTTTTTAAACCAAAATATGTTTTTTAAAACTCCAATATTATCCATCAGTGTCTCTAAACATTTGCAAAGCCAACGTCCCCAATCGATATTCAACTGTTATGAACAAGCAACTGAGCTTAAATTAGGTTACTCATGGTTTGCATTACGTGATGAGTATACATTTGAATCAAGATCAAGGGAGTTCAATAACTTATGAAATGGCCTGTTGCTCAATCCTTCAGAAGTTTTATGAGGGTTTCACTTTTATAGTTCTGTGCATAAACTGGATTTGTAATGAATATTGAAGTGGTGATGACATTGCACAAGGATCGCATACAAATGATCTGAATAATCATTTTTATGTCTTTATCAAATTGACCTCGCCAAGTGAGTACATGCAGTAAGTTCATTAGAAGCTGCCACATCAGTGAAATTTCTTATACAAGTTTTCAAGATTCTAGACGTTGACGATATATTTTCAGCATATAACAGATTCCAGGACCATAATGTAGCTATTTGCTTGTTAAAACCGCATCAAAGTAATCAATTTTATTAATTCATGGATGATATCCTATGGTCACAGACTTCTCGAACCGTCCACTGAATGATGCGGTCTTTTCTGCACTCCTTTCCATATTTTTTTGTTTATATCATTTTAGTTATTTCAATTATATGAGTTGCATCATCAAGTACTTTTCTACATAATCGGTTGTCCAGTCAATGATATGATCAGCTTCCATTTCTTCATTCAATACCTCGGTTATGCCAGCTTCTTCTAGAAAACCTGTGAAAGCTACATACTTACTTAAAATGCGGTTCAGCTCATATTTTGATGATATTCCGACCAGCTGGATTCTGGAGAAGTTCTTCTCTCAGATCATGACGTCATCAAGTCAAAGCCGTGAGAATTTTTCCCAGCGGACACGCGTACCCACTAGTGTTTTGCAAAACATCAAGCCAGTTTCCAAAACACATCGGCCAACTGTAAATAAATAACGGAAGTATGTAATGGCATCTGCATATTTGGTTCGTGATAACAGATGATCTAATTTCAATGAAAACTTCATGATAAGCCGTGTTGAGATCCCTTTTTTTCAAATAATTTGCTGTTATTCTACATTTTAAAAGTCATGGAAGACATTCCCTTTGTGTTTTAACCATTTACTTTAATTTACAACAAAACAGATCTATATATCGACCCCTCAAATTTATTTTAAAGATTGAACAGATTAACAATTTAAATACCAAGGTTAAGTCCAGAAGTAAAATTGTTTGCCATGCCAATGGAATTGCAAGGAAACTTTTTAACTTGGAGTTAACGTGAACCAGATAAGTTTACCAGTAGGTACAAGTTATTATAAGTACTTTGTTATCGGCCTGAAATCATATCACGTTTTCATATACAAAAAAGAAAGTATAAGGCCAGTCGGTCGCGGCTGATGCAAAAGTAAGTGAGGTAGCGTCACTTAGAATAACAACTCCAAAACTGAACTCATTTTAAGATTGCATCAAAGTTTCATTTACAAAAAGAAATTGCCTTGCAGCAATTGCATGCCAGTTGAGATGATTGGCATGAATTGCGCTTTGAAATCAATTTATTACATCCATGCAAATTTTAATCATCCATAAAATGTTATTAGGGAGGTCCTCAAAAACTTATTTTTAGACTCCTTTTAAAAATCATCTTTAATTTTAGATATTTTATTGTGCATCTCGCCTTGAACCACGTGTTAACCCGACAAAGCACTTTGTTCAAAGTTGTTAGACTCCAATGTCGAATAAATTACATGATACTCGTGGCGAGTGGCTCGCAGGCGCTAATTTTAGTATCCACACCATCTGTGTTTGCTTATGGTATCGTGGCCTGACCGCTGCCGGTGTGATTTTACTCACTTTGTTGTCATACCTAATGTGATGCCATTATAGGTCTTAAAATTTCAAAGCTGAAGTCTAAATTTGCTAAAACACGGTAATCGATAAAACATGAGTAAATTATGTTTCAAAAACATACGAATGTGCTTTGTCGATGCAGTAACGAGGCAGATGGGGGAATGGAGATACAAAGATCTGGAAGCTGTGCGTAGATCAAGAGAATCTAATTATAGTCGGCAGATAATCCTAGGTAGTAAAAGCATTGTCATATGAAATGAAATGAAATGAAATGAAAAAAGTTTATTCGACACAGACACGAAGATACACAAATGGGTACATTTACATGAAAAAGTAGAAGTAAAGAACACACAAAGATACACAAATAGGCACATACATTAAAAAGTGAGGAACATAAAGTAGGTATTGTGGATCTCAGTGTGAGCTGTGCCGAAAGGCGTTTGGCTCAGCATGAGCTGGTGGGGAACGGATTCCCCTCCAGCGCTGATTTTCAGCCAAAGCCTCCTCAGTAGGACATTAATCATTTCGCTTGGTAACCAAACTCAGACGCAATCGCAGATACACACAATACATGTATAAAGTATAAAATAGAAATAAAAGTGATCGAATAGAGAGATACATATAACGTGCTGCATATTATGGTAATAAAAATAAATAAATAAAATAATTAATTAGGCACCAATGCCTGAGCGCAGGCCGTTCTCACTTGCACGTACCTACCTACTTAAATAGGTACGTAAATGTGTTCGCCGTTTTTGCCGCATTCCTGTGAATGTTAACAGGTGCGCTCACTCATTCGTCGTACTCCCAGTTGCAATCACGATCGGTGACGGTGATACGTGTACGTCAGTTCCTACGCTAAATAAAATTAGGCATATATGATCCAAGGGAGGCTTAATACAAGTCACGGTCGAAGGATGATCTCAGCAACAACTAGTTCATTGCGCTAGTAGATACTGCTCGAAGGTAGAGAAGTATATGAAATTGATTAATCCTGTCTCAGGGATTTCCGTCAGTGGCAAGTATCAAGTTTCAGGGTTACACTTAATGCATTATTTACACTGCAAGCATGCGAGAGGTCAGGTGGACTAAGCAGATTTAGAATGATACAGTTTTCCTTGTGTAAAAATATCGCAGTACTCGTTTGTATTCAGTCAACATTCAGGGACTGTTGGTGTAAATGGTAAATGATAATCATTTGTTAACATAAATCTTAGAAGTGAATGCTACAACTGTTGTGTTGCTGACTCAGAATAGCACAATTCAAGTACTTCTGAATCGAATGACAACACTTTATAATAGAGTCTAAATTCCTGTGGAGAAGGTTTCAGTACCTCCCATAATCAAAGTGGCTCAAGTAAGATATTTTAACGTAATACGTTACTTCGTACCGTTCTGTTCTTACCGCGTAGGTTGTAAATAAGAATGACAGAGACGTTCCGATTAGATTAGGAGTTCCTGTTCGGCACATATCTCCGTATAATATTTAAAGTTTTAAGTGATAGGCAACATTAAATTTTAGCACTCAATCAAAATAAAAAAAATCTCTCCCTATAATTGAAAACACTATTATATACATTTTAACTGCCTACCTACTACTACAACACATCTATACGTACCTATTAATATACACGTTTATTATACATTAAGTACTTGCAAACGAATTTACATATTATACACTTCACACATGTATTAATTTTACAAATTAATTACTCTGTTTTATAGCCTTAAGGCACCATTAAAATATGTAATTCACTGCGACGGACAGGCTGGCATTACAATAGAAATCATTTTGTGAAGAAAAACATTTTAACCAACTTCAAAAAAAGGAGGTTCTCAATTCAGCTAAGATATTCTTTTTTTATGTTTGTTACCTCAGAATTCCGTCATTTATGAACTGATTTGGAAAAATATTTTTTTTACTTGAAAGGATATACATCCAGATTGGTCCCATTTTTCAACTTCACATTTGTTAAATACTTGTTTTAGTTAGACGAGGTAGATTTCAAGATTAGGTTTTTTTTTACTTTTACTTTTTTTTTTGTTATTTTACTCTGTTTATATTGTAAAATTGTTTTTCTTCTTTGTTTCATAGAGACAATAAAACACTAGATTATTCTACGGGCATCACCACTGTGATGTTATGTAATCTTGACTTTTATTTTCATTTACTTATGATTCACGATGCCACTATCGGCAGCCATCCATAAATCTCACGTACCAATCATACTGCGGTCAGATTAATAGCTACAGTTAGGTAAACATGAGATAATGACGTCAAGATTGATGTGGGCATGTCTCGCGGATATGACCCCCGACTGATGCAACGAGAGGGAAGTGGAACGCATTGAGCTTATGTGACGTCTGCGCCTGGCTACGTGACAACAAGCATGATGTTTAAATTCAACAAAGACTTTATTTATTTTTTTGGAATTCTCTTATCAAATCCCGGTTCAACACTTCGAGTGGTGAGTACGAATGTTTTTCCCGAGTCATGGACGTTTACTACAGGGTGTAAGGGACATGGTTACGGAAACTTTGGGTACCTACACTTAATGCTTCTGGTAAAATTATAAAAATCATTAATGTCGAAAGGTCATGGGTTAAATATATTGTAATATTTGAGCGGTCAATGTATCGTAAACAACTCGCACACATCACAATGGCCCGCGCGATAACCGCCGCGCGAATCGAAATTTAATTTACATTGCAATTAGGTCAAAATTTAAATAATTATTTTTTTATTTATAGACGGATATTGAGATTGCATGCTTAAATCAATATAGAAATACTGTATACTATGCTATGAAACTATACTACGAAAAAATCGACGAAGAATTCCAGCTCTGGGGTCCAGAATCATGAGCTGAATCCGTAGTATCAGTTTTCGTTACCAAATCCTGTATAAGTAACTATTATTTCACGATTAGCCCCAGTCCATATCTCGTTAAAAGACTTGCTTAATTCGAGACCGTACACTTGGCAGTTTCTTCTAACAACATTATTATTAATTTATTACTCACCTATAAATTAACATTTGACGCAAAGCAGCAACATCTATAATTTATAACAACTGCGTCAGCGGCTCAACGTAAGCTCATCATCATTTTTCTGTATAAACCGGAGCTCAGGTGTGACGTCGAGGGGTGTGTGTATCGTACGATGTTGCTGCCAATAACATTGACCCAACTGACCTGGTGCAGCCCATTGTGTTGTTTCAACTGTTACTAGATGCTTCGTGACTCATTCGGTACCAAAATAAGGTAGCTGGTGCAATTCTCGGCACACAAAGTTTCAATTTTCTCAAAAAAAAAACCATAACTCTAGGTTTAATAGTACACCCGCCTTAAGAAAAAAATATGCTTAATACGATCGGGATGTGCTGACATAATACGCTAAACTATATGTTTGACTGTATCCTGAACCTATGTTTTATGACATCATAGTTGAATATTGAATGTTCGAACCTGGGCTATCAATAATTTACTTTCAGAACCGCTGAAGGCATTGACCCGCTGAGTCATATGGTCATTAATTCACAAACATCGTTACAAATAAATTGTTGTTGTAAATTTTATTATTCTGGCTCGCGTTGCGGGCCAGTCCGTTCGCCTGCCGCTGTGTTTACTTGCAAGTGAAGTTTTTATGTAATTAATTGACTTTCAATCTTGTTTCGGAGATTTTATTATCTATGGTCTTTGGCCAAGAATTATTATTATACACGTTTTCCTTATTATAAAAGTTCCTACCTTATTTAACATGAATTATGCAGTAAACTATTGTTTGATTCCAGCGAAACGTTCCGGCTGTGCCCGGGAATACTTTCCCACTAAATTAACCTGCACACTGGTGATTAATAAAGAAAACTCAATTTGATAGTTTCTTGTTTCTAAGATTAGCCGTTACAGAGAAACGCGTTCGGGAAATTTGTTTCATGATAAGTGATAATGACTAAACTATTTTTTATTCAACTAATAATCTTTTTAACATCATTCTATGAGCCTAACAGCTGAATATTCTCGAAGACAACGCCTTCTCAAATCCTTATGTAGGACATCAATTTTGAGTGGGGTTTGAGTATTCGGCTGTATGAAACATTATACCGCTAAGGCACTGGGATACTATGGCATCGTCGCCAGGAATACCGTTAAACAAATCATGAAATTTACTGCAAATATCTGATCAGAACTAAGTATTTAAAAAAATATAGGAATAAAAACAGGCAGGCATCTATATTTAAGTAAATTAACATAAGCATATAAAGCATATTGTTACCTTATATGGCATTTAATAATTAACTAAGCTCTGTGCAGTGACGCTCGATGTAAGGCGTCACTGGTCGAAAACATATCTGTAACGGAACAAAATGTTGCGTCAGCCAACTGAAACATGACTCTTAAGTTCATAATGAGTAACGCGGTTAATAATGATAACTAATTCTGTGAAGTGACGTCAAATTGGTAAAACGAAATTGTTATCGAAAGCGGGGGCTCCAGTAAAAATATTGTTTCTACCTATATTTCGATAATATACACGCCTATATTGTCAATAAATAGTATGAGAGGTATTGAGTCCTCTCGTGAACATGCTACAATTACTACGTCGGGAACGTAATAACAGAACATAAACGCGATAAAATCCTTATAATAAGTTTTTTTGTTTTTTTATTACGATGTAGGCAACTATTTCATCTCGATCTCACCTGATGGTAAGTAACGATGAGATCTACGATGTAGCATACTTGGCTACAAGGTACCTGTTCACTCTCGACTTGAAAACACCCAGATTATAGTCAAGTTTTATGTCAATGTAGTATTAGAGGTGATATAAATACATCTGACCACTCAAAGTCAAATCAATCATTTAGTCTAAAACCAACGACGGCTTTTAAAAAATACATTTTAAAATTGATTTCATAACTATTCAATCGGTTCGGAACTCGACCTCAAATAAGAATATTCAGCACAAAGCTCAGCCTGATTTATTTTTTACATACATTTTATAGCAGTTTTTTTAGTACTAGTATGTTGCCTTCCGCCGCGGGCACACACGTTACTCTTTGACATCTTTATTAAGATATTTGAGTGTGCAATCCCAAGCTGGGTTATCATCCAAATAATCTGAAATTGTATTAACTCTGATAGAGTTTAACCTTGATTATCGTTTTAAGCTTATTATAAGGGCAATTTCAGCCGTCTAGGAATGTTAATTGTAGGAGTGTACATTACCATTTCGTCTTGGGGCAGCTTACAGACTGTCTTTATTTACTGAGCAGAAATCAATTGTTCCGTGTCTCTCCGAGACCAACTAGTGCCGCTAACCAAACTATGAGAACCAGGTCCTCAATAAAATTATACCACTTCAATCAAGTACAAAATTGCAATGCAAATCAATAAAATGGACGTCTAGATTTGAGTCGTATTCATAGTTCATGGTAAGGCCCCTATTTTCAGACTATTCATTGCCCTACTTAACCTTTATTTTTTATATAACTTACGTTCCTAATTTATAAGCTACAATAGATAATTTCAGCACACAACAGATTGTTCTGAGAACTGCAATCCTCCACCAACGGAAAATGCAGTAATTGCACATATGACTCACTTATACCAATGTCAGCTAACAGCGGTGGAAACGGCCAACCATTTGCCGCTGGATCAAAGACGCCGACTTAACTGCGGTGCATACTTGCGAATCTAACAAAGACATATTATTGTGTTTATAACATGTTTTTCCTTGTCAATAATATCTTTATAAATGTGTATAATAATTTTGTGTTATTTGTATATATTTTGAAGTAAATACAAGTGGTGTTAGATAAAAAAAAATCAGAAATTTAATTTTTTGTGCTACTCGGGCTTATATCACTACATAGTGTACCTTGTGTATAGGAGGAATTAAAAAAAATACTGTATCAACTACAAATAAAACCTAATGCGTTAATTACTTGGTTGATATTTACTATGATTTATTTCATAAATGTAGACCGTACTTTATCAGATATTTATACAATGATCTAATACCATGACCGATGCGTTTTTTTGTCCCTATCACTCCACGGTCGAACTGCTTCACACAGCTCAATTATACCTATGTACCAATTAAATCATATTACTTAACGTAGAATTCAATAGAATAATCTGTTTTTTGTTAAATTTAGCAAAAAGTATGTGATAATGTTTGTAATTGTAGTTTCGCTTGGGATCAAAAAAGTGTGGTTGTGGCCAAATTGGGTAGGTTTAATTCTTGGATAGTAGCAGGATCGATCCCTGTTTAGTGAATAACATGACGTGTTGTTGCATAGTTTAGTACCAGGTCACCCCCTTGACGCATAGAGAGCCATGAAAATATATGTGTAAAAAAGAAATGAATATTTTATACTCGTAGTACAGAGTAGTGAGTAGTGTATATTACTAAATATTTAAGGTATTGTAGAATGCCAAAACATGTCAATATGCGTAACCAGAGTCTGTAAATTCGCCAGCGCTACGTGACTACACACCAGAGCGCTGTGTAAATATTTTTCAGCGGCATGTTTGCGGCGTCTGTACCGCCAACCTCCAGACTCGATCGCTCCTAGCAACAACCAATGATAAGCAAAAAGTGTTACCTAAAGAAATAGTCTTCGACGTGATGCGGTCAAGGTAAGTATTTAATTAAATAACATTTTATCAAATAGAGATGTATCTACAACTCGTGTGTTCATTATGAATCAGTCTCTCTAGATTTTCTTGCACGTGGTTTTAAATGATTAAGTACCTGCTTTAGAATCGAGAGTAACCCAGTCAAGACATATTACCCGTCGAATTTATATTTTATTACGCTACACAACGTAAATATAATTTGATTGGATAAATTTAATTAGATGGTTTTATCTAAATAGATTTTTTTTAAACCATTTGATCCGTTTCGTTTACAAAATCAACGATAATTACTTTTTTATTACGTAATTTGCCATAATATGGCTGCATCTAACTAAACCCACTCAAATGCATTGCGACGAAGCCATGGAAATATTAGACTGATCCGAAGACTAGACTGAACTTACACAGTACGCCTTTGCTAAATGGATTACCGCATGTTAAGTAGTGATCTGTCTGTGCGTTATGCAGGCTATGCAGCCAAATGGTCCGAGTGGTAAGAAGTACCACCCTGTATTACAGTGCCACCAGGGCCCCAAGTCTGCTAACACAATCGAGTCATAATCAAACAGCAACCGCATAGTAACCGTCACTTTTGAGAGACATCCCATACAATATCTGTCAAAAGTGACAGTTACTGTGCGGTTGCTGTTCGATTATGAATCGATTGTGTTAGCAGACTTGGGGCCCAGGTCGTGTAGTTTTTCCTCAATTCTGTAAAGCGTACAGGGCAATTAGCTTATACTTAAAACGAGTAGAAAGTTTGGGATGACGACCATTTTTTAAAAAATTGAATACGAGGTCTCCGTTAGCTGAATATGTATATTGGTAGAGTAGCAGTCACCATATGGAGCTCTGAAAATACCAGCGCTCTATAACCGGTTTAATTTCCGGTTCCGGTTAACCGGTTTCCGACCTTATAATATAACTCGACGTACGCTTTCAAACTAAGGTACAATTAGCTTAATACTATACAGATTCGGCAGATACACATTTCATTTCATCTCATTAGCGCTGTTGGCAGTGCTGATTCCTGCGCCGAGTTCCGGGGTTCGTATCCTGGTAGGGACAGATTTTACATGAATGTTTGTACCTGAGTCATGGATCTTTAATATCTATATAAGTATTATTCACTGAGTTCGCCCTCGGTCCATTGTACGGTGTCCATAATACAAGCGTTGCTTAGTGTGGCACTATATAGTTGGTGTGTTCGTCTGGCAATATTATGATTATAAATGAGCAATATTTGAACGATATTAACAGCTTTTTTGTTTGCTGGTTAGGAGCCCCGGTGTAGCTATACGTCATTCGGCTTGCTTTATAATTATTTAAGTGCTAAATGTGTAACAAATAATATACAAAAACAACACAAGAAATACGGTACCGCTCTGGAACCGTATGCAAATAGCAATGAAATTTTCCACAAAAAACATTAATATCTTTCAGTGAGAACAAACAATTTGCGGTTAGGAACGTACTGCCAATTGGTGCGAAGGTTCTGTACAAAAACTGTTTCGAACTCTTGCAGCCTGAATAAGGCTTTGTTACAAGTTGAACTAACATTTCTGTTCGTTAAGCTTACTGTAGGTAGGATAATCAGTACGTCATCGAGAAAGCATGCTGTCACTGTCATTCGCATTTATAAAACATTTGGTGTGAGCGGGACAGAAGACCATAATACTAAGTACAAAGATGCTGCTTAAACCACTGATGGTATTTTTATTTGTTGCATAGGCGTTGATTTGCACCGCTATTTATAATTAATACCAACTGCTAGATCGTGACAAAGCCTGGTGTATTCGGAGCGGGAGGAAAAATAACAAAGTTACCTGATAAAAAAGGGATAGCATACACACACACAGTTATTCTAATTACTTTACAAATATCGCTGCGGACTAGCCCCTACTCGTAACAGGAGGGATGAAGAGGAATGTTAGCGTAGCGTATTCACGTACCAATATTTTCTATAATCAAAAGAAATTGTGATTTCCTATTGAACACACACAACACAGTGTTTCGATGTAACCAACAGAAGAATAGGTATTCTTTTCTTAGGTTTTAACAGCCAAGGAACTCTAACACCGCACTTAATAGCGGCAGTTCGAGCGTAACGGGCACCAGGGTTGCCATGCGAAACTCTTTGTGTTGCCAGCTTATAATTAAATATTATTACTTGTCGGCTTGTTGCTACGCGCATTGTTCGATTCGACATACGTGCGACTCTATTGTGTGCACTTTTTTGGATCCACAATACCTACACACATGTCGGCATGTGTGTGTGTGTGTCTGTGCGCTTTCCTTCTGCGGCCGTCACGGTTGTCTTTGGTAACATTCGATATGATTGACGTGGCGAGGGCGCGGTTTTGGGTGGACAGAAAGTTAAACATACTTTTTTTACGGTATTGCTTGGATTATAAATGAAATTATTATTTTATATGCCTTACCTACCACTGAATACTTAACTACATATTGGGGTCCGAGTCAAACAGTAAATGCAAGATAACAACTTCTCTAATAGTTAACCAAATAATAACAAGTTTACGGTTGAGCTGTAGGTACTTGATTTTTTAAGTATTCCGCCGTTACTCGCCAACTTTCGTGATTGAACGAGGTACATAAAAGAATAATTACAAAAAAATACAAGGTTAGATTATAACTATAGTGGCTGCATGCCGCTTGTCAAAGATCTGATTTAATAGCGAATTTTATATAAGGCTTAACAATATTTTAAAGGGTCCATCGGTAGGCTATAAAAGTCACATTCTCAAAAAAACAAAACAAAATATTTGCGCGATGAAAGGGTACTTTCGCACAGACAAATCAAACACTGTATATATATATATATTATACATAAACGTGATCGTAATCACCTACTTATTAATATATTTGACACTATTTTTGTTAAACTTTATAAAATGTCAATAGCGCGAGCGACCCAATTGCTGACAAAATAAAGTTTAATGTGATTTCATATAACTCTAGCAAAAAAATTACAATCCATAAACCTAACGTAGTTTTCAATTGTTCACGTCTGTCTATAGTAGAGATACAAACTATATGTAGCTCGGAATGAGAATGTCAAGTTTCACAGATTACTTGCC
This sequence comes from Pheosia tremula, assembly GCA_905333125.1. Lineage (NCBI taxonomy): Eukaryota > Metazoa > Arthropoda > Insecta > Lepidoptera > Notodontidae > Pheosia > Pheosia tremula. Next base: position 9,771,846 of record HG995411.1, on the reverse strand, counting down.
CAAAAATCCTATTGCTATACTTAAAGCTCATGATGACACCGCAAGGATTTCTTCATACAATACTCTGCCGTATATCATCAGCTTATTGCTCATTTAATTAAAGCAAACGCATTCATTGCGATGTCAATGTGCTGGCAATAAAACGTCAAGCGTAAATTACCCCGTGTTCCCTCTGTGACGATCGTAACAACGCGACTGCCGAGCCCCCGCAGCCGCTAGCGATATGATACCTCCTCTTGTCGAAAGTATTCGTTGGCTTGGCTGATATAATTCACTTTTTTAGTAGTATACGATAAGAAAAGGTTTAGACAAATGCGACTTATAATAGTGGTTAGTACGAACTTACATTATAGTAAGGACTCAGGCAAAATGTGCTATGTAGTAATACTTTCTATGCAATAAAGTGGGCAGTGTCTTGTATTATAAGCTACATAAATTTTTTAAAGATATTTAGGTACTCTATTGAGAGGGAATTCTGCATTGTTTCAGCTAGTTCATAATTCCCTTTACATAAAGTACCTAAAGATTAAAAATGTAATAGTCGATGTGCCCAATGTTTTCCAGTTTGGCTTTATGGTAGAAGCATTTTTTTGCAGACACTTTGAACTCATATATCGTACTGGCTACATTTAACTGTTAATTTTATCTCTCATCTCCACGTATACTATCGGGTTCCCTTATTATACAGGGTGGTCGTAAAACTGCTCCCACCTATTTTGCACTCGTAAAAGTGGCTCGTAAATTTCACGTCACAAATGCTTCTCATTGTAGCTGAAAGCGGCAGATAGGCGGCCGCCCCTGGCTGGGGCGGCCCCAACCCCTGGGATAATCTCACGGCCATACGATAACTTGCTACTGACGTGCACCTATACTACTGACAACCGATAGTGATGTGATGTTGAATCTCTTATATTTTATCGATAAACTGAATCCAACTAAAATCTGTACCGAAACTCTTCATTTAAGGTGCCAGGGTATTACGGTCGCCATTAGGATACATTACTAATGAGGATTAAAATTAGGTAAGGGCGTCGCAAAGTAATACCCACCCGGATAGAGCATGGGATTATAATTTTGCGGCTCAGCAAGCTTTCTACAGTATACCTATATGTAGTCTGCTGATGGTACAGGCATCATACTCGACTTGATGTATACTAAGATGAACTGGATGCATCGCCGCTTATTATACTTATCATTAAAGACGTAATGTAGAGAACCATAATCAGATTTAATTGATAGAACTAGGTGATACTTGGCAGAAATCCATTGTTAAACAAATGGGGGAAGAGGAACCCACCACTGACCCTCGGTTTGTCATATTTTCCAATTATAAACCAAACAAGTTGAGAAGCCAGCAACGCCGATCTTCTCTGAGATGTTAGTTGAAACTGTCTGTCACGAGTGTCGGGACCCCAATTAACATGCAATTCTCCGCGAAACGATGCGAATCTAAAAAACTATTCTTAATCAGATTTACGACAATAAATCCCAAAATGTGTCCCAAATATATTTATTTCATTCATATAAGCTTTTTACCTTTAAAATGTAATCACTAGATTCTAACGACCTTTTAATTTAACCCACTGATCTAGAGATAACATTGTTTTAATTAACTTTCCGAGCGTGTAACATATTGTTGTAAGTAATTAACAAAATGAATGCGTTGTATATAAAAAATATGTAAATGTACCGAGCCCCTAGCAACACCTGCTACTTACTAACACCTGTGGACAATAGCAAGTCCTTGCCCCAATATGGGGAGTTTATTTAAATGTACGAGTACTCAAATAGGTGTGTTGGTTTGAGCAGCATTATTAAAGTTAAGGAGATAGCTGAGTACGATTGAGCCGGTCACCTCTCATCGATACGAAGGCGTCTGTTACGCCGAGTCAATATTGGAAATCATCAAGTTGAGTTACCCTGAAATATGACTATGAATCGCAAAATGAAATTTATAGTCCCCAATTGAGTTTTTTTTATAAGAATCATGCAATGGACTGGGGGTGATCCCAGCCTACATCAAACCAGAAAAAAATATTGCAAAAAAGAGTTAAAATAAATTTGTGATGACGGATATAGGTCGTATATCGATATCAGTCGCATAAAACTGCCTCATCACTATAGGTACAGTATTTGGCATAATCTTGCATTCTCTCGGCAGCCCCATATTGTTTTTAAGTTACGACAGTTTTGGACAATGGCTCGGAAATCCGCAAGCGAGTTACTCGCATAGCTAACGCTCGCAAGAGCTCCGCCGCCCGCCCCGCGCCGCGCCGCGCCGCAAAAACAAATTGATTTCAAACAGCCTGTATAATAAAATGTGTATAAATCGCTTTGTATAGTAAAAATGTGAATTGTTATGCAATTTTTTCTGCGCTAGTGATCTCTGTATTTTTATAGCTTAGGTTTTATGGTGTATTTTACTACGGGCAACATAAATTAGTTTTTGTTGATTCAAGAGACTGTGATTGATGATTGGTATTGTTGATTTATAGGCCCTTAAATGGGCTGAGCTTTCTAGATTATTATGTGTTGAAAACAGAGTCTTTGATTTTGATTTATTTATTGGTAACAAGCTGCCCGGTATAGCCGTCGTCAAAAGTATTTTTATTTGTTCGCAAAAAAATAAAATCCGGACGTTTTTAAATTTGTCTTTCCCTTCAAACTTACCGTGAACATTTAGAAAATAATGATTAGCCAAGTCGGTCCAGCCGTTCTAAGTAATACGCTTGACCAACGCGCATCATTCGATTTTTATTATATAGAAGATAATGGCGAACGGATTAGATTGATTTCCACAGTAACAACGTTAACTAAACTCGCTCATTAACTAGTAGTCAGGACGGCCTTATGTTGAAGGTTAAATTAAAATCAAGACAAAAATCTATCCTAATTTAGATCCAGCCAAGCTGTGCCTTTTCGAAAGTTGCGTTACACATTCCATAAAAGGCACTTACATACAAACACTGACGAAATTAACTATCTCTTTCGGGAAAATAGAATTTCATTAATTTAATCACGACCCAACCTGCCTAACAACAAACTGCTTAAAGTGGAGGGCTCTCACCCTCTCTCAACCCCCTACTCATTCAATAAACCTCTCCAATGAATGGGACTACTGGACCACATAATTTGACCCTCCCTAGAACACACTTTGTTATAGGAACTAGTTCTTTTCCAGACGACATGATATACCAATTTAAACTGGACAGTAACATCATGTAACTACCGACCGTAATTTGAACTTCAAATTAAAAGATTCACGACTCCCACACAGATCTTTCAGACTGGCCTGTATTTTACAGCGTTCTTTTTTCGAATACAAAAACGTTTCATTTAGACATTTTTGTTTTGAATTGTATTAAAAAGAGATCAACTATTGCAGCTCACTTTACGAGCGACGCCGACGCCCCGACAGAATACTGATCCTTTCCGCCCGGCCCGTGCAAAACCCGTCGTAAAACAGGAAGCGGCATTATCCCTCGATCTTCCTGCCTAGATGCCACCCACACTAAACAATCACCGTTTACGACTTTTAAAATGATAGGTAAAGACCTGAATCACTGAGTACGTAAAATGCTAGTACTTTAAATTAACGAAATACAATGTAAATAGAAAAGGTTAATGCGGTCAGGGCGATAATGTGGGCATGTGTGCACAGCGCCTGGGCTACGGACCTGACCACTTTATACGTATAGTGATACCAGCGCCCGCCCGACCCCAAGACCGACGCGTCACTACCGAACGAACGCAGCGATGCGAACGCACCCGAGCGTTGCCGAGCGAAACCGAACTAACTAGAGACGCCATGCGCCATCCGTTCCCCCGCGCCGCCCGCAGTCTACGTTCGATACGTGCGCGAGCGAACGCGTGCCGAATCCACGTTCGGCGTTCGAATTAATATATTAAAATTATCCGTGTTTCTTCGGCCTTGACTTTGAGTGCGAGTAGGATAGATAATGGCCGAGTTGGAGTGGACGGGCGAGGCCACGATTCGGCTGATGGAGGAGTACAAACAGCGGCCTGAGCTGTGGGACAGCTCGCACGACCTGTACCGCGTGCAGACCGCCAAGTACGAGGCGTGGTCGGACTTGGCGAGAGTTTTCGAATGCGATATCGCCGATCTGAGGAAGAAATTGAACTCTGTATTCGCGTCGCATCGCCGCGAGAAGGCGAAGGTTCGCGGCGGCGGCCGCTCGACATGGTTCCTTTACAATTCTTTGAACTTTCTGCCCAATCATTTGCAGAATAACGAACCTGTTGTGGTGGTAATTAACTACTTATTTATTTTGGTCTTAATATTTTTTGTCAACGGAATAATTTAGAATGACAGCTGTCAAGCCATTAGCGTTTGACGTAAGTATCTATGTACTTAAATTTGTTTGACTTCTTGATAAGTTTAGAAGGTACTAGCTACCTTCTAAACTTATTAGACACATTGAAACTTAAAAAAATACCTACTTATTACCTATTAAAACCGTACTGTCAAAATAATTTGTTAGGTTAAAAATGTATCTACGTAGGTAGGTGTAATGTACATAATTATCCTAATAATATCAGCTCCTACTCACGGTCTGCGTCTGATATATCTTGTCACTACCAACAGTATCCTACCGCCGCTCTCCGGCATTTTGGTTAGTCTTTCTGTCATCCATTTGACACTGACAGCCCGCGCAGTCCACAGCTCGAGACGACAGAATAAATATATATAATGCCATAGGCGACATAGCTTTTTGCTACTATAGCATCATTCACAAATTTGAAATAATCATTTAAAATTAATTAAAGAGCGTTGAGGACCGCTGCATGAAAGGTAACAGAAACACTTTTCTTAGTTACCAATCCCCAATGAATTATAGGCTTTAAATATTTTGACGTTTAAACTGTATTTTAAATGTCTTTTAAAGCTTTTATTTGTAAGTGGGTTTTTTTTATTTATTGCACATTTCTGATACATTCTGTATTTGGTCAACGTCGACGGAGAGCATGTATAGAGAGAAGCTGAAGACTCGTGGAGTGATATGCAATCTCTAAAACTATTAATGCTAGGTAAGAGGCATAGCAACAAGCTTTATAAATAACAAGGTCATTGTTATCACAACGGTGACTAAAATTGCGGAAATAATTTAATTATTTATTGCGAATAACAAGGGCATCTGCTGCGCCTTATCATATTGTTATAAACAAATTCGTTTAACAATACCTAGCTATTTTAATTAAGTTATGCAATCATATTTTAAAACCTTGAAAAAAAAATGTTTTTTTTGCAAAGTTAAATGATTTGAAACAGTTATCTTAGTATCACGTGTAGTAAGAACTTTCTGGTTTACCATTTCCGGTCAAGATAAGGGGATTATGTCCGTTGTACAAATACGGGAATCATAATAAGTAAATACCAGCTTTGCTTTGTTTGGGTACAGTTTGTGTGTTGGTCTGTTGATATTTTTAATAATATAATCTCCTTGAAAAAATCAACCTGTAAATTATAATATTTCCAGCCTTATACCAAAGTGTGTAAAGTCGCTTTGTCGCCATTCCTATGGCGTACGCGGACCCTTAAAACTACGGTAGTCGTACATTTTTGTTAAAAACAACCGTCTGGTACAATGATCTAATGACTGGTCTGATAGCACAATCGGAGCAGTCCGGCAGGTGACGTCATCTAATATGTGGGTCAATCAAACACGCGCCGATCGCCAAAGTTAATTAATAACGTGTTGGCATTAGTCCCTATCGTTGTCACGTTCCCTGACACGTGACGCTCTGGACTTACATTTAGATTCGTTACGTACAATACATACAGATACGAATGCAAGTTATTGACACCGAAAGAAATAACAGAACAAACATTTTGAAAGTGTGTCACAAATCACAATTCTCGACAACAATCATTGAGCTATAGAATTGTCATTGACTCCAAAAAAACACTCTTTTCGTTTTCCAGACCACAAACAATGAAGAATCCGATGACTCGGAAGAGTCATCCAATGACGAAGACAACAGACAAGAGCGGGAGGTCGTCATCAAACAGGAGCCACAGGTCTACACGAAGGAGAGCAGAGTGCCTAAATTCCATCGACCAAGAAGATTAACCAGACCTTTGCTTAAAAGGCGAATCGTAAAAGAGAAAGATAACACTAGCCAACTAGACAGTAGACTGTTAGAGACTCTAAAATTACTGAAGAAGTCAGATTTGTCACGGAAGAAGGATGAGTGTGACACCTTCGGCGAGTACATTGCTGTATCATTGAGGAAACATGATGACAGAACTCAGAGCATGATAAAACAGGCTATAAATAATATACTATTTGAGCAAGAGATGAAGAAATATAGCGCCGGGCAATACACTGTAGTGATATCCAATGTCGACGACAACCCTTTAGTGTTGAGTGACGATAAGTAGTTGTACAATGAGACTGATTAAATTGATTCCAAATACAAATATGGTGATTATTAACAGATACTATTATTTAACTGTAGTATGTTAAGAAATTACATTTTTTTGACGGCCTGATCAGCACAGTTGGTAGTGACTCTGCTTTCTGCGCCGAGGGTCTCGGGTTCGAATCCTGGTAGGGACAAGCTTTGTGTGATGAGCACGAATGTTTGTACCCGAGTCATGGATGTTTAATATGTGTATAAGTATTATATACTGAGTTCGCTCTCAGTCCATTGTACGGTACAATACAAGCGTTGCTTAATGTGGGACCGTATAGTTGGTGAGTTAGTATGGCGATATTTATTATTTTGTATTGACTTGCCATTTTGTTTTTGGTTATTGATCAAATCGATGGAGTTTTCTGTTGAATAAATTTTTATCAATACTAGTTGTAACGGTGCGAACTCACCCACCTTTCTGGTTTAACGTATTTCTATAAACTTTTGTTACGACAATCCGCCTGACGCTTGACCTTGGAATTTTAAGTATCTGGGTGTTTACTGTTTTCGTAGACACACTGTATTACCTACTAATTTTCTAACATACGTTATTACAGATTCATACTGTATAAGTTATTAGTTAGTCATTTGATTTGTTATTTTAATGTTGTTTTGCAGTCATTTTTAAAGCTACCACTATAAATTGTTAGATCTATATTATGACGCGTATCTAATGTTTTTTTTTAAATATAAGTAGGTAAATATAAAAATAATTCATTTAAAATTATTAACCTAATAGGAAATTTTAGGTTCTTCTTCTTCTTAGTCGGGCACTCTTGTCAGAGTGGTCGTGGTAATGGGTTGCACTCAGTCCATCTTGTTGGAGACCGACCACGTGACCGTTTGCCTTCTATTCGGCCTTGGATCACCAGACGTTCCATGGAGTTATTTTTTCGGGTGATGTGTCCAAAAAATGTGAGGATTCGTAATTGCACAATCGACGAAAGCCTTTGCTTAACTCTAAGCTCTTTCAATATGGAGACGTTGGTGCGATGTGCAGTCCAGCTTATTCTCAGGAGACGTCGCCAGCACCACATTTCCAAGGCGTCAATTTTTCTTCAAATTTTAGGTACCTATAGGTTAACCAAAGCCACATTATTGTACTTAATTTCAATTATATTATTCAAGGAAATGAATATTCAATACACATTATATTATAAAATAACCTTGATTTCCGACCCAGTAACCTCATGACTGACTAAACTAATCAACGCTGTCTCGTCCGTTAAAGTCTTCGATGGTATAATTGCGAATGTGGCTTCCTTTTCTTAACAAGCATTAAACCAAACATGGTTATCTTTTAAACAAATGTCACCGGTGTTCCTACACTTAACAAAGGTTGATACTAATTCAATTGACTCTTCTCCACTCAAGACTCAAGAGCCATAACGATCATGAACTGCTCTTCACAAATTCCGATATTTCTCAATGATTTACAGGAATAATTCGACCGACTATAATTATCCAGCAAAAACATTCATTTACAAACAAAAACTAACATAACACATGTATCGCCAAGTGCATTGGAACAACCTGCATTTTGTTCATCGTTGTACGTTTTTTCCTTATTTTTTACATCCATCAATCAATTATCTAGAGCGAGTTGTCTACGTGCCTCGCTACACGATCTACTCCACACTTTTATTGTGAAATCGCCTTTAATTTCAGCGTTAAAAACGAATTCACCTGTTTTTATCCTATTGCCGTTTTATCGTGTCGACATCAGTGCATTCTGTTAATAAATCAGCAATGTAATCACACATAATTTAACTTCGTTAAATTTATTTCGCTTGCCGCGTTCGTTGTTCGTTCTGAATCTAGCAATTTCTACCGGCGATGGTTTAATTTGTGTGGTTTTCATTGCTGCGTTTGTTCATATCGTATCGTTATCTTCGTTTGGTTTGTGGGTATTGGACACTTTGCAACATTCATTGGAAGCAATGCGAGCGTGGCTGAGTGCAACCGCAACGCGATCACGCCACCCGACGTCACACGGGCTGAGTGTACGTGTGCTTGTTTTGCGCGTGCAATCTAGCGATGCATTTGCATTTAATTGGCTTCGGTTGCAAGAATATTTACTTATTGCCAACTAGTCTGATCAATTTTTTATGTTGCTCTTTTAGGTGTCTTATTTATTGCTGTTCTATTAAGTCTATTATTTAAGTTGATTTACTATCTTGTCTTCTAGATTTAGTTGATTAACTAGAAATATTGTGAAGAGAAACGCTTTGCTTACTTCGAAACACAAGCTTACCTGCTGCAAGGGTATGTTTTTCCATTCCATTCCATAAAAGATCCAATTAAAGCCACATAATGTTATGAAAAAAAGTAATTCACCATCGCATTGTTATTTACAGCGTGCGTTGAATACCAACGGTTAATTTATTTGTTAATTAACCATTCGTCTTTGACCTGCCTCGTATTATTTAACCCCTTTCCAAATTGATGATTCATACCAAGTAAATTCGATAATATTAAGTGGATGGGTAGGCTATATTTGTCATGACTTCCACTTGGTTTGGTATCTTTTTTCCACAGTCAGTCCTATTACAGAATTCGATGGACCATTACGCCTATATCCTCCAGAGGGGTGGGTAGCGGTGTACCAACTCATATTTCCCTGATAGTAATACAAAAAGGAATCAAGTCTGTTAAGGGTTTTCACCCGTAATATAAGGTATAGTATCATACTATATATTCTAGAAAACATATGTAGTACCAACAATACTACACTTGTTAACAATTGGTCTATTATTTTTTCTTGAAATGTTGATTTTTTTTTAAATAATTACACTATTTAAAAAAAAAAAAAAGGTGGCAACCCTAATCCTATTATTCTGTTTGCATTGCATATAAAATTTACCAGTGTTTTTTTTTTCAACAGCTCACCAGCTGCTTAGTAACTTAATTGTATTCCGCATGTCCATTTCGGGGTAGAGAGGGAAGCAAAGTACCATTCGACTATTCTAACACACTTCTTTCCCAACTTCCAAACTTTATGTGTATTAATTACCCTATTAATTAGCTATACCGTTACAAACCAAAGAATTTCTTCTGTGGAACATAATAGCCGTGAGGGTACCATGTTTCAACCAGTTTAAATACATCACAACTTGTTTTGCTTGTCGTGTGTAACTAAATATAAAGAAAGAATATAATCAACTGTATATTTCTAACAGGTTTCAGAATATCCATGATGGAGTCAGACAATAATGCTAACGAGAGGTGTTAATTTAATTTTATAATGATATAATATTGCCAGACGAACAGACCAACTATACGGTCCCACACTAAACAGCGCTTGTATTATGGGTACTGTACATGGACTGAAGGCGAATTCGGTATATAATACTTACATAGATATTAAACATCCATGACTCGGGTCCAAACATTCGAGCACATCACACAAAGTTTGTCCCTACTAGGATTCAAACTAGGACCTAGGTACTATCCACTACGCTAATCAGGTCGTCGTTGTAATTAAGTTATATTTATTGATGCTATCATTATCAGCAGCTGACCCCAACGGGTGATTAACATAACATTAAGATTCTCAAAAAGACCTATACGTGTTGCACCCATAACCCCACGCAAGACTTCCAAATGCCCGGGTATAGCCCAGGTGGGGAGAGAGGCATAATACTAATACCAGCCCTTTTGACCCACTATTGAGCACAGGTCCTCCATCAATCTGATGGGGATTAGGCCATAGTCCACCAAGCTAGCCCAGTGCGGGTCGGCGGACTTCACACGTCATTTAGGGGTCGCTCAGACGTGCAGGTTTCCTCGCGATGTTTTCCTTCAGCGTACACAACACATACACTTGTATACACAAGTTTACTTAACTATAAATAGATGTATGCGCCTACTCCTAAATGCAATGTATGTATGCATGTTTTTTGTATTATAAAGGCATTTACACTGACTGGTCTAATGCACATTAACTTTCTTTATCATCGCGCTTGTATAAAGTGGGAGCATTATTGCATCAGAAATTTCTACCAACATTAATGAATAACGATAGTATTGCATCAGATAATCGTCACTTGGGACACATACCTTTGTGACTTTATGGTGTAGAGATCAGGAACGTTTTTGGAGATAGTTTAGTTTTCTCTTAACCCGCCCAAATAATTCAAATTTGTTTATTATAATATCCAATTCGCGATATTTCTTTGTCGCCTATTCCTGAGGCCTAAACACTTAGCCTTTTCAAATGACTATACTTTGGATTTACCAATAATTGCTGTAGTTATATCATCCAGGCGAGTTAAAGTTGGTGAATTACCTAGACGGAATAATTCTGCATTTCGTTCCACATCGAGACTTGGTACGAGTTTTGACAGCAACAAATACCTACCGGTCGCTTGATCGTATATTTCCATACAATTCACAGCAGCGCATCTAGCGGAAACTTGGAACATTACTGTTAAATTTATGGAAATACTCGATCACTTATCTCCGTTGGTATTGGAATACGTTCAAAATTCGTAGGTACATAGGGTACAGATTGCTTCAGGAAGAGGAACCGCGTGATATCCATCCTTTAAGGCGCATGCAGTGTCTCAATCAGCCTCCTTCATACTATAAAACGATTCGACATAACTCAGACATATCGACGCCTTCTAAATTTATATCTTACGTAAGTATAAGACGGCAATTCAACACATATCAATTATATCCTTACTGCATTCACAATAAGGGTCGTTTAGTGATTAGCTGGAGATACGCCGCGACCTCGCGATATCGTGATTATACGTCAATAGAGTTTGTTTTTATAAAGTTATCGGCGGGATAATGTCTTAAGTAATAAGTCTATCTGATAAATGTTGTTTGTTTGGTGACAAACGGCTGGTTGATACGAGTAATCAGAGGGAGACGAAAGATTGCTGATTCGAATGGACTTTAGTCGACTTGTGGAATATTCGTGAAGGAATAAATATCAACAGTCGTACATAATCATCCCTCGAACATTAAATTAATGACGTAATACATGCCTATATCAGAAAATACCATACTAAGCAATACTATGGCAGCTTCCGAGACTAAAAAGAATGTATGTTTGTCCTTTGAAAAGATTTACTTTTCATAGTAAGTACATATAATACCTAGCCAAGTCAAGTCGGCACACAAATGTACTCAACGAACATTATTTTCATTAAAAACCCATAACAATAATCTACTTCAAAGTGTCAGCCAATCCTAACATATTTACCACAAATCATCTCAAACCTTCAACGGATACCCACCTTACAGTGCAGGTGTTAGAGCAGATAATGGCGTATACCGTGTTGTCACAGCGATACATAATTTATTGAGGTAGTGTGTATGTGACGCGGGGAACGACCTCTAATCGAAAATATCTGCGGAAAACATTATTTTTCTACTGATCGTTCGTAGGTTCCTTCTAACTTTTCTCATATAAAACTATATTTGATAACGTTGAAACAAAACGGAATAGCTAGTGAGTAGTACTTGAGAGAGTAATCAGTTCTCAGTTCAATTAGTTACCCAGCCATTATACATCGTTTTAGTTACCAACATAAAGAAAGACACACAATCTTAATCATAAAACCTTGACCGACTAAAGAGATCAAGCGAAACAAAAACTGCATACAAATCGGATTAGTGGTTCTCGAGTGACTAGTTGAAATACGAGCGGGCATAATCAAAATAAAGTCCTTTTATTTAAAATCTTCACTTAACGATGCCCAAGGCAGTGTGTAGACTAAGTAGGTATTTTAATTATTTATCATGTACCTTGTCTTGTCATAAACCCTGCTAGAGCTTACTGCAATAAGATAAATTGTCATAACTATCATATTTCTGTAATACTTCTAAAGTAATAAGGATAGACTTGGGTAGCACACATTCCGTAAGACAAAATAATCTATAATTTCATATATATTACCATAACATTACTAAGCACTTTTCAATGACATAATGCACATTTATAAACTTGGTGGTGAATGCTGAAACAACCCATTGAATGTATAAAGTGAACAGAGAAAATCCAGATAATGTGTTGGAGTGCCGGCACGGCCGAGAATATTGTTACAGAATTTCAAGGGGCATAAAAAAGAAATTGGCCAATGCGTACGTGATCGTCGCCATGAAGACAACAACTCGAGCATAATTATTATCTACAGCGAAAGCTTATTTTCAGATGTTTGTGTGACACACAAGACGTTTCAATATAGCTGGCTCCAGACCTTCCGATACTATTCTAATTATCGGATAATGTGTAGGGCAATCGGACGTCCTAAATAAGGAGCATTGCCCTACACATTATCTAATTTCATTTATTAATTAGGATCGGATAGGAAGGTGTGGAGGAGCCTTTTTATTGGACTAGTTCATTTCAAGACGACACAGTGAATAATAATAATATCGCCAGATGAACACTTACTCATTACACAAAGATTGACCCTACCAGGATTAGAACCCGGGACCCACATCGCAGAAAGCAGGGTCACTACCAACTGCGCTAATCAGGGCGTCAAATTAATTAACTTTTATATTTTTTCGTTGGGCCTTGTAATACTTTTAATATCTTGCTCGTGTACTTACTGCTTGTAGGGACTGGTACACCCATATTTTTCTCCACATTTTGTACTTATTTTTGGTAATTCTCTTGCTTCAAAGGCATCACACTAAAGAAATTATTTTCCAAATCGCATCGGTACCTATATGCATAAGTTTTCCTAGTTTAAATCTATGTAAATGATTTCGTACCTATTGCTTATATTTTTTTGTATTTTGACAATGGTGTTGCCTTTTATAGCGTTACTGTTTCTAGAAATGTATACCACCAAACTCTACAACTGTTGGTGATTCGGCTAAGATATTCGAAACCTAAGGTCCAAGGTTTATGGTAGCTACTCTTTTGAAAACTTAGTAAACATCAGCCAGATTTTGCCCTTATTCTAAGCAGCCTTTCTATTATATCATGCCATGGTCTGCTAATGTATAATAGAAGCGATCAAATATATTTTTTTACTATAAAAGCAAGGAATATGCAGGGAGTCGAACCTGCACGTTGCACGATGAGGGTTTCACCAGCTTTGTCAAAGTTTTTAAATTCTATTCAACCTAACAAAAAAGTGGGGAATCCGGGGATGATGTTTGGTGTGGGCCGGTCATTATAACGTTTTTACGACTTGAGTACCTACACTGGCTGGCACCCGCTGCGAATTCACGCTAGGTAGTATTTTTTTATAATAATATCGATAACAGACCGAAAGTCGAAATGGTATTTTGGGTAATCCCCAAGTTAAGGATTTTTTATACCTAATAAAGCCCCTTAGGCACTTACTAACCTTGTATGAACTTGTATTGTTTGTAAGTAGTAATAAGTATGGGCACTTAGTATAGCGATAGCAATTTTGACTATTTGATAATCCTATGCTCAAAATATGACAACGCCAGGCATGGTGTATCTGGAAGTATGTGAAGAAAATAAGATGCCCTGAAAACAATCTATGTTCCTTAGATTCACTCCTAGACATTGTTTTCAGTCTTCAAACTTCTAATTATAAATGAGGAAAACTCAAGTGCCAAATCGCGTACGTGACTATTGTCGTACATGTGCGATAAGAATGCAAGATCGGTAAGAAATGGTGTAAGAAAGAGAGGAACAAAGGTTCAAAGACCTGGGGTGATTTGCTACCTGAAAGATTTGGATTACGATTGATCCATTGTATCATATTATATTGCAGAACAGGTGGTTCAGATTGAGTTAAATATTTGGGACAGTTATATAACGGCGTGTCCTAGAAGAGGAATGACACATGATGTGGCATGTGGTTTAGCCTACATCTACAATCAAATAATATATTGATAAACATGATTTATAGCGTTTAATGCTTTTACAAAGCATAGGTTTGGAGTTGCTAGGTCCTTGTAGCAAAAGATGAAATTACAATAAGAGTTTTCGGGTCTGACTTTGCATTCTAATATGGTTCCGAGCAGCGAAGGTCCTATAATACCCTTCATCCAACATCTAGTGGGCCCAAAAGTATCTACCTATGCATAGGCGTTTTTTATTGGGTCAAAACTCATGACGTCCTGATTCATGAAGCGTGAAAAAAAATTGTTATATTAGCTATTCTAGGTTGGTACTTAGATATTATAATAATTCCAGCCCTTTTTAATGTCCCACCGCTGGGCACGGGCCTCCCCTCAATGCGAGGAGGATGACTTAGATATTAAAACATTAATAATTATGAACAACGTAAGAAATTATTATTTATCAGTATCTGATACCTACATACACGTGTAAGTAATTAAACATCTTCACATTTATTATAATTACAATCACAATCTTTGCTTAAATCACTTACAATTAAGTACTTACATAAATTAGGGGTACTGTTATGTATTGTTACCAAGTTGTTTTCAATATCGCTCTTAGTTTTAAACATACCCACAAATTAATAGATTTCTTAACCATTTGACATGTCATTACAGTACATTTTATTGGAAGAAATGTGCTTTAAAAGGCATTGTAAATGGTCGAAACCATTCAATCCTGGAGGTTATAGTATTTTGTATATTGTAAACATCCGGAACAGATAAATAAATTGTCAAGACAATCTCAAAATAGTATTTTAGTTCTCCTCAAAATGTGAGAAGATCAAACTTAAGATCTTAGGCTGTAGCTCTAAAGCCTTTTGTGGGGGCATTTTGCTCAACAAAGAAGCGACGTACTTCCCAAAGCACCCGTGGAAGTCACTTTCATTCTCTACCAAATAGTCTGAACAGGTCTGCGCCTGACTATCTAGCTCGCTCTGCTCTTCTTTAATACTAAGATCGTCTTGATCTACATACTCTTCTATTTCCTTATCAGTATACTCTATTTTACAACAAGCTTTTTTCGTCGTTACGGGTTCATAATCGTCGGATTTTTCTTTTTCACACAAGTCCATCGTTACAGCTTTTGTAGTTTTGTTGATGGTCAAGTTAATATGCTCCTGGACTTCACACTCCGTCTTTCCTCCATTATCTTCTTGTTCAGATGTCTGTAACAGAATCCTAATTTAAATTATGTTATCGTGGGTGATTTTATAATACAAACAAATGCCGATGCATCGAGATGACAGGAGTCCCGTCTTTGGCATCATAACCTACGTGGCACATGGGCGGCCATGCTGGCAGAACTATCGTGAAGACAATATAGGGATAACTTAAAAGTAGATTACATAAATGTTATGGTTACACAAAGGTGTTAATTATAAACGTCGTATTAATTTCTCCCGATCAATTTTACATGTATATTAAAAGTAACAGTTGAGAGATATGAGATAAGACGTTAGCCGGACGTTAAACATAAAACTCGTCACAATTTTACAATCAGATTAGAACAGTTATCCACTTCAATATCGTAGTACTACTACATCGTATGTGTAGCTACGTATGTACCTACACACCAACTGTACGGTCCCAATCGAAGATGGTGCATGTAATGTGTACAATCCAATGATCCCGGTAACACCTGAACAAGTTACCATAAAAAAATCGGGAATGGGTTCTGCTGCCGCTCAGTGCCGTGAGCCGTACGGCCCACTCTCAAACCACAAGATTGCCAGTCCTTGATTCTTACCATCTCTTTCTGGTTTGAGTTTTCATTGGGACGCGCCGTTTTTCGTCGCACATGCGGCTTGATGAACGAGTCTAAAGCGGGGTACCAGCATACGGTAGGCTTGTACACAGATTTGGCCTTGCCCGCCGCCACGAGTGCCTTTTTTGCGTCGATCTTCTTCATCTCCTGGCAATAGGCGCTCCTCAGGTTCTTGAACTTCACAAATACATGGTGAGATGTGAATCCTTCGATGTTTAGTTTGTTGGCGATGTCCACCGCGGCGCGGATCCGTTTATACTTGTTAGGGTAATCTTCCAAGCTTGTATTCCATAGACATTCGTGTTGCTTGCATAGTTCTATGAATAACATTATTTTTGTGTTGCTCATGCGCAGTTCGCTGCCGAATTTTCGGTTGTCGTAAGGCATGGTTGAAGGCGCGCAGGTGGCGGGGCGGCGGGGCAGGGGAGAGCGCGGTGCGCGAGAGTGGCGCGTGCACACTTGAGGCGTGGCTACGCCCGACTGGCTGGATAACGCGGCCGTGGCGAGAAGCTGCCACGGTAGCGTCGTGGCCACTTCTCCCCACGCGGGGTACTGTCGCGGACGTCGTGAGAGCAAATTGTAGACAAGGTGATTCAGAAATTGTGTACGAAGCCTTAAAACTGCGCTTGTAGCGCATTTGTTATAATTATGTGAAGACAGTATTTCGATAAGTACGTATAGTTATTCAAAAAAATCACAGTCCCCATTTTTGGGAACTGATTTTTTTTTTAATATAGACATATCGTAATTTAAAGCGTACCGACTATACATAAAACATTTTATAAATACAACACAAAAACAAAATAATCATTATCGGCATATTTGATAACATACATACATCATGTGCATAAACTGAATCAGGCTATGAATATGACTCAAATCAGTACCTCAGAGCAAACATCTCTCCATGAAAATGATTTAGCATCTAAATCGTCATCATTTTGGTCATTTGTAATAAGTGTTGGCTTTTCAGTGCTCACACACGTCTTACAAACGCATTCATCATCAGTTTGCACAGAAATATTCGTAGATACTCGGGACTCGGTCGAATCAATTAAATTTGTATCAGTCGTATTTATGTTCACTTGAGTTGCAACACTAATTTTTAGGCCTATGTCATTGGCGATTTTACTTTCCATCTGGGATATGTTGGTTGGTTGCTGTCTGGGATTGGGTTGTACATTATTTAAATCCAATGTTCTGTTTCGATACATAATAGCTTCCATAAAGTGATGAGAGGATTCGCATCGGAATCCTCACGACCAAATTGTCGTATTAACCTCAGAATAGAAACTGAAAAACCTGTAAAATAAGTTATTACTTAAAGTAATTAGATTGGCGGGAATCGTTGGAACGAGTAGCTGTTCCGAATGACACTAACTTCATTTGAGCAGCATACCCAGAGGACCCAGCTTAGGGCTTTGTACGTTCCAGACTATGACTTTTTAAAGTCAAAATCCCTTACCAACGGCTGTCATCATCCAATAGATCCTAGGCCCTAAATAAGCTGTCTCAGATTAGCTTCAAGAATTATAGATAGGTCTTCAAATCTACTGGTTGAACATAACATGTCTGGGTCGTGGGTCTTACGTGATTATGAGCATAGTTGGATGGGCTGATAACATCAATGAAGTTTTATCTTTCTATCGGTTAAAGACCTGGTTTTTGGGATTAACAAGTGTTAACAATATTCGAAAGTATAATAAATAACATGATATCCTTAATTAAGTAAGCAGGGATCTAAGAGCTTACGTGGGTAGGTATTACTGGATGAGCCAAATGTCTTCTTAGCTCTGCAGCTATGATCGGGTTTAATTATAAGGTACCTTCTTTGTATATAACAACCGAAATGCCCTTCAGACGTAGGTGAAAATCACTGGGGGACACTGGTGGCTGCTTATAAGTAGACCTAAAGATTCCTCTGGGAATTTATTGTCGGTCCCAATTCGAACGCAAGCATCCTCAGATTTTTCCTTTAACTTGTTTCGTCACAATTCAATATTATTTTAGTGTGAACATTATACCTATTATAACTTTATTGAAATCGATGCGTATGTTGGAATAATGATACTCAAAGATGATGTAGGTATCACAATCAATGACGAAATAAACCAAATAACTCTATCAACACAATATCACACAATAAACAATGATAAAAGCAGATAAAAGTACCAGCATATTTGACACTTATTGTCTATCTAACTTTTTATGACACTATTGCGGCCAAAGTTTTGACAATTTATATTTATGCCAGCACGCATTAGTAATTAGCGTAGGTGTAATGCAGATATTGCGGTGTGGTGTGGCCCACGCCGCCGTGAGGAGGAGGCATCAGCTCAAGCGGTTGTCGCGGATGAGTGCGAAAGTGTTCCTGCGGCCCCCTCACCACAAGGCGGGAGAAGGACCACCGTGGGGTTTTGGTCGGTAGGACTCCGACATAACCCGCTTGTCTCCCCCAAGGCTTGTGGGTATTCATGAGGATTATCCCACGATAAAAGTGGTGTTATGCAGATATCAATAATTTTGATCACTGCTTACATTGATCTAAGACCATATAGGTACATCAAAGGCTGGTTAGATCCCTAGTTCATAATTATTCATGCGCGCTTCGATTTTCGCGTTCCTTTGATAGGAATGTCACTATTAGGAACCACTAACTAGCTAGTAGTTTAGTATAGAATCCCGAACACAATGTTCCACAAACAAGCAGCTATTGGGCATTGTTTGCTTGTTAATAACATTTAAGGACGAATATCAGTCAAGGAAAATTTATGAAACGAAAAAATATAATAATGATTATCACTCAAATAACATCGTACGACAATGTGTGAACAGCGATAAGTGAGCAGAAACGGTCCCATTATTCCGGTTACAAGCGTTTGTTCTTGCTACGTCACAGACCTTGATAATGTGGAAGAGGAAATAATAATGTGACCTGGTCATTAGCTATCAATGTTCATCACGTATGCGAATAAATATCGTCTTACAAACAACAATCGCTTGACACCAAATAAGAACACATACAGTATCATTGAAATAAAACTATTTTAACGGATTTTACGCGTTTATAATATGTTTTTACGTTCCCGACGTTTCGGCTGCTTTACAGCAACCGTGGTCACGGGAGGACTGAGGTGTTTGACGTCCTAATGTCATAGTATGAACTGGGTACCCTTATATTTAATTGTGGTATGTGGTCCGATTTACGCAGAATGAGCTCACCGTGTGTTGAGGACTTGCATAGATCGGACCACAAACGACAACTAAATATGAGGGTGCCTCAGTTCAAACTATGACACTAGGACGTATTAATACGTAGTCATAGAAAAATAAAAGTACAGTCACAGACGGAACATGTTTAAGATGCAAGCCATTCTAGACGGTATTCATATTTAGAGCACGATTGCACCTAACTGATATAATAATAGAATAAATACAACTTTTATAATAGGCTAACACACATCATTTACTTACCATTAACATCATCATCCTGTATCATAACAGGATTACCATAAATACTTCCCGTGCGGAAATTAAATGGTTGTTCTCATATAGTTTTCAACTGTTTCGGATATTTCTGACCAAACCTCAAAGCATAACAGTAATTAAATTATCTGCTTAAAGTGTGGACTTGTTAAAGAACTACTAATTTGAAAATAGTCGAGAGACTATAAGAAGACGGTGTGACAATTTAGAAAAAAATCATCATATTATTTGATTATTCAGCTAAGTTCTTCCATATCTTCCAAGCCTTTCTCCACTGCAAAGGGACTTTCGACTCTAATCTATGTATAACTAAACTAAATACCTACAGCCCAAAGACACAACTCTTCAAAGGCTGCCCCCTCAAATTGCTAGCATTCCGACAGCAATCCAGTCTCTGCAGACAGGCCGGCACCTGCGCCCGTCGCGTGCCAAATGACGTCACAGTGTCACGCCAGCCGTGATGCAATCATGTGAAATAGAGAGCTATTGACGTTCGATATTTGAAAAGAGCGATTTGTATGACACATTTTAAACCACTGTTAATTATTACCTAAGTAAACTTTTGCGCATGACATGATCACCAAAAGTTTTACCTATTGTCATGACAAGCTCCTCAATCTTCTTGATTTTGTTATCAGTCATCATTGTGGGAAGAATTGGCCATCGTATATTATGCCGAGCGAGTAGAAGTTCGCGTATAACAACGTTTGCGAATCGATTAGGTTTCAGATATTCCGGTTTCCATGTTTCCTATTGTTCATTAGGTACTTACCACCGGAAATGCCACCTGAAGTCATCACTGCATCCTTCCATTGATATCGATGCATTAATACGAATTGCATTCAGTAAGTACTTATTATTGAGTCACATGCAAACCGCATTTTGTCGGTCTTAGCTAAAATGAAACCATGACTCAAAGGGAAGGTACTTAATAGCATTTATTTATTATCAGTAAAACGTGTTAAATGATATCAATCGCAGGGAAATAAGTGAAAATTTCTCATTGGATTACTCAGCTAATGAGGCAGTAAGCTGGTTGATAACGGATACGACTAGTTCTGGAGATCGGGAACCGGTAAGTTACTTTTGGAGGGTATTGGTAGCTACAAACAGATGTATAAACCTACTGAACTTACAGTTTAGAAGAGGCTAGCGTTTAGCAGTAGACAGGCAATCCAATTCTGAACATGGGCTTTGAAATAGTTGTGATAGAGAGCAAAGCTCCTCGAACGTTAACCGCCCCGTCACATCGCTCAAACTTGTACGTTAATAAGCACGAACATGTTAGGACAAGTTGGAGGGTAGGGATTACTCCCTTCTATGCAACAAAGCACACAGCTAACTGTGCAAACTTGTTCGCACAGTAAAATGCGTGTTAAATCCTGAACACGTTAACACAAATTACAGGATTATTAGCATTATCAGCACATAGTAACTATCAAATTAGCCTGGCAACCGAATGGTTGCAGGAAATCAAGACAAAAGTTGGGTTAAACACCAACCTACCTAGTACCAGGCCACGAACAGTGTCATGGAATTATAACCTATCTAGGTATATAATTTGTCAACTGAACAATTACGCCGCTATCCGGTTTAACCATAACCTAATATTAATTGGGAAAATCATGAAAACGCATAATTCATGAGTAACATTGAGGAAAGCGAGTTATCCCTAAAGCTGCTATTACTATCAGATGATCAGATTTGGTCAAACCCCGTACCGTAGGTATATAGTGCGGGAAACTCACAGGATATTCCAACTACCTACATAGTTATTATAGTCTGTAAAAGGAAACTTTGTTTGGGTAGTGACTAGTGTGATAGAGGGGCGCGTTGCACGATAATTTTAACGCTAGAATTGTGGATTTTGGTCTGGTTCTTAGCTATTTATTAGGAAGATCTTTGCTCTATTGAATTTTTGGGTTGGGACAAGGAGTAAATGCATAAAACAAGTGAAGTGCAGGTTCAAGGCTTAGTATACCCATTCTGTATACAGTATTCGTGCCGTACGGTTAGCAGACGCACGCGCACGTGAGTAATCCCGACATTGTTGCGGTCCGGGGTCAGGTTACATAGTTCTGTTGTGAAATTTAGCAAGATATCTTGATGGACGATTGTATTATTATTATATTTAGGAAGTTGTCCCAGGAAAAAGAGACGCGCAAGCACGACACGTGGAGTTAAGCATAATTAATGATACTTTTAACTCGCGCACGTGCAAAAGAATACTTATATACATACATAGCTCTTAGAAGCTGTAGGCTGTACTTGGTCAAGGATTTAAAAAAGAGATCATGTCTTTTTCCGCTTCAGCAGTCTCCAAGAAACCCCAACAATGAAAACGAGGATTGCTTCAACAGTATCTCAAATAATAATCCTATAAATCAACTTTATAACCGAATATTACTCCATTCGCGATTGTGGTGAGCTACCCGCCCCACGGAGGGGACTCATCTTGTGACTTTAACGACGTCCCATAAACTGATGGGTCTCGTAAAACACATCTTAATTAAACCTACTGGTTGATGTTCAGGATGAGATGTTGAGTTACTTGACGGGTTACGAGTTTTGTAGGTATGTATATACATACAGTATATCTTAGCCTTAATTACTACTAGCCGCAAGGACCACCTTCCATTGTGTTAATTTACTCACCAGACAAATTATCATGAAACATAGGGTCAAGCTATCTGTGCTATATAAGTAATTCACGCAAAAGACTGACTTGGTCATATGGTCTATATATTTGGAAAATACAAGTTTAATAAAATAATTTTGCCACGAAATTGATGTGTTCCCGCGGGCAAAATCTATATCTTAAAATTAACTGGCAGGATGTTACTGAAACTTGTCCGAGCTTGTTATAATCCATCTAATTCACCTATTTGATTTTGATCTTGATACCTATTTGATGTCGATCTAGAAACCTGAACTTTGACCACCTGATTAGCTCAATTGGTAGTGACCCTGCCTTTTGCACCGAGGGTCCCGGGTTCGAATGCTAGTAGGGACAAAGTTTGTGTGATGAGCATGAATGTTTGTATCCGAGTCATGGATGTTTAATATCTATAAGTATACTGGTTCCTCCCCAGTCCAATGTACCATTATTTTGTAATATTTTTAAACAATATCCCGGGAATGGAGGGGTGCTCCCACGATGGCCGAAGCGCTGAAGTCCACGAGCAACGATGAATGATAATCTGGACTCCATCATTAACAGACAATCAAAATGAAAGTCTCTGCAAGGTTAAATTAGTGATGTATTTTCAACTATCGATATAAATGCCTAAATTGCCAAATTCTATAAATTATCGTATTTTAATTGTTAACAAACCATAAAATCATTCAAATCGTCAGCTGATTGATATGACTTTGTGATGCAATGCCCTCAAAAATGTTACCATAAATATAAAATTATGACTAAAATTATTAAAATTTAATAAATTGCAAATCGTCAATCATTATGCCAAAGTATCTTTCGAAATCGTATTCTTCGGAACCAATTTCGAAATTAATTCCACATCTAGCAAATGACATAGAGGATATGGCTCGCCGTGCGTGACATAAATATGAACATATTTTATACAGAGTGTAAAGAACACTCTAGGTAAAATTTACACTTAATGCATATAACAAATTATAGAAATCATTAAAGTCAAAATGTTATAATTTTTGAGCGCGCAATGTATTGTTAAGCACGCGATGACAACACAACGCTCCAAGCGATACCCGAGGCGTGCGAGTAACGAGTGTGCTCGAGCTATCGAGTTTAAGTTTACATTGCAGTTTTCGGTCAAATTAGTAATTGTGTTTTTTTGGTACACCGACTATAAAAGCTAAAAATGTGGAGAGCATCCGTATAAAGTAATAAGAAGTAAGAGTAAGTACTTAAGTAAGTAAGACTAGTGGAAACATTCCAGAGAACCTTCCTTCGTAATAGACCTTCAAAATTTTCCCTCCAGTACATGCCTATGTAACATAACCAGTATATCATATATAAGGTGTGCGCTTAGAGCAATAAACGGTGCGACCGTGGCGCCACCTGCGCGCAAGGAGACTCGTAAATTCTCGAATTATTTGTCTGATTGTCGGGTGGGGTTGAGCAGACCAACGACTTAGTTTCAGAAATTAATTTTAAGGAGATAAAACATATTTTTTTCTTGGGACACGTCCCGCGCACCAGCCCTACCATTGTTCCTTCTGTAAGCCAGGATTTACACTTTCAAACGATGACGCTGAAGTTGACACCCAAGGTTCATCTAACACATAATCAGAGAGACGGTAGCTGAGTAACTCGACTTAAACTAACTACCATAGAATAAGGCTGAATGAAATAAATATATAATTTATTTAAAACTAGAGAAAGTATAAGAAGTAGTACAGAGTCGACGCTTCCTTCCTTGTAGGTCTAGTACTAATAGTTCCCCCAAAACTAGTGCGTTACTAACTACTGCGTTTCCCCCGCTCGTCTGTATGTTCCAACTCCGAAACACCGAGCCCTTCCCCATGAATACCGCCAACTCATCACCCCGGAGCATGATGCTGCAACAAGCCGGCATCCAGGGCACGCAATATGAGGGTCGTAAATTAAGGAATCCCAGGTTAATGCTAACGAGCCAAGCGGCTTAGGGACTCGACATGTTTAAGTGATATTGGTCAAACTAAAATGAACCTCGCCTAGCAAAGATTTCAATTACTTATTGGAAGAAACCTTGTCGATAATTTATATTCGCTTAGTGGCCCAACTTAGCAGTGATAGCCAAGTTGGTAGAACGCTTGCCTCGGTAACGGGGATCGCAGGTTCAAACCCCGGCTCGCACCTCTGGGATTTCTGGATTTCATGTGCGAATCTCATTGTCAACCATGATTAGCACTTGCGAAACGGTGAAGGAAAACATCGTGAGGAAACCTGCATGTCTGAGAGAACCCCTCGAAGATGTGTGAAGTCTGCCAACCCGCATTGGGCCAGCGTGGTAATCCCCTTCGCATTGAGGGGAGGCCCGTGGCCAGCAGTGGGACATTAAAAAGGGGTTGTATTATTATAGTGGCCCAGATATGTTAAATTTGGCTGGACAAGTGGATTCCGTAAAGCAGTATAACGCAATTCGTGTCCTAGTACGCATTGTAGAGAGATACTTTCAGTGACTACAATTATGGAAAATAAAAAGAGGCAAGAATAATTTGAGAGACAAATTAGATTACGCAATTGAAGCTGATTAAGACAGATCTACTAACAAATTAGTGGATACGAAATAATGTTTAAATGCAGCAATGAGTGGTGAAATGCTGACATTTACATTCATAACCCACCGTCGGTAGCTTAACAAGTATAATTATGTCCTAAGTTTAACGCACACGTGCGACCCGAGTTGATCTCTTAGAAAGTCCTCTCCGACCAGTTTTTGTGGCGGCAATTTGATAGCTAGACACACCAAGTCTAGAAATGGAAAGTGACGGTGACGTGAGAGATGGCGGGGCCAAAGGGGAATATGTAATATGTTTTGAGAACTATAATAAAATCCTGCAGTAATATGTTAGTCTTCGCAATTTAGCAAGTGATAATCAGGGTTGACAATGAGATTTGCACATGAAATCTGCTCTCTGACACTATTGGCAATCACTGCTTTTTGTCAATGTTCATTACGGCCCATACGGTAGAAAGAGTACTCCACCTGCCGCATTTCCTTGCTAATGGCCATAGACCGAGGGAATACCTGGCCCCCGGGTTTACAGTCATATCGTTCATTCTGTTTTTTACATTTTTCACCATAACTAAGGCACATGGATCCCGTGCACCCTAGTGCTTAATTCCATACGGATCGCCCCACACGCTGTTTGACATATTCCCGGGAGTATATGTCTCCTGCATTAATCGTTACATTTCATAATCGATTTACAAAGTTACCATCCTATACAACTTTTGACTGTTCCTTTGCTTTGACGTCATACAATACGTGACTGAGAGAAACAAACTAAGAACACTTGGTTGCATTACATGTCTAGTTATCATAATAACTGACGCAAGGTGCCTTTAGTGTGGTGACGTCATTGATAATAAAATTGCACAAAAGAATATCTAATCTAATCCTCATTACCTTTACGACCTTTTTGTTTTCTTCATTTTATATGATTCTACAAATGTCAACTCAACGGCACACACTCCTTCAATTTTATTGAATAAGCCATCTAGTGAAGATTGGCTGAATAAGCCATGGAATAGTCAAATTAATATCGAAGATGAAGAATCAATTAATTTATTTCGTCGTTGAAACTGATAACATCCAATCACTAGTAACATAAATGAATGTCGTGAAAATATACGCGTGTCTACTACACTGTCTTTCTCTAACCCAGATGGGCATAGCAACAACGGCACGTCGATTCCGACTCGATGCCCGTTAATCGAGTATAGATTGTGATCGTTGCAAAACAATCGATCGCCGGAATCGAATGTTATGTAAACCACGCATCGGCGGGACCAATTGCTTTGGTTTTGAGACTTCCACAGTTACTACGGACGGTAGAATTATATGAGAATAGAGTGGTGTTTATATCCTAATAAGTTATTAAACTCGCAACTGCGGTATCTCGATGAAACATAGCCTATAACAATCAGGGATAATGCAGCTTCCTATCAGTGGACAGAGTATTCAATTTTCAGCATCGGATACCGACTCCCTACATACCGACTCACAAAGTATCAAACATAACATCTTTTGTAATAACTATTCGAGTATTATTGCAGACTGCTAATACTCGTAAATATTAAATAATTCGAACGTGTAATACCTACATGAGTTGCGTGCATTTTAAAACGGCGATAGAATTGATTTACTGATAATAAAACAGCATAACTGTCATCGTAGACAGTCCGTCTACGGTTAGCGGTTTTCAGTTCATCATCTGAGCAACCGTTTAAATTGAACGCAGCCCTACTGTTACGTGATTTTCCACGCATGCTGTTCATTTCGAAACATAGACTATAAAATGATATTTGTTAAGTAACTCGCTAGTATGTGCGACTTATCCATTTCCTGCTGCTGATATTTTCATGATATATTGAACATATAAAATGTAAATGACAGTAATAATTACTCGCAATGCAACCGACAGTGGAAAGAACATACGTTATTGTGCAATACCTACCTATGTATCAGCATGGTCGCGCAATAAATATGGTGCAGAAGTTCAAGTTCGCCCTCAGTCAGTACCCATAATACAAGCGTTGCTTGGTGTGGGACCGTATAGTTGGTGTGTTCGTCTGGCGATATTATCTATTATTTATTTAATAACTAAATATGACAAACTGCTCGTGTATTTTAATTACCTATAAGCTATTAATTATAATGGAATTGGTGTAAAATCTACTCGCCAATAAGATTTAATTCGTGATGTACTCGTATCTAACTGGATTTACTGGCTTTTATTTTGTGGCTTGTATTATGAGTCACAGTGAAAACTTGTCGCAACACGTTCATCGGATAAATATCAGTAGGTAAGTATATGACGCACCGCTTCCGACACTAACCGCTACAATATCGGTTACTTGTTGCTATGTTAAAATTAAACCAAACTCAACAGTAATATAAATGCTAAGAATAAATCTGACCATAAGGCTAGCCTCGAATTTAGCGGGCAGCGGGGCGGGGCGGCGGGCGGCGCGGGAGCGGCAGGATCTTATGCGTAAAATCAAATGGACCGTTCTCGAAAACAGCAGCGCGGCAGCGGCGCGGGTCGGCCAATGTGCGCCCGCCCCGCCCCGCTGCCCGCTCAATTCGAGGCTGAGGCCTAAGGTGTAAGATTTTTTTTTACAAAAGTAACGAATAGGCAATGCCGATCACGTTTATGAGCTCGTTGTGTTTATGTGAAAAAAAAATACCTATTTGTGAATCGTGTTCGTTTTGAAAGAAACAGAACTATGTACTTAACTACATACGAGTATCATTGAGGTGCACTTAGTATCCACCTACGTGTTGTTACTTTAACTTTTTTAATGCTGTTTTTATGGATATGTGATCATTATAATTCACCCATATCCCTCTTTAAACGATTTATACACTATTTTTGATAAACATTAATATAGGGTATAACTAAAATTTTGTAAAATATTTTAACCAATGAACCGTTAATAATCGTCTACCGTCAGTAAGTTAATAATTGAGTAAGTGATGTTTGATTTTTATTTAAACTTATTTATTCTAATTAATTATCAAAAGTCACTTTCCCAACACAGTGGGATCTGGTATGGCCCCCATTCCCTTGAGGGGAGACTCGTGCTCCCCAGTAGGACATTAGAGAGCTGATTATTATTATCCAATTTCAATAATGACTAAATTCATATGATTAAGCTATATTAATGCAGACTTAAAGATTCTAGAATGCATACAAGCAAGCAGTCACGTAGGCCTACAATAATTATCACTTAACGACCTCAGCAATCAAATTACTGTGCGTATAAATGTCTCCAACAATTAATATTAATTATTAAGTAATAAGATATGGTTATTATTCCATCATACCAACAGATTTATAAATAGATACCACATTATAAACTACTATATTTTTATGAAGACCTGATTAGCGCAGTATGTAGTGCTCCTGCTTTCTGTACCTAGGGTCCCGGGTTCGAATCCTGGGGGGGTGTTTTGAGCACGAATGTTTTTGCCCTAGTCATGGATGTTCAATATCTACGTAAATATTAACATACTAAGTTCTCCCTCAGTCCATTGTACGGTACCCACAATACAAGTGTTGCTTAGTGTGGTACCGTATAGTTAGTGTGTTCGTGTGGCGATATTATGATTCCATCAACTAATATTGTGTTGTTATATGTAAGCAGTGATAGCCAAGTTGATAGAACGCTTGACTCGGTAATCAGGATCGCAGGTTCAAATCCCAGCACGCACCTTTGGGATTTCTGGATTTCATGGGCGAATCTAATTTTCAGCCATCATTAGCACCAGCTAGACGGTGAATGAAAACTTCGTGAAAAAACCTGCACGTCTGAGAGAACCTATCGAAAGACGTGTGAAGTCAACCAAGGCGCACTAGGCCAGCGTGGTGGCCCAGTCGCCCACGCAATAGTAGGACATTAAAAGGGCTGGTATATAAGTACTAAAACATGTTCTATGTCTACCAAACCTACTTGAAAATGTTTATTGAATTAAAATTTACAATTACAGTTAAACTAAATAGGAAAATAAAAAAAAAACTTAAAAATAGTATGACAACAAACTATATATCAAAAAGACCTTGTGCGTATAATCAAACAATTTTTTTGAGCGAGGTAATAGCCAGCCCTCCTGTCACCTGTGGAGGCAATCAACCTAGGTGATATTTTTTCTATAGCTAGACAAAATTTTATTCAAATAATCGGATAAAAAAATTACGATCGATAGAATTACTTATTTATATGCAATACACAACCTACCTATTTAAAAAAAAAAACTACAGTGTGCATTAAAATTTCACCAGCAGTGTTCCGCGCATAGCAACAGATATCGATCTGCATGAGTCAACTCGCGTCACAGCACACGTGCGCAGTAGTGCAAGTCGACACGTAGACGTACAGTACAAACGTGACAGATAATCAAGAATAGTCCTTTTTATCTATTTATTTCAATATTTCTATTGATATATTCTGTACGATCAATTTTGAGTGGGTAAGTACTACATACATTTAGTTGAATGTGATTATTTATGTTGAATCATTGCCACGATTGAGAAGACTTTCTCGTTGGTTTTTACAATAGTTCGCTTTAGGCCTGGAAATTAAGAAGTCTTAAGCTATGCTAAGATCATACTCTGATCCAGACCGACTATCTACCAATATAAACAAAATCTCACTCAATCTCACTAGCAAAGTTACTATGGCAACGGAGAATAAATATAAACATACTAGGCTATCATGTTAAACAATTAATGAAATATTCACGTATTAAAAGATACCTGGTCAAATCTAGAATTGTGTCATTCTGCCGACAACATGTTTTAAAACAAAACATTACCAGCAATTTAATGCACAATAAGGACTTGTATTACTGTATTGTCTGTTGTTACGGGAAGGATGCGTACGCGCAACGTGAGGTCTTCGCTTCGCGATGAAACACTTGCGTTGCGTCATCTCCTTTGTCCAACTTTTTTGTACGTGCGAAGATCACGAGACAGCGTTGTAAGATGTACGTTACAGAATACTTTAGGTATTAATTAAAGGATTAAGTTAATTAAGACTTAGCAGAATTGGGTACAACAAGCTGGCGATGATGACAAATCGTAGTCAAGCTAGTCGACAATTTCTCGGAACGGTTCGGTCACTGGTACCGTTCGGTGACGTTGGTACATTTTGTTTATGGTTATTCTTATTTTTATTTATTTAAATAATGTATGTGGCATCGTAACACTGTCTCTGACATTATTAAAAAAAAATCCTATTCCTATTTTAAACCCAATCCTAAAAAACAATTGCAAACCTCAAGTACTTCGACATAACTCCACAACAGAGTTCCCTTACTGCTTCTTAATTGCACTGCGGTCAATTAGTGGAAAGCAGTAGCTAAATCTAAAAACGAATACATATTTTTATTGAAGAGCCCGAATCCTCGCATCATATGCGACAGCTAAAGTAATGAAGTTGACTGTACCATACCAGTATACACTTACAGTACAGTACTTAAGTACAGCATTGTATACAGGTGTACCGTGGGTGTAGCTTGTACTGAGCACGCAGTGTTGGTACTCTATGAAGTCGTGACCTCGCTTTTTTACATTTCCTCATTTTTCAAGTCTATATGTCACGGCCGAGAGTGAGGAAGCGGCACCAGTGGTGGCAGGAATCTCGTACCCGTTGGAGTTCACTTTCAGGTATATTTTCTTAATTATTTTTTTATATCGCCAGACGAACACGTCATGTACAGTCGCAGATTAAGCAACGCTTGTATTATGGGTACCGTACAATGGACTGAGGGCGAACTCAGTATATACTACTTATACAGATATTTAACATCCATGCCTCGGGTACAAAAAATAGTGCTCATCACAGAGATTGTTTCTATTGGGATTCTAACCCGGACCCTCAGCACAGAAAGCACGGTCGTCGAAAGATTTATTTAGACGTTTTATTAATTCAATTAACTATTAGTGCCTGTGGCTTCGTGTGCGTGTACTTTACTTTTTTACTATTGCGGGAATACTGGCGGTATAATAATCATTTTCCTGGATCAGAAACTTATAAGTATGTAAGCTATCAAACCAAGTTTGATTAAAATCAGCCGAGTGGTTTTTGATAAACAGTTATACACGGTGCCCCAAGCTATGAGCTATAACAATGCCAAGTTTCATCTAAATCTGTCAAAAAACCAATAATGGCGAATTCTGTCTTAGTATTGAAAATATCCCCACGAATATTTTCCAACAATATCCAGTTTTGTACAGACGCGATCAAGTTACAGTCTTATGTGTATAGATAATAGGTATACTTATCCTTCATGCCTGTATTCTCCCAAGGGGTCAGTAGTAGACAAAGATTTGATGCCCCAAAAATCAATAAACCAGACATACTTGCTAGCAATATGGTATAAAGATAGTCATGTTACAAAACAATAAGCTTGGAAGACACTCGAGCACTATAATACTTTTCGGTTCCAAGTAATATTCTTACCAACTTTCTTCTCGATAAACACATGAATAATAGATCCCATAAGAATGTATAGGAACAAACAAAGCGAGGCGGCCACTCCGCCCACACGTAATCATCTCAAAAGCCCTTTGCGTGGAAAGTGAAAACGTTTAATATCTTAGCTGTAAAAGTTACGGTCCGTCAAGCCAAACAGTAGCGATTGGTGTGTGGTCTAATTTGAAAGCTATAACGTGACGATACATACATCTTTATCTTAAACTTAAATCAATGTTGTTTTACTTGCTTTTACATAATTTAAATCATAAGGTTTACAATTCTAATTAATTTTTGATCCTTAGTACTTTATATAAGATGTAAAAATAATACTAAAAAAATATATTTTAAGTGACCTGAAAATGGCTTTCCTGTACATTTTGTAAACAACGACCAAAGAAATTAGCGTCATGAACCATCTTATAGGAGCTGCATGGAGTCACCCACCTGTCATTGGAACGGCATTATTACAAATCTGTTTAACTGTATGAATATATCTGGCTACTCTGGGTTTTACGGTCGTAATGCTACTATAAAAATATGCATACATAAAACAATTGTAAATACCCAAACTATATCTAGATTAACTCGCTTATTTCTCTCGACGTTCATAACTTGGACATCTAGTAATAGTAGGTGTGTTTGTCAGTGATTTTAGTGTAGTGCCGCCAACTAAGAGCTGTATTTGTAGCGCCGTTCATTACATATGACGGTTCTACGAGAAACTCACAGCAACCGGTTTATTAACCCATATTCCTTGGAAAGAGCAAAAAAAGCTAGTCCTTCTTTAAATGTTGTCGACATGGTCACTTTCTTTCAGGTGGTTGCTTTTTAATCCTATGACGATTTAGTAAGTATTCCTAGCTCATGGGATTGCGAAGCTATCATATAATTACAAACGTACAGACGGAAATAGTCGCCTCATAAGGGTTCCGTTTTTCCATTTACGTACCAAAACCTAGTACAAAAGGCTTCATAATCGCTTGAGCTAGGAATTCTCACAGCCCCTGACTAGCCTGAGAATCTCGAGGTTATGGTCGAGAATCGCGTGTATAAAAAATGAAACTTACCTACTGAAGGTCCCTAAGTCCCTAATTACTTGAGCGATTTAAGAAACTGCATAAGTACATACCACGGATTTGTGATGATAGGTTAGGTAGGTCATTTTAGAAATTTGAATAGTATATTGGATCTGAATCCTAATTCGAAGGCGATTATTCGGACTTCAATCAGCATAGCAACAATTATTATTATCGCAAGTGCCATTTCCCCTTTCAAACAGCTGCCGTAGGGCTGGCACTAGTGTTATCAAGGGAGCTTTAGTGACCTTGACAATTGAGTTGCTATGCATTTTATTTATTTTATAGGGCGTAATTCAGAAGAGTAGATTAACCTACGCTGCTTAATCATTATATCACAATTGGGACGTACCATTTTAGAAAAAAAATGCTTTCAAAATATTTTTCAATTGTCATTTTGATGGGTAATAATTGAAAATAAAATCGACATAATAGGTATGTATAAGTACTGACTTCAAGTAATGATTATAAATTGGCAAAGGAAGTGCAGGTTTAAAGGTTAAGATTTCCATTCTGAATCACGATATAAACTAAGTTATACACATTAGTCAAAAGATTTTGTATTCTGACTGTATTAAAGACATCATATTATAAAATGTCTGCAGAATCCAGACGAATGCCAACGATCTGCCAATCCTACCTTAGCCCAAATACCCAACCAATTAAAAAGCAACATTATTTCACAATGCAATATCTCTAGCTAGTTTTAAATAATACGGCACAATTTACTGAACACATTGCCATTCAAAACGTTCCAATAAAACCCCCTAACAACTACTTTCCAAGTTTCTATTCTAATCGAGGGGAGGTTGGGGACAGATGGATTTTTTCCAAACAGTTGGAAACTAATCGGTTTGAATATTTATGCCGTTTGACATTTGAGTGTGCCTATAAAGTAACGCCTCCCCTTGGCAACTATCCGTCAAGTTGCGGCCACGAACATTGTAACAAGACTGTGCACTCTGCCACAGAATAGATAATAGCAAAATATTTATGTGCCATAAAAAAAGTTTTAATCTAATATATAAACGAAATATACCGTAGACAAACTGGGGTCCTTTTTTAGCTTCGAATAGGCATGATGACAGTAACTAAGAATCACTAAAATAATGTGTTTATCTAATGAGATAGGATTAATAGGTTCTGAAAAATGTATTTATTTACAGATTTAGGGCGAGATTGATAATATATTTAATAAAATAAAACTACAAAATTCAGCAGTCCGCCATGATAAGTTGAACACCAATCAGAGTGAACTACGTCACGAGCATGTACACATTGTAATCATCGCTAAGTTTCGTACGAACTTAGCCGATCTCTGCACTTAGTAATTGTTTTTACCTGCGTTTATAAAGTATTTCGTGATTTTTATCGATCAATTACATAGTTTGGTGTTCTCAAAACATGGAACAAGGATTTACCATTTTTGACACAAACAATATAAAACCTGTTGCTAAGCAACCGCAACATTATCAGCAAAGAGTAATAAGATAAACTCCATACTCTTTACAATATTTATATACGTAAATTACTGATTTGTTGTGTTTACGGTCAGTTTGCATAATAGTGACGTCACAAGCAGACGCCATGACACCGGCGATCGTTTTGGAGCGAATTTTAAAATTAAAATTTAAATAGCGTTTTTTTCTAATAAAAAATAGTTTCCTGCCGAAATAATATATTTTTTTGGAAATAGTAGATACCTTAGAATATTATAGAACAGTTTTTCAAAATCAGTCATCATGCCTATTATCGGACAATAATTAGTAAATAATAATTATACATATTTATTTGTGGTATTTTACAAAGATGTGTATCAAAATATTATAGGGTGTGTGTAATGTAGATCATATTTAAAAAAATATACATAATCTATTTTCTTATTTATACTTATTATTATATTTTTCAAATCATTTTTTGTGTGTTCAGTCCAGTAAGTACTATTCCATGCTTGTAGTTTGTCGTTGATCGAGGAGTGAGAGGGATAGACAGATTTTTGTGATTCCATCGCACGCAAAGCGGTTTGAATAATTAAATGATCAATTCTCTAATATCAAGCGGCAGAATGTACAATTTAATTATGATATTTTAATCAATATTAACTATTACAGCGTTCACTATATGTTCTATTCACACAGGTTCTATGGTACATCAAATGAAATGTATATTTTTCAGACCCCGTCTCGCACCTCTGGCATATCTGGATTTCATGTGCGAATGTCATTATTAACCATGATTAGCACTAGCTAAGGAAAACATCGTGAGGAAACTTGTAAGTCTGGGAGAACCGCTCGAAAGACGTGTGAAGTCCGCCAACCCGCACTGGGCCAGCGTGGTGTACTATGGCCTGATCCCTCTTGCATTGATGGGAGGCCCGTGCCCAACAGTGGGGTATTGAAAGTGCTGGTATATTACACTAACAAACATACAACT
Organism: Pheosia tremula; assembly: GCA_905333125.1. Classification (NCBI taxonomy): domain Eukaryota; kingdom Metazoa; phylum Arthropoda; class Insecta; order Lepidoptera; family Notodontidae; genus Pheosia; species Pheosia tremula. Next base: position 9,737,123 of record HG995411.1, on the reverse strand, counting down.
TGGTACTTACACGTTTGAATCAGTATCTACCGTACATATTAAAATACCATGTGGACTCCTAGCTGTCTCAACACCGTTCTCGTATACCCTGTTAAAATTATGATTTCTCCTTCAATAACTCAAAGAGTACGATAATAAAACCCATTATTTTGACTCCGCCATAATAGCACGTTGAAAGACATGAACTGTACTTTAATCGGTCCAGCAGTTGCCGAGATTGGGCTAAACAATGGAACAAAGAACAATAAGCACCTCGCGAGTGCTTTTGTAGTAAAACTCGACCCGAGCACCGCGATCTGCGCGGCTACTGGCATAATGGAAGACCGGTTCTATTATCGGGATGTGGCAACCCTATAAATTACTATCCTAAAATCTTGAATAGTGCAGTAGCCCGGCTGAGACAATGATTAATTTACAAAGAACTAAACTCCATACACGTTAATAGTTGCGACCACAGATATATGAGAGATATATGATCGGAGGTTACGACCATACAACTACATAGTCAACTTCTTAATTTTTGTCTCAAGAAGATTTTACTTTAATTGCAATATTAAAAGTTTTATTATTAATGCGTTTACAACCGAATGACGCAACAAAAACAATTTATTGCACTACACACCAAGGATATATAAAAAAATTACCTATAATAAGCCTGTGTTTAGCCTACTCAGTACTCACTCCCTCCAAACTAGTCTCATTCCAAAAATAATCAATACTTAATGCTTATATTTTGTTTTCACTTCGCCACACATTTACCCCTACCCTTTGTCGCGGGGGCCGTGCGTAGCAACTAAACTACAGCTATTGTCGAATTGTTTGCGAGTTTTTTGTGCGTCAGTCGTGCGTGACTGGACGCAGTCGCTTTGTGACGATTAATCGCAAGTTCTCGATTTGATGTATCGCTCTGTAGTGCGTAATTGTTTGCCAGTTTGTATTATTAAAACTCGATGGTGATTTGGGAATGATTAATCGATTTTGAGTCAGCTGCTTGCAATCGTGAAATCGTTTGAAAGTTGCAGTGTAATTGCAGTTTTTGTATGCGCAATGTGTTCCCTAAATTGTCTGTTAGTTGATACAACTCGTTCCAAAGCATAGAAATTAAAATTACCTTAGGTTGGTTGTATGACGTAAAATCAAACCCGCACCTAACGTTAGCGAAGTAATTATATATCGCTTAACTGCCAGCTACCTATTGAAGGTTGGTTAATGACGGCGGAGGTTACCATTTGCACCATAAATCACGTGAAATAACCCGAAATATTAGTAATTTTGTAGCGAAACGTTGGTAGGGGAGGATTTCGTAGGGTTTAATATGAAAATAACTAAGTATTTTGAATAAAATATTGTTGTGACCGGACTGTAATAGATGCACTGTTCTCCCGCCGAGTGAGAGGCGACGATGACTGGAGACCAGTAACTTCTGTAGTATTCGCTGTTTCCTCCTGTTTTACTCAAAAGTTGGCACAATTAATGGTTTACTGGCATGACATAATCGATGCAGGACCCACAGTATAACTTACCATGAATACATACCTAAAATATAACCAGCTTTCTTTATAACCTTCAATACTAAAATAACCCTTAAACACCTTATCCAAGCGCTAAGGGATAGCTTATTGGCATCGTAATCTTGTTTTTATTTCAATTCCCACCCCTTTGCACCCCCAGCACTTAATTCAGAAGCTCATTGGAAACTTTCCTGCTATACGTGCTACCCAAAATTGGTTTCTGATTGGTTATTTAGATTTAAAAATAACATCAGGATGGTCTAAAGTAACCGGTTTCTGAACTGGTACGAACCAGTTTTCTTTATCACTAGTGGTAGGAGTAAAGAGGTCGCAGATAAGGCCGTGGCACGAGGGAGATTCGTTAAGCTACATAGGTTCCGCCAGTGATAGGTTGTTGCGATAAAGGAACACTAATAGATGCAATAAACATGGTAAGTGCAGCTCACTTTGGACAGTTCTCTTAAACAGATCATAGAAAACTTATGGCAGTTTTGATATTGGTCTACATATTATGTAGTTATGAACTAGAAGAGTACTAGAGGTAACAGACAGCAGCCGTCATCATGGCATTACAGCCAAATCTCGTGAAGGTATCCAAAGCAGATGTGTGGGCAATCAGTAGAACTTCATTTTCACATCTTTTAGTTCCTGCTAATACAGTGGCTACTTCATGATTAACTTAATAAGCACTCTCATTCAAAATATAAATAACTCTTTATTATGTATGTCTGTACAAATATACCTAAGTACTTATGTGTAGACAAGCGCTTAACACAACTTTAAATAATCAGAGCGAAGCTTGTTCACGATTCAGTTTATCTAAATTCATCATTATCGTCCATTTATTTTATCTAAATTGCCAAATAGTATGTCACGGAGCGGCTTAATGACCCGAGATAGTGGTACCATAAGCACAGATAACCTATATTTTATAATTACCTATATGTATATACTTATCAATAGTTGATCCTCCAGTCCTCCGGGCCCCATCCGTGTAGATTTTCAATATCTTTCTAAAATTAAATTTGGTATTGGTTCCTCAACCTACGTTAGACTAGGTATTTTAAAATTCTATACGTTCCAGTAACTACAGGTAATACTTAAGATGTATCCTATTATTCCTAAACTCTTAAAACCTTTACTAGATAAGTAGATCATATTGTATCTAGTTAAGGTTTTTTACTCAAACAGGTTTTGTAAATAAAAATGCAAAATTAATACAAACAATCGGTATATTATTAAATAAAACAACTTGTCCATTACACAGATCAATTCCACCTTCATCATATAAAACATAAACGAAGTTAACAACGTTCTTAAACTCGAAAAACCACTTGTAAATGTAAATAATGGTGTATCTTAATTCCTTACTACATACGATGCTTATCATAATGACACAATATTAGCGTTTAGATAAATTTAAATGCACACAAGGCCGCCACCACTCGCAAGTACCCAAACATAATGTGCTATAGTATACTTGACATAGAGTATAGACACACATGTGCCACACTGAAATAAACAAAGACAATTTAAAATTGCTAATGAGTCGTTGCCTAAACCTGGCACGGAGTTTGCACGAGCCTAGAATACTGATTAAGATTAATGTTGTTCATATAAATCAGATAACCCGGCTAAATGAAAATGTTGATGACGAACCAGAGTTTATAAATAAAGACGGTGATATAGTAATGGTTGGAGTTATACCAGTTAACGAAAATTATTATTTTATGGAAGATGCATACAATTACAACATAGATTCTATTTCAGTGACATAGATTTGTTTGAATTGAAAATGTCAAATAAACTCACTTAGTTCAATTGCTGACAGACACAATACAGGCGATTGAGAAAGAAACAGGTTGGGACATGTCCGGGAGTTGTAACAAAGCGTCGCTAGGGTGGTTTATTGTGCGACTTCGGTAAGGGTAAGAATAAGACGGGAATAAGGGATGTATTGTGTTGCGAACAGGAACCTTCCATGACAGGTTGGTCGCCCATTTAATTTCCGTTGGGTTTTATTTCATCTGGTCCTTGTACGTTCAAGAAGGTGTCCTCATTCTTTTAAAAGGAATTCTCTTTAGTACAGCGGAGATTAATACTATGCCTATAACATTTATTTTATGTTCAGGCCATTATAATAAATTCCCTTGCTCGCAACTATAAAGATAAATAAATATTTGCACTAAAAGGAAACGAATTGACAATAAACAGATAATTAAACGCTTTTACGTTGTTTAAGCTCCACTTAACAGTTATCTAAAGTAAACACGAGTTCAAGAGATTACACCAAGGTTCTAAGCGACGCAAGTCGGCAGACAAACTTATCGCTGTTGATATTCTATATAAATACGAGTTTATTCATGAAAGTATCGATGCCAGCGCTACAATGAGAGAGCACGTTACTAAATAATCAGAGTGCTCGATTAAACAATTGCATCATCGCCATAAATACAAACCTCGTGTACCTACCGGCGGCATAATGAGACCCACTCTTTATTATCGTTTATTAACTGACACGAGCACAGCAAACGATCAATTATGCGCCCGTAGAGATGAGATAACATCGGATTTTTTTATTTTCTCTACAGGTTGATTTACTCAAGAATATAAACGTTCCTGTAGACTGGTTTTGCAAGTTGATTACAGGAAAAAATAAGCAATTAACACACATAAAATTAAACAATAGGTATCTACCGCTTTTAGAAGTCTCAAATAGGCCAACATATACATACAATGATAGTAATATAAATTTGCTGGAAAAAATAGGTGGTTTCGGTCTAGCACCAATCGTAAACAGAATAACAAATCTGACCCGTGAACTTTGATTGAACATAAATTCGCATTTACATTGCGTTTTGTGGGTATAGTCACGAACGCAGGCGAGTGAAGCTCGCTTCGTGATTTTTGATTCGCCTCGGCTGTCGAACATGAGTCACGTTCGCCCAAGGCCGAAACGCCGGCCGGCCCCGCTTAGCAACCGAAGCGATTTTTTTCACAATTTCATTACGTACAATTGTTTTTGTCCCTTTGCTGTTAATATTTTCATCGGATATTGCTACCGTTTCCCTTTTACTTTTTAACTTAAGATCATTATCATTTGTGCTTTCACAAGGTTTTCACTGGTTTTGGTAAATAAATAGAAAATTGTGAAGTCTCAAAGGAAATTGTTATTTGTATGCAAAATACTAATCGTGCGATAAGACACGCGAAAATAATAAGGCAATACTTCTGTAGTTACATTGTTATTCATCATAGTGTTTATCATGTAACTTGATGTTTTAATTATTACTCTTGTTCTGGTATAGGATCCAACTTTTTGTTAAAATTTAACCAGCTATCTCTAGTCGCAAGAATAATAGGTATTTACTGGTCCCTTTTTTTCATGCAAGGCTGCTTTTTTACCGCAGAAGTTTCTGGACGGCTGATGCAACTTTGATCAGAGTTGAGAGTTTCAAAATCGTTCAAATGAACTATCTAGAAGTTCGTTACTTGATTGGAATCAACTTGGATTTGAAAAGTGTTCTTGTCACAAAAAATATACTCAAGCACTTTTTGTCCTTTGCATTTCGTGAGGTAGATGCTACGAACTAATAACTGTCGTGAACTGCACCGAGTCACGTAGGCCACTTCTTACAGACCTTGACAATTCAATGGCCGATGCAGTAAAATTCGGAAATAATAAAAAACAGAATAATATCTAGCGCTAAAGTGGCAATTTCCTTTTTCAGGTATTTTTTTAGTGCTTTTTTATCAGTTCGGTGTTCAAGTGCAGTCAGTAGGTACTTATCGGAAATTTTTAAATTCAATGCTTCTTCCTTTAAGAGTAATTTAATTTGTATGGTCTATTATACTGATTGAATAATTTGATTCTTTGTTAAATATATTTTGTTACAGTTACTTCTTCAATTTTGTTGATTCGTTTTCTAATTATGGGACACTTACTTACTCGTTTTTCAATCATCAACATGATTGAAGTCAGAAAAATGTACAGTGGCAATAACTGGCGATGATTGAACACTTTGAAATATCATTTCTGAATTTTGTGGTGTTGCCAAGTGTTTTGAAACTTGCTATAAATCCACTCAGGTTTTATCTTACAATACTAGCCTATCTAGGTATAATTTTTAATTTCTCGATTTTTAGAGCTCTCAGTAGGTACCTATGCTAGGTATTAATATTAAGCACAATTTCTTGATCTCGTTACCTATACCTATTGTGTTGTTTTAGATATCATTTTTTGGTGTTACTTGTAAACATTTTAATGTAAATGTAAATGAAACTGTTCTAAATTAAAGTGTTGTGTTTTCTAAATTTATAGGCACTTAAGAGTTTGGAAAACAAGTTCGGCTACTTACAGTTTTTTTTCCATATCACTACAGAGGATTTAATTGCAGAAGATATTCTTACATATCTACCTTATCATCTAACTAAATTCACAACATATTAATATTAGAACACTGATTTTTTTATATTTCAGGTCACCTACCTGACATATTATTAACGTGTAAAAAAGTTTTTGCAATTTTATCATTTTCTTATTGACAATAAAAAGTGATGTTCATGATACTTATCTTTTTTTTAACATCTTATAACATACAACCAAGAACAATATACAAATAATCACAATGAAAGAACAATTAAACTATTTGCATAAATGTATTTTTTTTTTATATTGACAAACAAGTGCCGCAGACGACTAGCGAGTAAACGTTTGGTATCGACAAATACCATAATCCATAATCTGTTCTACAGCGAATTTTAGGTATAAAGGTATAGTTTGACATACATTCTAGAAATTTCTACGTGAACAAAGAAACCATTGATAATTATTAACAGAACGAATCACACGAGAGTCAACATGAAGAAACACTTTGAAACTTGGTAGAACCGATGCACCCTACCGGTAGGGCATGAACAAAGAAAGCCGGCCGGCTTTTGTGCGGAAGCCGGTACGGAGCGGCGTGGAAACGACCTGCAGCGAGCGTGCGCCGGGCGCGACTGGCGCGCGGGGCCCCCTCTGCGGCCCGCGGAGCGTCCCCCCGCACCCCCGACCGCGGTTCTCTATATAAACTGCCGGTGCTTCCCGATATCGCCAGTCCGTCACTGAAAGCGACAGGGTTGGGTGGGTCGAACAGCCGCGGGCGAGTGACAAAGCCCTATGGTTACGAGATCAGATCTGATGCGGTCGTGAGCTTCGGACATTTGTCAATTTTCCATCGATCTCTTCACGATAACTAGTCGCCGGTAGTGTGAAGCCGGCTCGTTGAGTGCGCATTCGCAGTACAAAAGAGACTTGTGATATTTTTCTAGTAATATTAAGTTCCCTGCGGAACGCAATAATTTTTTTGTCGTTTTAAAAGTGTACAATATAAGTAAAAATTTGGAGAAAATGGAGATCCTGCCGGTCACGAATCAGTTTAATGTCGGATTCAACAGCGAAAAAGGTGAGTTGACTTTCTATTACGTGGAATGAGTGAGGGAAGTGGCTTTCTAACTGGCTGTTGCTATGCAGCGCGCGCAGCCGCCCGCTGCCGACATCTGACGATCTACCATTTTTCTGAATCATTTGTTTAATCAGTGCCACTGTGCAAAGATATTATAACAGTTTGCAATTCAGTGATTACTGTAGGCGAGCCGGTGTGCGGCACCGGGGGCCGGACACCAAACGTCACTAACAGCTGACGTGCTGCCTGCCGTCAGCTGCGCGCTGCATCGCTCCCTTGCCCTTGGCTGCGCGCACTAGCCCGATCAAAATCAATGCACTTTACCTTTTATTTTATCCAATTAGATTTTAAAACCTTTCTACTTTTAATTTTGAATAGCCAAAAAGTAAAATGCAACTTTAACGAAAACTTAAAATGTATTTGAGGAATAAAAATTATAAGTGTATGTCTATTGTTGCAGCATGGAATGGGCCAACATGGCGGGAAGCGCCGGTGCCGATGCCGACGGAAGCGGCGCTGGCTCAGAGGCTCGAGAGAGAATTACGAGCGGCAAAAGGAGCCAGCGAACTAGCCACGGCCGAGGTCCTCGTGCCGGCCGAGCTGCTCGCGAGGGCGTCCCGACAGACCCTGGTCCTGGCGGAGGGCGAGCCCTGCGGGTCCAGAGGCGCGGCCGTCATAGTCGACGTCGCCGGGAGAAGACTAGCAGCTTTCAAAATAGACCCTAACACGTTAACCACGCACGAGATACATCTGCATCTCGAACACGACGCCACGAACTGGACCAGCCTGTTGCCGCAATTCTTAAAGTGAGTTGAATTGGATGTCCTTATCGCGAATCGATAAATCTCGCATTTCTTTTAATGGACTTGCGTCAGCGTAGCAACGACGAGCGGTACTAACGAGCCATTTCTTTTGCAGAAATTTAACGCGAGGCGGCACCATCATCATCAGCCCCCAGTTCACGATAGAGAAGAAGAAATTGTTCAGGAGCCAGGCGGAGTGAACGCGGCCAGGCTACGCGCGGGATGCGAGCGAGCAGACTGACAGCCCTCCTCGATGTCTACGTATCGTTATTTTAACAAATATCAATATTATTATATGTATATTATATTATTATTATATATTTTTAATAAGAGAAAAAAGCACAGCGTGATATGTAATGTATAGTTGTAGCATAAGCGCGCGGAAGAGCGCAGACTTTAGTTGCGCGTGCGCTAGCTGTGCCGCTGGCACGGTCGATAGTGATGTGAAATGCACTTTATGATCGATAAAGTGTCGATATTCGTTCATTTGTCGAGCGTGCCGGTGGTGCAGGCGCGCACGGGCGTGCGACGGCGCGCGGCGGCGAGCGTCGATCTCGTCTCTTCCCCTCCCGCTCGTGGTTCCCTCTGCCCACCGCTGCGCCCGCCCCCCCGCGCCGCCTGTACTTATGTTAATCATTGTATATGATCATTGTTCGTATTTTATTATTGGATATTTTAATGATTGTCTGGTTGTCGCGTGAGTGGCGTGGCGGCGGTCGGTGCGCACCCCTTGATCTCAGCCGCCGCCCCGCGTGTGATACTGATCCCCTGAACGATGTAGTCTTAGGTATTATTTTTTGTTTCGAGTTCGATTCTATTCTGAAGTTGCGTAGAGTTGGTATTTTTCATGTATCGTAACTGTATTTATTAGAGTCCGCCTCTGGAGAGGCCGGAATATGTGTACGTTTTTCGTAATTGAGCTAGTTCGTACATTTGTTTGTGATACTACTTTTGTAATGTATAAAATTTAAATGCGAGAAAAATATTACTTTTTATGAATGTGGAAACATGGATGCAGTTTTATAATGTTAGAGAGATGTATATCATAGAGTGCCGTAAGCGTGCGGAGGCGCGGGCGGCGCGGGGCGGGGCGCGGCCGCGCACGCGCTGCCCCGCCCTCGCCCGCCGCAGGCAAAAGATCTCAGGTTATATTATTGATAGTTATTAAAAGTATTAAGTTATTTAAGTTAATATAAAGATTGTAATTTTTTGTAAGATTATTTTCTATCGCCGCGCGAGCAGCGTTATTGTAGTCCAGTGGTGGTGACGAGCGATGTACTAACAGTACACACAATCATTTGACGAGATATTATTGCAGTCGATGCATTTTCTTCATCCAGTGTAATTACTTACTACATTAAATGTAAATCAATAGACTAACAGTTTTTAAACGAAATCTAAATGTTTGTAGGGTCCAGTGTTTTAAACGCACAATATCATAGTACTAGAGTTCACTTTCATCGATTAAAAAGATTTTAAAAAGCTACAAAAACATTTTACTTCTAAAACTCGACATATACAAAACTAACAATAACAATTAATGTATCAATTGTTTATAATTGATATTTATTTGATATAGACAGTAAAAGAAAATGTAGAAATAATGATGAGAAAAATACATAGTTTCAAAATGGAAAGCTATTGTTTTAATACCCTGCCTATCCTTTTACACGATACACAATATTCCATGATTGTCACACATGAACGGTGAAAGAAAGCATCGTGAGGATACCTACATGTCTGACGTGGGGAGATTCCGCTCACCTGAGGTGATACAATATTTCACACAGATGTGACTAGAGAAAACAAAAAAGAGAACATAGGTGACATCGTTTCCATAATCATCTTGGTATAGGAGCTAGGCACAAACAAGCCGAGAGGCGAAGTAGGTAAGGTAATTCTAATAGACCGGTTCCAACCGGTCGGAGCCGGCTAGCCGCTTCACGACCGGTCCCCGGCTAGAGATTGGTGCAACCCCATCATGTTTTTTGTACAATTACGGACCAGTTCGTGCAGTTTCCTATTTATACTAAGTAAGTACAATTTTAATCGAAAATGTATGTACGTGAACGCTGTGTTGGGCTTTGAGGATTGCGAGATAATTTAAGTACAGTGACGGCGCTCGTGTTGGAAGATGGTGCCAAATAGCTTCGAGGTTCAATCCTGGCATGTAAGCGAGACTATTTCATGATATTTGGCTACAATGTTGCGGATATGGTTATTACAATACAATACTGCTATAATGCTGCTGCATTTTGATGCTGTTAGAAGGATATTATTGAAGCATTATGTCGAAAATAGATTTTAACTATTCCTTTTGGAGTCCCCATCATGAAAACTGTTTCTAACATAGTCATCTGGATGGATCTTAGTCCTGCTAGAGGTCTTTCTTAAAATAACTTTCTTTTAAGTATTGCGATCCTCTCAAATTCCTATTCGATATATTTATTGCCATCTGAACTAAAAACACTCAGGACAATGGCCCGTCTATATCGTAGTAAACAAATTTTCATTAAAAGATGTTTGAATCGATCTGTGGAACTGGACCAAGCGGCCATAGCAACAGCACGAACTACGAACCCACGTGCAATTTTAGACATTACTACAACAGCTATAAAGGTGATAATAGAGCGTACTAAAAAGATAACTGGACGGTTTTGGCGAGCATAAATTATCACTTTTAATCTGCTAAATAAATTGCAAATAGCTTCCGAATGTGTGATAATAGAATTATAGCCTTTAGAACGAATATTTTCGTCGGAACTATACTTATTTGGTAGAAAAACAAAGTCTTCTATTAGCGATATGTTTATTTTTATTAGCCTTTATATAATGGGAGCATTTACACTTATTTTATAACAGCCTATTAAATATAATTGTCATTATATCTTCACGTTGTTATATACAATCGAAATTTTGAATTACAGTCATTTACCAACAACCCAAGACATTACAGATTGCAAGCGACCGTAAAGATACGCACTTCAAGACAAATCTCCCAAACTGAAAAAGAAGTCATTAAACAGAATAATTTTAGAAGATTAAAAGATAATAAGTAATCCAGGCTAATCCTACAGTTCAGGACAAAATCTATACAAAAATAAAAAAAAACATGTTAAAGTCAATGCACAGAAATCTCATAATATGAAAAGCATCTAAGCATATACTTACAGGTCTCAACAAATAAAATGAGCAAAGGAAGACCCATTTTATTGGTGGTCAATGATTGATGTTGGATTAATTTTGCTTCAAATACAATGAGTATTCCTTTGGTAATTCTATTCGATGCGACCTATACTTTTAGATCTATTACTTATACTTAAGTATATGAAATGATTACTAAGCTCATTATAATCCCGACAAACAACAATTTCGCAATAAAAGACGGATCGAAATGAATTTAATAAAACACGATCATGCTAAAACAAGAAATGCCACAGAATTTTGTGCAACAACTAATTTTATATCAAAACAAGGGTTATTTCACTTTCTAACCGCAGTTACTGATGCAAGAACGAACATCGAGTCACGATCACCACGATACGGAGTAATATCATCGATATCGATACATCGATTCCCCGTGTTGTCCGTCACTATTGAGGTCGACATTTTTATCATGATAGGTGAAATCTAGATTAGAGTGAGTCATACATGTTTCAATAATTATGTACATTCTAAATGAGTCTTCGTTTTATATGTGTTGTGTTGAACCAAGATAAGCGATTATGTAATTCACCTAACTATTTGGTAAAACTCTATCTACTTTCAAGACGTTTAATTAATAAAAACAGGTATATAAGTATTTTATTATTTATTAACGGTAACCCCTCGTGGTTATTAAATTAGAAGAACCAATATTGCACACCTATTAACTAACACAAGCATCAGTTTCGAAAGAATTGGAAAGCCATTATTGCTTGTTGCTAGGCGCGCTAGTTCCGCCGGTTTCACTGATCGCAACACCTAACTCCATCTAGTATCGTGCGCAGGTAACATCTCCACTTCGACACGAACCATTTTCTGAATACCGTTATTTTCACAGCCGTGGAATGAACATTATCTGTTTAAATATAATATAGAAAAATATGTTTTCAAAATATGTTTTTCTACACATAAATAATTTCTAACTTTATTGCTAAGATCATAAGGTTGATATTACTGCCAGGGAGTACAATTCAGATTATTTAGTCAAGTAAACTAATATTGGTTCAAGTGTGGGTAAGGCTGGGCTATTTATGTCGATATCGTAAACATAATAATAAATTTTATTCCGGATTTTTCTCTAAATTGTTTATCTCGTTTATATTACAGTTTTGTTAGCGGTATACTGGGTGAGCGAATAGGTAGTCATCTGTTGCGACACTGCGGCCCTGGCTGGCTTGCGTCGAATCAAAATAATAATTTGATACTGAGTCGATTTAATTAAATAGGACTGCCTAGCAGTGACGAAGGTTTCACATAACACGATTCTTCTTGGCTTCCCTTTCGAAATTCAAATTTACGTACTAACTACTAATTAACTACAGAAGAAACTCGATACATCGAGGCATCTAATGGACAATGCCAATGTCGAAAAAAAACATCGACATTTTGAATTTTGCGCCCTGACCAAGCGCTTCCATCTCTTACTAACTAGAACAAATAATGAAATGATGACGTCATATCACTTCACATAGCAACAAATGGTATTAAACCCCATTGATCCACCTTTCATAGCAGATGTTTCTCCCCCATAGCGTAGTGTTTATCATGTAAACGAGCTTATCAAGTGTGTTGCTATGGGAGTCACGGCTATCAATGTCAACTATGTATTATAGGATTTATTTATTTACTTACATAGATAAATCCTTTAATAGTTATTTAGGGTACATTGGACTTAACTAGTTAATACGTATATCTTCTATCAACGAGCATTTCCGCTAAGTTTTGGAGAACTATCTGTAGCGACCTCTTCAACCTCACCACAAGCTACACAGATGGCGCTGCTGACGCATTTAGAACAATTGACAATTCTCCGTACAATCCTGAAACGCGCTATGAGAGTTTTCGGAGCGCGTAACGTATATACAAGATACTAACAATAACCGTTGGGCATAGCAGCCGCCCCGCCAAGCATACCACCCGCTAGCTGGAAGATCTTCCCATTTTCGCTAAAAATCAATACTCTAGTAAATAGGGGTGGCCGGGAAGGAGTTAGTAATGGTAGGTACCTATAACGAAAACTTTTCATGTCATTACAAGTTACAAGTTTTTGGGATATAAAACAAGACTTTCGAATGTCGCTTCTTCTGTGGAACCTACCAATGTAGGTTCCACAGAAGAAGCGACATTCGAAAGTCTTGTTTGAGCTTAGTTATTACCCGTCAATACGGGTAATAACTAAGCAACAACGATAACCCAGATAAAAATGGCTGCATAATTATAACGTTCATTCAAAATTTGCAAAGTATCAACATCTCTAACTGATCAGGGCCCCAAGTCTGCTAACACAATCGTTTCATAATCGAACAGCAACCGCATAGTAACCGTCTCTTTTGACGGATATTGTATAGGATATCTGTCAAAGGTGACAGTTACTATGCGGTTGCTGTTCGATTATGAAACGATTGTGTTAGCAGACTTGGGGCCCAGATAAGTTGAAAAATAAAAGAACGTTTACTGGAGAATATCACAAGTAGCGTCGGTAGGTGGGGGTAGAGTGGGGTCGAGTCACCTTCATCCGTAGGAGAATTAAGAACCCTCGAGATACCCTACACGTGACCTTAGGTGGTGCCAACTAGGTGACAACTCTACTGGTGGTATGCTTCGGCCTTAGTTAGTCACCACCCACTGAACAAAGCCGTGTCGCCAAGCGGCCTAGCCTTGTTCCGGCATGATGTTCAGTGCTGCCATTCATGGATGGCGGGTCAGATCAGCTGTGATGCATGTGCCTAGTGAATGTAGCGTCTCGACCTACTGCCGCCTTCCTACCTGTTAACAATCACACAATATGTCAATTCGAGAGTGAACAGGTACCTTCTAGGCAAGTATGCTCCATCGTAGATCTCATCGTCACTTACCATCAGGTGAGATCGAGATCAAATACTTCCCTATAATGTAAAAAAAAAAGGTATTCCAGGATTATGTACTTACTTTCAGACTTCAGTTGAAAAATTCAATACCATCCGGGGCGGGTGCCAAGCTATGAGCACGTACGTCGGTGAGACTGGCACCGGCTGGTTACATTGACCGGCCACCGGTCGCGATGACGTCACTCCATATATATATATATTTTGTATCAACAAAATAACTGCTCTTTGATGTTACTCGTTCAAAGTGGGATGACAATTCAATCTTTAGAAAAACAAGACAGATAATAGTTAATCTATTTTGGTATATGGAATAGGCAGCGTTGCTTAAGAAAAAAATTATTTTGAATTAAGATTTAATAATGATTAGGCATTGCTGAAAATAATTATCCGATGTGTACAACAGATTATATATATTTAGGCCTATCAGTTATAATGATCTCTTACTAAGTGCCTCTTTTAAAACGTTTTGAAGGCTTAAATTCATGGATGGCGGGTCAGATCAGTTGCGCTGCATGTGCCTAGTGAATGTAGCGTCTCGATCTACTGCCGCCTTCCTACCTAGGCAAGTATGCTCCATCGTAGATCTCATCGTCACTTACCATCAGGAGAGATCGAGATCAATTACTTGCCTATAATGTAATAAAAAAAAAAAAAAAAAATCACGCTAGGTGCTTACATAAAAAATGTTTTGCATAAAATTTACCTAAATTAATTTAAACTTACAGATTAATGAACTATATCAACATGCGGTACCCTAAATATATATTATTTTAATTACCAGCGTTTACGAGTACGAGGCTAATAAAAAAATATTGCACACGAGTTAATATTCATTACACATGTGTCTTGCATTTCATTAGCGAAGCAAAATCCTCTCGTGATTAACGATGGTCCATCTCGTAGCTGGACAATTACTTCTACCCTTTCCAAGAGATTACTTTGTAATGGTTAAATGGTCTTACTTAACGTGTTGTTTTCACTTCGAGCTGGGTCAGTTACTACATGGATTAACAGCATGTTGCAACTCCTAGAGATCCTTCAAAAGAGCTAGAAACCAACAGACACTGCATTTTGTTGAAGCGCAAATGGGATTCGTAAAAGGTTCTTTACCTAAATACACAACAACAAATAACATACACGAAACATTAATAATAACATCCCAAAAACGAAACACGTACCAGCCATCCATAACACCGAAGCTAATTCGCCACAAAGAGCAAGTTAACAAGCCCACTTGTTTTTCTAAATAGGAAAGGCAAATTCGTGCTCACATGGCAACGAGATCTAAATAAGTTCACCCGACTCCGTTTGCGCATCTCGCCGGCGATAGCGACACTGTGTCTGAATTAAACGGTTCAACAAACGGCCCAGTGACTCTGTGTGTGCCTTGCTGGAAAGAGCCCCGACGTCAATTGAAGCTCCGACCTTAATTGCGTTGTTTACCACAGCCAACTGACAGCAGTCTGGATTTACTCCGTGACCCTGTATTAAAGGTGAAATCCTTTCGTTCGTGAGCAATCACTTCTGATTATTTGATGTACATAGGCGAGTTAGTGCAAGCGTGTTTTAGTGAAAACAGTGTGAAGTTTTCAATGGATGGGTTTGTAGAAATGTTTGCAATGCCGGTAGTGATAATGGAGTTGTAATGAGAGTGTAAGGCAGCCTGTTACCATTAAATTTTACAGTGTTTATTCGGTTATTTCGAGCACGAAATCCCTCTGAATGGGGTTTTAATTCTAATTCTGTGTTATTGATAGTAATTCGACTCAGATTAATTGTTACTTGGTATAGTCTGTTTGTAAAATAGTACGTTCCTAGGATGAATTTAAAAATAAGCTGCTAGATTTCAATATAAACCATTTGTTGAATGAATAAAATATATTTCTCATTGAGTTGATCAAATACAAATAAAACATAGGCTCTTGTCTAGAATTCTGTACGATTGGTCAATTATAATTTGATGCCTTGATTAGCGCAGTTGGTAGCTCTCCTTGCTGCGCCGTGGGTCCCGGGTTCGAATCCTGGTATGGCCAAACTCTGTGTGATGACCATGAATGTTTGTACCAGAGTCTGAGAGATGGATGTTTAATAACTATAGAAATCTATACATATAAATAAAATTGGAGTGTCTGTTTGTAAAATTAAAATGACCGCTTTTTACTAAATGCATTTGGATGTATACAAGGTACCTATACCAAAACAACCTTTTTTAATTTTTTTGTCTGTCTGTCTGTCTGTTTGTTCCGGGTAATCTCTGAAATGGCTGGACCGATTATGACGGAAATTTCACAAGCAGATAGCTGATGTAACAAGGAGTAACTTAGGCTACTTTTATTTTAGAAAAAAACATAGGATTTCTCGAAAAAAAATTAAAACCAATGTAAATTGTACGGTACCCATAATACAAGCGTTGCTTAGTGGGGGAAGTATAGCTAGTGTGTTCGTCTGTAAAATTTTTTCCATATAATTTACATTTTTAAATATAAAATTTAAAAAAATATATAATAAACAGTTCCCCAACGGTATTGGGAACAGGGTCCTAGTAAATGGCTGTTAAGACTCCAGAGAGAGGAAACTCCTCACAATGCGTGCCGTCTCCAATGGAACTGCCTTATGAATCTTCCTCTTGTACCAGCCTCCTAACGCAAGCCCTTGAGGTGTTTGTCGAAGCTCTTATTGCAATTACACAAGACCGCTTTTCACAATACTCTGCTCAAGTTCACTCCAAGAAAACTGCATGAGATTCCTTATAATCTTTTTGCAATATTAAGTACTTCAAATCTAGGTTTCAATAAACAAACGAACGCGAGTCCCGGGCCCCGGTAATGGTTGCCGGTATTAGTGAACTCGTTAGGAAATCGCCGTCCGTAAACTGGGCGATTAGAAGCGCATTAAAAACTAATCAGATACGTGTAGAGCACCCTCTATATGTACCCGTATCTTCACACCGAGCTCTTCTTTTTTTTTTGTTGGCAATCAGCTACAACATAGTGCCATTTTGCCAGGGTTCTTTCTAATTCTTGATATTTTTTATTGAATTTTATGTACCCCTGATGATAATGATAATTTTGATGACGATGATGATGATGAAATTAATCCCCCCCCCCCTATCAGTAAAGCTGTGGATACTTTACTGGAAAATTTTGCGGTCATCTAGGGTGAACTTGAAAAGATAAGTTATACTATTTTATTTCAATTACCTTCACTCGTGCACGTTTATGAACACACAATGGTTAAAATCGCGCTAATATTACACATTATTTATCAACAAAACACATTTTATTGGAAAAAAACAATAATAACAAAATTGACAACTTCAGGGTTCAATTTTCCGCCAAAAGAGAAAAGTTTTTGTATTTACAACACAAATTAATGTTAATTTAATGCCAAAAATAATTAATTCGTACAAATACAATGTGTATTATGTTTCACTGTGGACTGTAGGGCTGTAGGTTTTAATTGACAAGCCGTTTTATAAGACAGAGTTTATTGTGGATGTAATCACTGATGTTAATTGACACTACAATAATTATTCGTTAAAGCGTACAAAACAGTCTAAATTGCGTCCATTGTTTCTGTAATAATGTTGCCATACTTTTACATTTTTTATAGTAATTAAAAGGTTTTGTTGGGTTGCCAACATGCTGCGGCCTAACAAACACAAAATTATACCTAAATATAATCAATTACTGGTAAGTTTTTTTTTTTTTTTTTTTTTCAAGTACCTATATACTAAAAATATAATTCTTAACTAATAACCATATCTATGATGAAACACAATAGCAATTAGCTTAAAACTTATAACCTTAAGATACTACCATTTTTAATCAAGTACTTATATACTAAAATATAATTCTTAAATAATAACCATATTTATTATGGAACACAATAGCAATTAGCTTAAAACTTATAACCTTAAGATACTACATACCTTACAAAGGCAAGTACATATTACATTAATCATTGATAGGAAGTACACTTATTCCAGATAAAGACCTTGTATAAGTTTTTCCGTTAGGTGTCGCTACTTCAAACGCTCTAACTTTCCCGTCAATGCCTGGAAAAACCTTTACAATTCTGGCCATCGGCCAGCATAATGGCGGTACATTTGGTTCTCGTAGAATAACAAGGGAGCCTACAGTTACATTAGGTAATTCGTCACGCCATTTTGGCCTAGATTGCAGTACATTCAGATAGCATATGTGCCACACTTTCCAAAAACGCTGTCTCATGCTTTCGATTAATTTCCATAATTTTAATCTATTCTCTGGAGTATTTGAGACATCAGGCTCTGGATATGAAGCTAAGGGACCACCGATCAAAAAATGGCCAGGGGTTAAATAGCTAAAGTCTGCTGTATCAGAGGTTAATGGCAGTAACGGCCTTGAATTTAGTATTGCTTCGATCTGACACAATACAGTATTTAGTTGTTCATAGCTAAGTATAGATTTCTGTAGTGTTCTTTTAAGGTGGAACTTCATACTCTTAACTGCTGCCTCTGCCAGACCAGCAAACACAGGTGAGTAACTAGGTATAAAATGGAACTGTATTCCTTGTTGGTTAGCATAAAATTGCACCTGTCTTTGGTGTTCCAGCGAGTCATTTATCTTATACAACCCAACCAATGTATTCCTTGCTCCTCGAAAAGTGCTTCCATTGTCACAGAATATATCCGTGGGCAGTCCTCTACGTGCGACAAATCTCTTGAGACATGCAAGAAAGGTACCAGTAGACAGGTCAGAAGCTAACTCTAGATGTATAGCTTTTGTGACGAAACAAACAAATATACATACATAACCTTTACCTATCTGTGCTCTCCTAATTGTGGAATTTTTTACTTGAATAGGCCCAGCGTAGTCTAAGCCTACTTTTTGAAACGGCCTAGACGCTGTGACGCGCTGTCGAGGTAAAGAACCCATTAGTTGTCTTGCAGCCTCGGCCTTCATTCTAAAACAAATTAAACATTTACTAGTTATCTTTTTAACCTGCCTCATTCCATTTACTAACCAATATTTTTGTCTTAATTGAGATAATAATAATTTAGGTCCCGCATGGAGCAGTCTAAGGTGCTCTTGAAGTATAATGAGCTCAGTCACCCTTGACTCCTTTGGTAGGATTATGGGATGTTTTTGGGAATAAGAAAGTTCAGAATTTTGGAGACGTCCCCCAACTCTCAACATACCCATGCTATCTAAAAAAGGACATAAAGGTTTTAGCGATCCTTTTAATTCTTGCTTATCGTTTAATAATTTTATTTCATGTTCACAGTTAACCTCTTGCTGATGTTTTATAATTATAGATAATGCTATATTCAACTCTGCGCTTGTGAGATAATTACTAGTAATTTTTGAATTATTAGGTTTAATATTATGACAAAATCTCAACATGTATGCAAACACACGTTTCATTTTGGTTATATCAGAATACTTATCAAGGAATTTAAAGAAATCTACCTGTTTTTGTATTAAAAGAGAAATCCTATCAGAGGGTGTCGTAGTAACTTCTAATTCAAGCAAGTTATTACCTAACAACTGTGTATTTTCTGTGAAACTATAGTCCCTGTTATGTAAGAGTGGCGGTCCTTCCCACCACATACTTGAACTAGCAAGCACATGCGGGTCTGCTCCTCTACTTATTAAATCTGCAGGGTTATTTTGAGTATCTATATATCGCCATATCCATTCTTTGGATAGATCCTGAATTACCCTGATTCTGTTGGAGACATAGGCCTTTAAATTTGTGACATTGCTCTGTATCCACGACAACACAATCTGAGAATCAGAAAATAGAAAGACATTATCTATATTAATTTTTACTTTAAGTGTTTCAACGACTTTTGTCATCAACTTCACCAATAACAAACATGCATTCAGTTCCAGCTTAGGAATAGTGAGTGGATTTGTGCGCGGATTTATCCTGGATTTGGAACAAAGCAGTGCTAATTTCGCCTCACCCGTTTGTTCAATAATGCGTAAATATATACAACACCCATATCCTGTAGAACTTGATGCGTCGGCGAATCCAATTAGTTGCACTGTTTCTGTCGTAGAAGTTATTTGAATATACCTATTTAAATAAATTGCTTGCATCGAAGCTAGGTTACTTGCAAACTGTAACCAATCATGAGCTATAGCATCAGGCACCTTGCTATCCCAGCCAACCTTCTCTAGCCATAGGCGTTGCATTATTACCTTAGCTTTGACAATAATTGGGCTTATAAATCCTAGTGGATCATAAAACTTTGAAATTTCACTTAGAATCGTTCTCTTTGTTACCCTACTAGTGTTTATATTCTCTGGGCATTTTATCACAAAGCAATCTCTACTAGTATCTATAGTCAACCCTAATGCCTTTATACTGCAATTATCTTTTTGAAGCTCTATTTCAGTTAGTTGGCGTTGACTTTCTGGTATGTCTGATAAAATCTCAATACAGTTTGATGACCATTTGTGCGCCTCAAAGCCACCTAGCTTAAGTAGTTCCTTCAGCTGTTGTTTAGCATCAAGCATAGTTGTAAGGTTAGAATTTGTGTATAAGACGTCATCAACATACGTGCAATTTTTTAAAATAAAACATGCTAATGGGTATTCTTTGCAATATTTATCTGCGAGCTTAAGCAAACACCGAGTAGCAAGGTAACTTGAACTTTTTAAGCCATACGTAACAGTATCCAAGCGAATGCACTGAATCGATTTAGAAGGTTCTGCACGCCACAGTATATTCTGTAGTGACGTATGTTCAGGGTTTACTAAAATATTCCTAAACATTTTTTTAATATCCGCATTAAACGTGTATGTTCCAAATCTGTACAATAACATAATGTCAAAAAGATCTCTTTGAACAACTGGGCCATTGAGTAAAATATCATTAAGAGATACTTTTTTATTTGTTTTCATTGACCCGTCGAACACGACACGTGTGCGTGTAGTTTTACTATTTTCATTGATTACAGCATGGTGCGGTAAGAAGTACAGTGGATCTTTATTAAAATTATAAGAATTTAAATTTACAAAATGGGCATGACCAAGTTCAATATACTCATGTATAAATTTCTTATAATCTTCGAGTAAATTATGATCTTTGTGTAATCTTTTTTCGAGATTAAGGAATCTGTGCAGTGCCAAATTAAAAGAATTTCCTAGAGTTTGAGGAATTTCACTGAGCGGCAACTTCAAAGGTAAATCTACTTGAAATTTGTTATTATTTAATTTAAAAGTGGATTCAAATATTTCTTCAGTTACACCATATTCACTAATTTGTTCTTTATAAACCTCTGGTACCTTTTCTGTGTCCCAAAAGGATTGAATTGTGTTGTCTATATTTGACTCACATTTTAAGCAAAGCAAAGAAACAAACTGGCTTACTTGTTTTGCAGGTAAGGTACCTGCAATAACATGTCCAAATTGTGTATTAATGATATGTGGTACTGCTTCTCTCTTACACTGCGTCGCCACCTCTCTGCCCTCAGTTGATGTCAAGTTCTGTTTTTGTAGACCCGCAGAGCAGCTCTGCACCGGCTGAAGGTGGTGGTCTGGTGGAAGCAGGACCTGAAAAAATATATCAGCACCAATAAGCATATTAATTTCTGATGGAATGTTATATTCAGCATCTGCTAATTGAATGTTGTGCGGAATGCCTAGGGTTGAGGTGTCAAATTTTGTTTGGGGTAGAAAGCATGTAATTTTATCAACAACATAGAAATTGACCATAGTTTTAAATGGTGATTTAAGAGAATGTATTTCAAGTGGAATACAATATTTAATATTATTTTTTGCATTCGTGACACCTATGATCTTGGTATCATTTCTCATGGGTGACAAGCCCAACACTTTTATTGCTTTTGCAGTTATCAATGATGCCTGGGAGGCAGAGTCTAAAATAGCCTTCACCTGGACCTCCTTGTCATCCTGCCCGAAAAGCTTGACCCTTGCTGTTGGAAGTAAAATATTATTTTCATTATTTTCAGAGAGCATAACTACAGGTTCCGGTTTTTGAATGTGGATTAATGAATTATGCCCCTTTTTGCACTCACTGCATCTAAAATGAAACCGGCATTTCCCTTTGTGATTATTTAAGCATGTGTCACACAAGCTTTGCTCTTTCACAAAATTATATCTTTCTGCTGAGGGCAGCAACCTAAAAGTCTTACAATTATAAATCTTATGATCAGTGCACTTACAGTAATAACATTCTTGTTTCAGCTCCACCGCTGCTGCATTCACTGCTAACTTGCCTGGCTTCATTGGAGTTGGCTCAGAATTCTCCAAAGCGAGAGCTCTTTTTTCCAGGAAGTCCAGAAATTCAACCATAGTAGGCTCCGTCTTAATGTCCCGCTCCAATTGGTAGGCTCTTGCAGTGTATAAGTCTAATTTACGGGTTAAAATACATATTAGAATTGGATCCCAGTCTTTTATTTTGATGTCTAAATTTTTTAAAGCTGATATTGTTTGCTTAGTGCTCGAAACAAATTCACGAATGTGGCCAGATGTAGACTTTGTCATGATATTTAAATCTAAGAGGCTATTGATATGATCAGAAATGATTTTATACTTATTGTAATACCTATTACCCAATATAGTCATGGCATCTTCATAACTGTGAGCAACAAGAGGCAAATTTTTAACTAAATCAAGGGCCTCACCCCTCAACAAGGATCTCAAATAATGCAGTTTTTGTATGTTGTCCAAGCTAGAGTCATTTTGGATTAGTGATTTGAACATCTCTATGAATGACAGGTAATCAGAGTATTTCCCTGTAAAAGGTGGTATGTTTATAGTTGGTAAATTTACTTTTGTAGATGAGGGATGCTTGAGCGAAGGAGACTGAGCACATTGATGTTGTTCAATTTTTAATTTTTCGCCCAACAATGCTAATATTTCAAAATATTTACCTTCTACTTCCTCTATATTTTCATTATCCGTATCATTAAGCACAATTATTTCTACATTAAGACGTTCGTAGTCTTTGTAGAGTTCGTGGATCTTTTCACGACGCGCCAATATATTCGCTGGCGTGAAGTTCACATTTTCGTCAAACGCTTTATACATTCTAGTTATCGCGGCTTTTACATAGCCACGATTAGCAATCAATTTTTTTAAGTTTACATCCGTCATTTTCACCTTTTAACTTAATCTTAGGCTAATTATTAAATAGGATAATACAAATTATAAGTTTGTTAAACACGCGACCAAAACTTTTGACATTAAATGGCCGCTCGTTCACTCTTTCGTACATTCAACAGCTACGGGGTTCACGCTACAGTCCATAGAGTTGGAATAGCTAGGATGCAACAATATGAATCTTCGTAGTCCGTACAGCTGTTGTCTTTGTCACTCTCGGCACAATGTTGGATCTTCTATCTTGTTCTCCCGGCGATGCGATGTTATGTGCTTGCTCCAGTTGAGAGACGAAGTCCTAGTACCCGGCTTGTTGGTTTCTTGAATGCTCCCACGACGAAAAAATATGGCGTCGTTGAAATATAATAAATCGATCGATATTATCCGCGATCGAAAATATGTTCCAGTAGGACGAACTGATGTAATGCTCCAAATAATTTCACGAATTATTATATGTGCTACGCATGTGCCTTCACCGTACACCACACAAAATTCACCATCACTTGTATAAAATCGGCTCCTTTGTTCAATCTAAGGACCATGTTTCACTGTGGACTGTAGGGCTGTAGGTTTTAATTGACAAGCCGTTTTATAAGACAGAGTTTATTGTGGATGTAATCACTGATGTTAATTGACACTACAATAATTATTCGTTAAAGCGTACAAAACAGTCTAAATTGCGTCCATTGTTTCTGTAATAATGTTGCCATACTTTTACATTTTTTATAGTAATTAAAAGGTTTTGTTGGGTTGCCAACATATTATACACTGGGTTCGCTCCTAGTTCATTGTACGGTACCCATAATACAAGCGATTGCTTACTGTGGGACCGTATAGTTGGTGTATTCGTGTGGCGTTATTTCTTTATTTATTAATACTTTGTGAGATTCAATTAGTCAGTGAAACGATTGATAGAAATTAAAAGACAATTAAAAAAAACCTAGTATTCTCACCTTGTTTGTGATATACTCTACTAAGCAAAGACGAGGCCAAACTGTTACGCCAACAGTCACGAACCCCGCTAACGGGGCCGAAGAAACCTCTCTTATACAAACCTGATCATAGGTGTTTTACTATCCTCTCCCACGACTGCCTTAAGGGGCTCACATCATTACGAGAGTGTTGATGTGTCGAGTGTTTATGCACATCATTCATACATTATTTTTTTAACTACTGGAAAACGGCGAAGTCTGGTTGAAGTACCATTTCCACTGTACGACAGGATCTACAGACGAAATTTGATACTTGGTGAGACCGGACAGTAAGCTAAAGTGTCTTGAAAATATCTGTAGCGAACTCTAAGACAGCAGGGCCACAAGCTACACAGATGGCGCTGCAGGCGACATTCAGAACAATTGAAAATTCTCCTAGAATCCTGAAACGCGCTATGAAAGATTTCGGAGCACGTAACATATATTCAAGATCCCCATAAGAACCGTTGGCTGGCTGGAAGAAATTCCCATTTTCGCCCAATATCTTGAAAAAACATTATTCCTGTTATTCTCATTTGCCTAAAACAAAAACAACAAAACACTTTGGCGTTCAAATGAAATTACCACATTACATTAAGTACATCAAAAGTAAATTTTCCTACACCGGGCCCAGTATATCGCGTCACGACAGCGTACTGACAAACAAATAAATTAACTCAGCGTAATAAAATCGTTCATACACACAACCAAAGCTAATGCAGCTCCGAAAATACTGTATGAACTCTATCGCCTAGACTATAAAATATATTTTCATGTTGTTGGATGGATATACTTAATGTTGTAAGGCCCATAAACGGCCCTTCGTGTATGGCGCTATTTTTAGGACTGTATATATGTGAAGATGTAACGTATGACCGCCAAATTGAATTAGTGGGCCTACTGAGACGGTTATGGCAGCCACTTGTATGATGTAAATATGTCTACATGTTACTTATGTGTTTGTTATGTTAGATTTAGGACAGGTTTAACAATACAGCGTTTGAGGCACACACATCCCTTCATTTCGAGAAACAAACACGACTATCCTAGGTGAGGTCACAGATCGACAGATCTTGAGCCCTCTACATTAGCGTGAAGGAAGTGTTTCTTTATAGTTCCCAAATGGTAAGTAATCAAAATTATTATAATAGTACTTACATATTAAGATCTAATCTCTAATCACGGAGTCTATCTTTTCAGAGTTAATAAATCCTAGAAGTAATCACTGATAGCATAAATTAGAATGAATGTATTAAATCCAGGTAAAATGATTGGCCAAAAATAACATAATTCATAGTATTAAAACTAGCCAAGTCCCGCTCGCGCTGCGCTTGCGCTGGTCCGTTGCATAACCCAGGGCGCGCACTTAACTGATTTAATTCTCAGTAACTCGTTGTTAGTCTAAAAATAATTGCCACAATTAGCCAATCTACATCTATCTGCCCAATTGAGCCAATTTGTCTACTCGCGTCGCCACTTGAGGGATAATAGGTTCGACTCCCGAGGCGAGTTGTGGGCTAAATTAGGTATACGTGTGTGACCGGTTACGGATAAAGGACTGTCCTATATTGACGTAATGATACCTGACCACTTATGAGATCAATATTCAAATAGCATTGATGAGTGAAGCAGTGATAGCCAAGTTGGTAGAACGCTTACCTCGGTAACGAGGAATGCATGTTCAAATCCCGGCTCGCACCTCTGGGATTTCATGTGTGAATCTCATTTTCAATCATGATTATCACTTGTTAAACGGTGAAGGAGAAATCATCGTGAGGAAAGCTGCATATCTGAGAGAGCCCTTCGAAAGATGTGTGAAGTCCGCCAATCCGCACCAGGCCAGCGTGGTGAACTATGGCCTAATCCCCCTCGCATTGAGGGGAGGCCCGTGCCCAGCAGTGGGACATTAAAAAGGGCTGGAATTATTATTATTATTATAGATGAGTGACTTGTGGTCTTCTCATTGCTGATATAGAGGCCCTATGATTTTGAAAAATCTTATAATTTGAACCTTATATCTAAAGCAGGTGCTTCAAAATAAATAAATCAGATCATGCCTTTAATACTTACACTAACATAAATCACGTCCGCATGTGTGCGTGCATGCAGCGCCGCGTGCCCCTGCAAGTTCTATTTGTGCATGCGCCCGCGCACCCCCCGCGCGCACCCCCCGCACCCCTGCTCGCGTCGTGTGCGATCACCTCAGCGATTAAACTGTTTTCGATGTGTGAAGAATTTTAGGTGAAAACAACCAATGAATTGACAAAATGGTGGTTGGATTTACTTTCAATGGTGAACGATTGGCGCAAGCAATAACTAATTTGCGTCAACTTAGAAAGGTACATGTTGCAGGTAATTTGGAAGAGTTAACACTTTGTTACAGCCATGGAAAATCTACGATAACATCACGTATTACAGACATCTTAATGTATTATCGAAATATATATCTAAGTAGTCAACAATCCAGCGCCATGAGCATGGTCTACCACACCTGGAGTCATATCGAGGATTAAAACTTTTGATATCCACTTATTCTTTTACCTACCTGAACATCCTTGACCTAACATAAAACAATATGCTGTCAAAACTAGCCGTGACAAAAATTATTTGGCCCGTAGAACAAAAAAAAATAATATTAGGAGGCCTTTAAGATACCTTTACAATTTTGTGGCAGGAACTTGACGAGCCACTTTTGGGCACAGGCCTCCCCTTAATGCAACGGGGATTCAGGCTGTCACATACACCACTGCCAAGTACGCGTGCCAGACCTCAAACATGTTTCAAAGAACTGACTTGGTTAACAATTAAAACCAATGATTAAAATATGGATAACAATACATCATTAAAAATAAAAAAGTCATCGTATGTGTGCCCTGGAAGGTATTTTTTTTTATTTATACTTACGTGATGGACGCGGGGGACATTAACACCGTCCGTAAATTGAAGAATAATGGCTATAATTTAAATGGTCTTAATGCAAGGTGCATTGATAACAATTGCATGTAATTTATATAACAAGGTGAACTAAAGACAATTATAATTTACATAACAAATATTGATCATTCAAATTTATCTTGGGCGACAAACAGACGTCAATGGCATAATTGTCATTTGTAAAGTTGGCGATATGACTACACAGTTATTTTAAAGGTGACTAACGGCCTAGTACCCCTCTGTTCAGCTGGGGGTCGTTCGTCACTTACTTAACAAAATAATGAATTTATGGACAATCTGGCTTCATAATTTTACTTTCTACCAACGCTACGAATGAACTACATTGGGTAGGTTACTATTATTGGATTAAGTATATTTGTTATATTTGCATGTGTAGGTACAGTTGTTGTCAGAAGTTTTAGACTTGTCTAGTTATTATCTAGTCCATCTGCGTGACCCAATTCTTCATTTATTACCACTATAGATACTATAGTGTCTAGTTTTACAAAAAGTAAGCCCTGGATAAAATTTCTGGATTTTATTAGAGACGTACAAATATTATTAATATGTTGATTACTTATATTTACGCGAATACTACACAATGAAATCAAACTATATTTACGGATTTTATCGCGTTCATTTTATAATTTTACATTTCCGACCTTTCGGCTGCTTTACAAGACCAAGATACTGCGAAAGCAGCCCAAACGTCGGTAACGTACAAATATAAAATAAACGCGATGAAATCAGTAAGATTAGTTTTATTTAAATTTTATTAATATTACCAGCAAATGTAGTAACAAGTGATAAAACCCAGTTTCAAAATTTATTTTAGTCTCTTTTGCATTCCAAAACCTGTCAACTAAGCACTTTAAATAAGAAATGACTTGCATTGCATATGCGAATCGCAACACTTTCGTAAGACCAGGTAACACACACCTCGGCTTATGTTACTTGCATAAATAAAACACAAGTCAAAAAAAAATGCGCGGCAATTATTGTCTTTTATTGTTGTTGTTGGTATTCCGAATCACGTTATCAACATTAACTGGGTAAAAAGATGCAATATAATTCTTATAAAGGGAGTTCATTATTATTAGCTAAGTACTTCTTCTGCGACAAATATATTCAGGATATACTTAGGTAGCTCACCTAAAATAAATTATTTACTTTAAAAAAAACGGGGCTTGCCTTACCGACAAGTGACTGACTGGTGACATGACATCTTCCTTCATTGTGAGCAAGAGTGGTATTTGACTGTACTTAGAAAACCAATCAGATCATCTATGCAGCAAAAAATAATTCTAAATTTTCTGAATTACTTGTACAATCAAATGGTACACCCACACAAACAGCGATCACGCACACACATGCATCGCCGAGTTCATTCACACGGGACCTTGACACGATTACGCTCGATGAGATTTAGTGAGCGCACGCACACACGCGCACTCGCAGGCGACACGTGGCGCGATGCGCACGATTCGTTATGTAAATCTTTTGACATAATCTCTTAGTAATACATAAGCTTCGCGTGCAGCACATCATTGAAATCGCCATTGTTAGATGGTATTACGTATTTATCTTTCTTTGGTTAGCGTGATCCTGTAGACAGGGTCTGCTAATAACTGTGCTGTACTCAGTCAATAATACTGGATATCCGAGAACTGCATTTAGATGGGTTCCCTACATAGTCTACTTACTACCTACGTATGCTGCTGAGTCTTCTAATAGAAGCTTTAAAGTCGTTTCTAATACTCATAATAAATCAGGACTTAGCTCCCTCGGTATCTCACTACCTCCCATGGTTTCTAGCGTACTTCACCAGTCTAGAGAAAGTTTGTTCATTTATTTTTGTAACTTGTCTAACTACTCGATTCGGGTATTAGAATGCTCAGCGCATCTCTACGTCATCAGCATTTTACCAAGCAGTATTTTACTAAGCCAGTTAACGAGCATCGATGATGATCTGTCTAACAATTGGACAGCTGCGCCGTCAAAAAGCTTTTTGGTGGGAATTTACTGGATTACATTGTGTTTAGATTGCCCTGGATTTATCGCCTACATCCTAAACTAAGTCAGCATGATAATTAATGGCTGTCTGGCCGTACACGATAATTTTAGTTATCACTCAGATGCAAATTAGCATCGATGTAATTCTTTCAAAGCATACAAAAGATAGGCACTTTAGGTTGGACATTTTGATTTAGTTTTAAGTGTATAAAATATTAATGTTAAAAATTCTATGAGACAACGATCTCCCTTTAACTGCAGCCATTGCGTCTTGCATTTTGTTGCAGTGTCCAAAGACAGTGACGTTTTGTTGCAGGAGACTAGACAGTCAGGGGACTAAACAATCTGAGAGCCTAGTAAGGGCTGGCCCAAATAAAATCCCTGGAAAGTGTTCCTTATTAGGTAATTGACTCGTTTTACATGATTCAATGGAATATCACATTGATTAGTCAAAATGGGCCTCTAATTTTAAAATGACAACTGCAAATTTTATAGCCATCAGACTGTCTTACTTCCAATATATCGGTTTTGTGAAGAAATGTTTGCTTCGGAATGCTGAACATCAAATGCCTGGTCGCATTCGAGACTCTTGACAATATGGTCTATAGCATAACAAACAACGCGGCCACGAATATCAGCCTTCCTATTGGTCCTTTGTAATATGTGCGTGAGTGGAATCTTATAAAAATTATGGTGTTTTTTTTTTAAGTAGTGGACCTTGTTACTCTCGGCTGTTGTTTGCCGCAGGTACCATACTGTCACCATATCATCTGTTTGACCCATATTATTTTTATTATTTAGTTGCTACGCGTATTAAGGAAGTGTCATTGTAGGAAATGAAACCGAGTTTTAGCAAAACAAGCAGTTATTATCTTATCAATAACGATATTATATTATTTGCATAATATTATATGACTGGAAAATTGTGTGCGAACATTTGATTATTTGGTTCCGTACGATTTAAAAGTTATTTATGTGAACATAAGAGCTCTTCTTTTGTGAGAGACATCTTGTACCCAACGGCACTATATTGCAACTGATAATTGTATACCAATCCTAGCAGGTTTTTTGTCAATATATAATACATTAGTCCTTCTGTACATCTGCTATTCTTGCTTTGATAAAACATTGATTGTGATTGACTAAATATTATTTTTGAGGTAACCGGACCTAATCAATATAGGTCGCATTACGGATCGAACCCTGGACTGGCTCGAACAGACACCAAAATCCTGATAACTTATCTACAAGGACAAATTAAAAAAAAACCTTACGTCAGAGCAGCCGTGGTAAACATGTTTTTTTCGTTGCACACTTATTCGATAACACCCAATAAACTATTCATTAAAACACCCGATTCAGTCTTTATTTTTTGTAGCATAAAGTCTATTTTGGCTCGTGTTAGGTATTTTTGTTTGTAACGGAGAGCCAAGGTTGATATTTAAATTCTCGTTGCCTATCCATAGTATTTTTAAAATGTAAAACCTAGCTTTTGCCAAGATTTCCTGGTAGTAATATGTTAGGTCAACGGACAGCAGTTTTCTGAAAAACAAATATGATTTATTGTTTTCTACCTGGCTCGGAACACAACACACATTTAGTTTTAAAAATATGGGAGATCATAAGTACGGCACTAAAGTTGTACGTAAGTTGTGTTTCACGTTTATAGAAGTTGCAATCAATTATTAACAATGTAAAAACCTGTTGGCAATAGAAAACTGATGTGTAATGCCATTGTAAATGGACAAAATCTTTCAATAAATATGACGGTTAATCTGCATTAAGTACCTAGTAGTAGTAAGTACTACTTCTACCTATCTCTATAATAATATGGAGGCAGGTACTTTATGGACCGGCCCTGATGCCCAGGGCCTTAAATAACGGGCTACCCTCGGGGTCGAGGACGACTGGGGTGTGGGCCCCGGACGTCCGGTGACGATGACGACTCCTGAGGAGGACGGCGGCGGCGGCGGGCGTGGCTCCCCGCCGCCGTGCGCAGCGAGGGCGCAGGGGGAGCAAACATCTGCTCCCCGAGACGGGCCCCCATAAGGGGGCGAGGCACAAGAGGGGCACCGGTGCGTTCCGTTTGGAGATCCCGGAGCCCCTCCAACATGTGTCGAAGGCGGCCACCGGGGGGGTTTTAGTGGGTAAGAATCCCACATAACCCGGCCCTCTCCCACACAGAGGCCGGGTATCTATAGAAGATTTCCCCCCCGTCAACAAAAAAAAAAAAAAAAAAGGTACTTTATGGAGGTTATTTGGCATTTTCAGCGAAAGTTTACTTTGGACTGCTATATAGCTTCGTACAATTGTACGAAGCTATAGAAAAAAACATACAATTTGTGACACACCTGTATTTCAACAGGTCGTTTTATAATATAATATTCACCTAAACAAACGCGGCGAGAGAATGAGAGCAAAGTAGAGACTTACTCTTACATGGGCATATTGGGGGGGGAGGGGGGCAAGAATCTGTACCACCCGTTCGGAATAACGTTCCTATGGAGTCGAACGAGCAAGAAACTCGATGGGTGCTCTTTTTATAAAGATCTTTTACATATTTATGTATATGAGAACAATGTACGGACAGCTAGGCAGACTAGCAGTTGGTAAAAAAAAACGTACTAACTAAGTATAGAAGATAATATATAGATGAAAACAAAGGACGATTAAAGGAGATGCTTCTGAAGGGCAAATAAACAAATGTTATGACGTCATACAATAAAATAAAATCCGTAAACAACCAATAATAATACAAGGGGCATAAATATAACATGATCCAGTTGCTTATGGATGATAGGTGCCTGGGCTGGCTTCTTTGATATGGACGCCTTGCTGCTGAACAATTAAACCTAAAGATACTCTATATTAAATGTAGAGCTGTTTATCGATCGGCGACATAGCGTCTGCGATAAAATGTTATCACGGTATCGATATCAGCCGGCAGTGGCGGTGACTCAGTAGCACTTAGCATACAATGTGAGGTCGCGGGTTCGAGGTTTGGTCGGCTGGGTGACCCTATTGTGTTGACGCTATAATTATAGAGCATAGGGATGTGCCGAATATTCAGTAATTATTTGGTATGCGACATATTCGGCAAGAAAAGAATAATTAGTTCGGTAAGTGTTGAACCGAATAGTTCGGTATTCGGTTCGGTTTAAAAATACATGTTCGGTGCATCTCCAATAGAGAAAGTGTGTTTTTTTTAATGCGAAAGTTAAATAATTGTCATTACTGCGGTACGATGACTGCTTCTTATTAATAATTTGCACAAATCGAAATCGAACCTAAGCCATATATGGAACTAAAAAATACGACCACTAAACCAATGAGGCAGTTGATTAACCATAAACAAAATCATATGGTTTTATTTTATTTAAAAAAACCTATATATTCTCTAACAGCCGGCTATCCACTTGGCATTAAGACAATAAAATGTACAACTCCAAAAATAATCATAAAACCTAACAATAAGATAAGCATTATTTCAGTCGACCACAGGACAAGTCCGGATTACGTAACACGGTGTTTGCGCGCTCCGATCCACCAGTTTCTATTTGCCGTGCGTGGCGCGAGCGGGAATAAATAAAGACATCGCTTTATCTGGCAGACGTGACTTAGAACAGATAGTGGGGCGGTGTGACCAGAATTCCTAAGGAAAGTAGGATAGTCTTGGGAAAACGACAATAGTACAATATGTGCCTGAATCCTTTGAAGGGGCATAAGTGTTTTGTACCTTCGTTTGACCACGGAACATATTATATATGTATTAGTCCTTATTTACTTTTCATTCAATGAGTTCTAGATTATACCGGATATGTCTTATCTAGTTTAACTTATATTAAGATATAAAAATTATAATGATGATTACTGTATAATTAATTAATTATGATAATTTTATTGCAATAAAAGCTAAGTGCTGTAGTTATCTCTTCATAAATACGGCTACATTAATTTTATTAAATTACTTACTTAATTAGTGTATGATAAACCAACTACCATAATGTTTTTTGCAATATTTTTTTAATCAAAATTAATATGTTTTGTGTCAGACATCAAACTATATAGTCTGTTATTGATTTCTTATATTTACGCGAATACTTCACATTGAAATAAAACTTATATTACAGATTTTATCGCGTTTATTTTATGTTTTTACGTTCCCGACGATTATGCTGCAATTCGGCCGCTTCAACCATGGTCACGGGAGGACTGAGGTCTTTAATGTCAGTGTCATAGTTTGTACTGGGGTACCCTCAGTTTTGTCGTTGCTTGCGGTCCGGTGTACGCAGAATGTGCTCACAGTGTCTTGAGGACTTGTGTCGGTGCGCTTAGCTTTGGATTTTATTATTTTAATTACTGGATCTTAAATCCTTGCTAGCACCCAGCTATCATCCCTATTGAAATTAGGATGTTTTTAATTTCAATGGCATCACGTATCATCCTTGGCCAAAATCGGCGTTATTTTGCGAGGATCTGTGGCTTATCAAATCTGATATAATGGCAGATGCGAACCTGTACATGTTTACAGATTGCAGACTTCGCGGAGCGCCGGTGTTTCACATCATCGATGTGTTATTTTTAAATAAGTTTTGTTTCAATATAAAGTCTGTTGCTATCCCAAATTGAAGTTGGCCTAGTATGGTCACCGTACCATTCCCGTGTATTTATCTTTGGCGTGTTTACAACCTCTCCTTTTGTGTTCGTCCGTTTGCTTTGCGGCTTTCTACGGAACTGGCCCGTTTTGTCATCACATGTCATAATTACTTGTTACCTTATACTGTTGGGCCTATTCGTTGGAAGACAAAATGTTATTGTCGTAACAGAGTCTTCGTGGATGTTTTGTTTTATTACTGAAGATGGATAAACAGTCTTTCTTCTTTGTGTCATGGTTTTTTGTATTTATACTAACGAGGATGTCAGATTATGATAATGGATAACTTAAATACGTCAGCCCCTAACTGATTAAGATCCTTCTTAGTTTTACTAGCCTCTGAAAGAAAACTCATAACTAAGCCATCTTGTAATTGTCTAATTGAAGCACAATAAGACACTAAGCAGTGCTTGTATTATGGGTACCGTACTATGGAATGGGGACGAACCCAGTATATATTCATTATACAGATATTAAACATCCATGACTTGGGTACAAATTTTCGTGCTTATCGCACAATGTTTGTCACTACCAGAATTCGAGTCTGGGACCCTCGGCACAGAAAACAGGTACACTACCAACTGTGCTAATCAGGCCGCAAAAAAACACAATTAAATTGTAGAAAAACATTTAAAAATAAGTATAAGTATAAATATATAACTTGAATTCTCAATGTATTCAAATAAGTGTGAATATTAAGTATGATGATTAACAAAGTGGAACAAAAAAAATAACACACAATAATTTTATTCACACTTAAACGTGATCAATATGAACTACTCGTTATATAAGGTGTAACAAAAATAATGTAAAATATATTAACAGATAATTGTGAAAGTGAGAATAATTGTGTGAATGATTTTTAATTTTTTTAAACAACGCGAACCAGTAGCGTTCGTCCGTGCGCTCAGTACGGGCTGGCATTTTTTAAGAGTCTAATAACTTGATTAATTTCTTGGGGACTGTTATCTTTATAACCTACTGTTAGCGCTGTTTAAATATTTCACACTATTATGGCTTCACCTCGTATATGCCTGCCCATTATAATGAGTACACTATTATTGTAAAACCCAACATTTATAATTTAAATGATATTAGTTCACCTACTTACACGCGCGTGCATAGGCGGGTAGTGTACATTGGGTGTCTGTTTTCAAAGTCGAAATTGACGTCAATAGTATCCATTGTTGCTTTATTTCAAGGTGTAATTATGTTAATTTTTACGAAAACATTCATGTGCATAGCAACAGCGAAGTAGTATTATTTTTCTTTGGTAATGACCGCCAAACCGCACCGGGCCAGGCAGCGCGGTGGACTATCGCCTGAATCTTCCCTGCGTAGAAGGGAGGTCTATGTCTAAGAGTAGGTTGTAGTGTACATTAAAAAGGTCTAATACTATGTGTAGTAGATTAAAATTGTTATATTTCGTTAAGTCAGATCTGAGATCAAGTTTTAATTATTCTTTCGAAATGTATATACTATATTTTGTCGTGGTCCTACATAAAAAATAATAAGCGACCAAAAATTTCAGCACGTGTTCAGCTAATTTCAGTGGGCATTTAAAAATAAAAGGCATATGCCGCCCCGGGCCGCATCGAGACGATTCTGATCCGACAATAAACACACAATTACAATAATAAGACAATATAGATACACATACACCACTTCAGATAAGCCTAGCCCGACCTCCATTCTGCATTTATTTTATCAAACAATATGTAAAATATTATTCGAGTAGATTGACCTTTAACATTACAAAGATGTAACCGACGCAAATACACTAATTGAAATAAAACTCTACGTCAATCCAAACACGGCTTATATTCAATTGCACTGTACAGTTGATAGTATAAACGATTTGCAAAAAGGAAGATAATAAAGTAGGTTGATAGAACCAGATTGAACCGGTTTTAGGCACATGTGTTGAATTACGTGTCGATTGGAGTGTGCTCGGTTACGTAACAGTTTGTTGCCTATAAAATTGTTGGCAAATAATGTATACTTAATTATAGTTTTAAGCTTTTTATTTTGATTAAATGCATACTTAATTTAAATATCAACTAAGTATAAAAAACCTTTTCGTTTAATATTTTGTTTCAATTAAGCTGTTATAATGTCCATAATTCATACCGACTATGCAATCAAGTTAATTATTTTGATACAAATAAAATTGTTAATATTTTCATTAAGACTGCTATTTCATTGATAGAACTCAATGACGTTTTATGGATAAGTAATAAATTGATACAAAGGTACCATATTAAAAAAAAAGTGGAAACATGCATAGATTAATACTTAACTTAAAAAAGTACGTCATCAAAAAGTATCTAAAGTGCACTTAAATCAAGAAGAGAAAAATAAGGATTAAATTCAGAAAACTCCCCCGAGTCTTTAAAAACTCGTTTCGTTCAGTAATTAATTAACTTTAGCTGAACTCGTCTTATAAAGTTGTCAGTTTGAAATTTCATTACTCAGGTACTTGATTAAAAATATCCACGAGTCAATTAACGGCGGCCAGTTGCTTTTCGTGAATAGTTCAAGCATTATAATGAATTCATGGAATGCAGATAGCTATAACTGAAAACCAAATATGTGAGCTAATTAAAATCCAACAGGCGATGAGTTTGTATAAGATTTAGATTATAGATATTCATATGCATATTTAAACAAAAAGATAGTATAGCAACACTACAATAACCCAGTTCCTATTGCTATCAATCTCTTTGACACGAAATACGCACTCTGATACACTCGAAATGGGTCATACTGATTAACTGCGAATAAGAAATAGATTTCAATTGAGTAGTGACCGCCGCCAAAACTATCCTTTGCAAGGCTTACCACACACGAGGTATAAGTACAGCATCCTGTAACACAGGCTGGTTACACACCAGTAATAATTTAGTCACGAAATTTATAGATTTTTTTCATTAATTTCAAATGGCTTTACAAAGCAATTTGACCAGCTGCTAAGTCTGCCTAGTCGTTCCTACATTGCTCTCATATACCCATCACAATGCTCTGCTCAAAAAATGAAAAAGATGTTTTTAAAAAGAGCAACCATGGAGTTTCTCGCCCTTTCTTCTCCATAGGAACGGCCTTCAGAACGGGTGGTAAAGTTGTAGCTTAGCATTTTGTAACAATTTTGACGATTCATAAGTATTGTACTTAATGGTTTACATGATTAAATTATACTGATTCTGAAACAGCAACGCTCTTGGTAATAGGATTTCTAAACATAAAAATCACAAAAGATCATTCACAAGTCGATCCCTTGGGCTTATAATCATTTTAGACACTTCTTTTGTTCTTATTGCCATTTTACCTAGGAAGAAGGTATTTAATTAAACGCCTTTTTTGCATACAGCAATGTAGGTAAGTAAATAACAATTGCAACAATGCATCGCTCCATTTCCTATGATTCACCCAAGGACGCCACAAACAAAAGACTTGAACATATATGTGTTCAGCGCCGGAATATGTGCACTAGCTATTATTTGAAAAGCATTGTTCCCATTGTACAATTTTCATTTCATTTAATGAATTTATTGAAAGCGAGTATACGGCATGATGACAAATTATTAAGCAATAAAAGTAACCTCATATCCTTTGAGACTGTTTCATCATCTTAATCGCCCTTCTTTTAAATAACATCAAGGGTCAGACGAGTCATCTTATTTCGTACATGGCTAACTACTACGCCCAACTTGGGTCAGATCACATGGAATATTAGCACCATCTCTAAAGCTTCACCCGCTAGGAGATAATTCAGCATAAACTGAGTACTGAAGAACGAGTACCTTGCAAGGCTGCCTCTGCTCGCCCAGTCAGTACTTTCCTCACTTGAGTGCTATCATTTGGCCCTATTATATAAATAAAGTTTTAATTGATAATTCAAGTCAACACTAAGGCAGTCGCGTCTTTAGTCAGTAGACTTGTTGTTCTTAATTCTTATCACGAGTAATCAGACCCTTTTTCAGATCGCCGTAGATTAGCTCACAATTCTTCAACGACAAACGTGACTGTGTAGTTGAGGTGGTTGGACCTAGATAAAGCCACGACCACAATACCAGGTTGACTCACCACCTACTAACCAGCGAAACAATGAACCACATAGCTGGAGCGTTATAATACGATGTTTGCTCAGCCTGCCCGTCCAGTTGCCGGCATAATCAATACCCATTCAGGCATGTTTGTGCTTAACGACCTTTGGCGAGCAGCTGTACAAATTGGACTAAATAAGTTGAGTTTCTTCCTCAGTGAGGAAGTAATAAAGTGCATTTAAACAGTTATTAGATACACCAGTTAATTGAACATTCCAGTGCGAAAGGAAAAGCATACACGTGGCGGTTTTCACTATCACTCCGTTATACCTCGAGCCAGGGGATCAGACCGGAATTCATAATAAGTATCTGGTGGATAAGAAAGGATTTGTTTCAACAATTTATCTGTAGTTCGGTTTGGTGGATTAGAAATTTGTCTGAATTGAAAGAAGATAAATTTAGTCTTAGCGGCCGGGGCGCCTGGCAAATTCTAAAGCAAGGACGTTAAAAGATGAAATAAGACAGCGTTTGGCCATCACAACCTGCCCCATACTTTATGAAATTTGAATACTTGTCGCTTGTAGAATGTAGAACCTATCTTCCGTGCAGAACGGTTCTCGAAGATGATAACGAAATTGTAGTTTAGCAAGTCATTGTTATAGCTAGGTATAACAGATATGACGACCAATTGGTCATATAAAAGAGTTAAAGACCTCTTATACAGTCAGAGTCAGAATTTCGTTACACAAATAAAAGACTCAAATGTTAATACTCGATAATGAACCGTAAAACCGTGACATATGATATATCGTTTATAAATCATTCAGCCTTCTAAGTGAAAGCCATATTGCCTACGATAATGATTAGTAACGCTATGAATATACATATTGCTGAATTTGTTAACCGTTTAACAACGGTTGCTAATATGGATGATAAAAAAACTTTACCCTTTTATGAAAACACCTATATTATGTTTTTTAAAGCCACGGTGAAGTTTATAAAAGTGGATAGCATGATTGATTCAACATCA
Organism: Pheosia tremula; assembly: GCA_905333125.1. Classification (NCBI taxonomy): domain Eukaryota; kingdom Metazoa; phylum Arthropoda; class Insecta; order Lepidoptera; family Notodontidae; genus Pheosia; species Pheosia tremula. Next base: position 9,698,530 of record HG995411.1, on the reverse strand, counting down.
TCATCATTATCAAGATGAAGAGGCACGTGTGTGGCTAACATTGATAATGACTTGCCACACAAGTTGCGGTTGCTGTTAGTGATAGCGCGATATCTCAGTGAAGGCGACGATGAGGGAGATAGGCACGAAAAAGGCGATTTCAGCTTTCTATCAAAGCTGACATTTTAATTGACAAAAATCAAATAAACAAAATAGAATATATGAAAATAAACCTACTTAATCGAAGTAGGTCCAATTACCCACAAGGGCGGTTGAGTTTACTCAGCAAATTTGATGTTATGACATTGAAATATTGCTACAAAAATATGTATATACAAACATACATTATTAAGGCCATAATAACGATAACCTGGTCTTGTGGTTTATTTGAGCGCAGGCCGCCTCCCCGTTGCCGTCCGGGAAAATATAAAATTTGAACTTTTCTTAATTTACCCTTAGGTGTTAGTAACAGCGACACCAGTTTACGTTGCGTTGCTTAGTCTGGGACCATAAACATAGTTGGTGTCTTTTTATTCATTCAAATTTGTGTATAAACGATGAGTGTCTACAGACTTTATACATTATTGAACGTGTTATTATGTTTCATTTTTAACTGCAGGATCGACGTGCACTAGATTATTATTAGTGTTATTAAAGTTCCAATTTCGGTGCTATAATTTATTGACACATTTTATTTTCAATATCACGTTCAGTTCAACTTTCTAACGAGTAAATATACTTAATATTGATTTGCTAGTTAGACGGTGACCTTTATTTGGAGGGCTGCCACTAACTAATAACATTACTGTATCTTTGTTTTCATGTACTTTGTTTTTTTCACTCGTATCTATTATAATATCCTAGGATATTGTGTGTGATGGTAATATTTTGTCATTGTGGACATGGTAATACAAATTTTTAAACAACTATTATCTGCTGTAGATATGTATTAGTATGGAAAATAGTACCCAGTGGCAACCCTACATATAATACTTATAGTATCTATTTATTTGTTGATTCCAGTCAAAACCGCGTGTAATGTGTTGTGAAACATTATACTGCAATTATTATTTATGTGCAGCAACCTGCCACATTATGGAAATAGCATTGTAGGCACAGAACTAGCCGGACTGGCTTCAGACTTTTAATTAAATAATTATAAAACTGACGACGCGATAGGCTCAGTTGGTAGTGACCCTGCTATCTGTGCGGTAAGTCCCGGGTCCGAATCCCGGTACAAAAAACTTCTGTGATGAACACGAATGTTTGTATCCGAGTCATGACATCTACATATTTAGGTAACGATATCGCTGTCTAGTGTCCAAGATACAGGGAATCCTATTTTGGGACTATATCAGTATGTGTACCAGAACCTGAAGTAACCATTGATATAATAAGTCCAAAAATATACTCGTAACCCTTTCTCAAAGGAGATGTGTTTTATTTCGTACACATTTTACTGATAGCAAAAAGATGTACCATAATATCAATCATTGGGGTCTACACCTAAATCCGAGAGTATCCATGCAGAAATAAAAACTGTCTAAACATCGAACTCATGATGGCAAGATTGGCGATTGGAAGCCGCGCGTAACACTACTAGAAAAGTTACCTAGGTATTTTATAGCCAAGAATTACTCGATCAGCATACCGCCTCCTAGACTACAGATATCAACAGACGGCGCGGGCGCATTCAGCATAAATCATTACGTTATCTGACGTTTACATGCGCCTCGATAGCTTTGGGGCAGGTCATAGACCCTAGACTCATATGTGTTAATGTTATATTGGTACATGGTTATTTTGGATCGTAAAAATATTGGTAAACGCCCACCATAACGGTCATCAATGATTGAAATTGGACTTTAAAAGTTTGGGTTCAAAGACCTGAGGAGATGTTGAGTTAAAATGAACTTTCATTAATATAAAACTAATTTTAAGGGTTTTATCGCGATTCTTATATGTTTTACGTTCCCGACATTTCGGCTGCTTTACAGCAACCATGGTCCCGGGAGGACTGAGGTGTTAGACGTCCTACTGTCATAGTTAGAAACGGGGTATCCTCATATCTAGTTGTTGCTTGCGGTTCCATCTACACAGAAAGTGCTCGCAGTGTCTTAAGGCATTGCAATGGTGTGCTTGGCTTTGGATTTCATTATATTAATTACTGGATCCTGAGTCGGCGGTAGCACCCAGCCATCTTCCCTATTGAAATTAGGAGGTTTTAAATTTCAATGGCTTCACGCATCATCCTTGGTTAGAATCGGTATTCTTCTGCGAGTATCTGAAGTTTATCAAATCTGATATAATGGCGGGTGCGATCCTATACATGTTCACAGATTGCAGACTTCGTGGAGCGCATGTGTTGAACTTTTATATAAACCTTTTTCACTAATTGGTCTAATCAAAATAGTGGACTACAGTCTGTTAATATTTATTACCATTGCTTTTTTAAATTTTTAACACACTTGGAGTTTGTTCTTACCAGACATCTTCGGCATGTGTACCGATTTTTAGTTTTGTAGGAGATAAAACAGTTGGGTTTTTTTACATCTTATATACATAATTAGGGAGTTCGGTCGGAAAACGACATAATATTATGCCAAAACCGGATATAATTTTCTGTTTTTAGAGTCGGTGGTGCCAATGCAAGATTTAAGATTTTTTTGGATTGTACCCGCGCAGAAAATAATTTGTCTAAGCCGTATGTCTAACGATAGTAATAAACCTCGTAAAGGTTTGAACGGCGCATGGGTGCCGCGGCAACCACACAAGTCGGGGTCACCCAATCGAGTCAGCGCAGTTTCTCGAACCAATGGTAAACAACACTCTATATCAGGCTTGCTTCTTCCCGCGGTACTTCGATAATGTAGCTATAAGTGTAATCATTCCCAGAATCACAAATAAATTTGGAGATTATCCTCTTCATCAATACTGACAAACTAACAAACTTTATCTCCTTATAATATTAAGATAACAATTGCAAAATCAAAGAATCATCTTAGAAAATACCTAAAAATCATTATCTATCATTAGGTATGCCCTAGCCCATGTAGACAAAAAAATACACATAAATGTATGTGTGGAAGACATTATCAATAAAATTATTTAACGAACCACATGACACTAATTAAGAAATCTGTTACTGAGAACAAATGCCGATAAACTGCTGCGCAGATCCGCAGAAAGAAAAGAATGTAAATCCATGTATTATATTTCTTTATGTATTAAAAAATATATAGATAGACGAACTAGTATTAAACTTGTAGACTTAGCTTAATATTTTAACAGGTAGCCCTTGCTAGCAATACGGAGGAAGATAAGATTAAAATGATTCTCACAATAAAAATACAACATATATACATTTTCATTAATCACCCTTTCGGGGATATCAGCCATGCAGAACGTTCCAGAATATTTCTTATAAATTATCATTTCAAAATGATAGTACTTCGGGAAGAACTTTTTACATAACACGCAAAAATAACTAAAGTTAATTGTGATGTTATAATATATAAGTCGTAAGGTAGGTAAACACATAGATTAATAATAAATATTGAAGGAACTAGGCAAGCGCATTTTCCAATTGAATCTAGAATAAAAACAATATCTACATAATTAAAACAATTAAGTAGGTAATATAAAACAAAGACTTGGAATTAAAACAAAAACAATCAATAGGTATGTACATACCTATTGAACACAAAGGGAAATTATCTACGATTGTTTATAGTTTTCAAACCGTGTGCAAATTATTAATAAACCATGCCCTTATTAATTACCACTTGAAAACCAACTCTCCACGTACTAACATAAAGTCTTTTACCAATTGCAGCATCTCAGTTAAAACTCCTTTAACTCACCAAAGGGAAACTAATCTTGTGTTGATACAGTTTAAAGTTTAAATTCGATTGTATCAGTGGTAGCATATAGGCACAGAATCCTTGAGGCAGGTTAGTGACCCTCGCGATGCAATCTCTATGCAATGATGAAAATACATTGAAAAGTCGTATAGAGTCATGCATGATAGCGCCGATTATATACTGTTCACGTGTGCTGCGTTATGTATTGTTATAGGTTAGTTATGTGTTTAATATATCGCTTTTAGATTGTACATTAATAGAATTGAGTGCCTACATAAATACTGATTAACTGTATAGCTAGTTAAGTTATGAGTGTGTACTCTTTGATAAAATTTTCTACCAGGACATAATTTTCATTTTTGTTTTGGTAGATCAGAAGCTCAAGCACGACTGTTTCACGTAGCGTTACGGTAACGGTCTTCCGCCTCGCTCACACCACATATCTCATACATATTATAACAGCGACGGCATGCTTTTGCCCGAAGACGTTACGATTAATAATAATACGTTCCTGACTAGTGCTTACCCCACTGACCCTACTATGTACCAGTAGAGTCAGATGGCTTGACGTCGTGAGGAGTCAAATCTACCCCTGACAGCTCCACAAACGGTCTATAAAATGCGTAGATATGAGAATAGACCAATAAATAAAACTAATATAAATAAAATTAATATACGTGAACCGAAAAGAGGTCCGATGATCAGGAGCCATATGACCATTGAATCGCGGCCGTCTATCCTAAGAGCCTCGCGTCGAACTCTCGCGCGAGAGCGCTCGCGCGAGGCAGTGCGAGCTTTTTCTGAAAGCAGCCTCGCTTGTTCGCGCGGTTGATATGGCTCCGGCTATGGAGTATGCATGTAAGCCGGCGCTCCCAAAGCGCCAAAGCGCAGCATGGAACAGCAAAAGTTTTTGTAAGCGCACAAGATTTTGAGTTTTATTTTAATAACATCAGCACTCATATTCAATTGGTATCGTCATAAGAAGACGTCAGCATAGCAGAAAGTTTCGGCATGCCGTGGCATGCTTCGGGTCGCACGTTGACAAACCAACCGATTGGGTAGACAAATAATTAAGCGCCGGCCTCATATTATTGTACAGTATCCAACGGCATCCTTTAGCTATCCCGGAGGATCCTTAAGCTTCCTCGGAATTCCGATGAATACTTTACCGTGCTATGCCACGCTGTCTAGATAGTCAACGTTGGCCTTAAGTATTATGTTGGCATCGAACATATGGTAATTTAGATGGCGAATATATATTAAGAAGATTCTTATTTATTTTTTGCTAGAAGATACTCACTTAAATATAAAGATTTTTGATACGTAAGCAAACTTGTTTTCGTATCCGCAGACAATAATATCTTCAAATATAGTTAAGTACTACTACATAAAATTCATGGCGCTCACGTTAATTGGCAACATTAATGTTACTTAAACTCTACAAATTTAAAAACAAGTATATTTGTTCAGAAAATCATCATCTTTTTCCCAATCGCAGATGAAACACATGTTTTCAAGAGACATTTTATTGTTTTATTTTCTAAAACTTTATTATTTTTTCCCGATGGTCTAGATAGGTGACGATTAGGTAATTATAGTTCAATGACACCTCTAAAAATGCAAGCGGGGGCGGGCGAATGCGTTTGGACGCCGGCCAGAAGCTGTTATACATTATAGCTGACCACTTCCCTGATTTTAATGGCGGCTGATGTTAACTGACACGACAAACCTGCGGTGCTTTAATTGAAAAGATAATGAATTCATGTTATTACGTCAAACCCATTGAGAATGGATAAACATAATAGTCAAACTCGACACTCTAGGTATTAACGTACTGATTTAGATAAATGCCTGTTTTACAATGTACTGATAAGTCACAACCAGAAATCATTTCGATGGATGCTGGAGTATTTGGATGGTGAATCAGCTTGGGACTGATCCCTCAAATATATTGTTAAATAAGATGCCAAATGTAGCGTGTCTGAGCCTCGCATGGCAACACGCAGGTCCTAATATAACATTTGTGACAAATATGGCGATAAAAAAGATGTAAAAAAATACAAGCCCACTGAGTTTGTTACCCGATCTTCTCAGTTGGAGTCTCGATTAGAGAGAGATCGAGTAGAGTTAAGAAAAAATATGTAAAACGTCAATTCGTTAATGCCAAGGAGTCAAATCATTTCGTATGGGCCTACGGGGGCCTATACGAAATAAATGATTTGACTTTGAATTTGACAGATGGCTCTTACAAATTCTGTCAAATACATAGTGAATATATAAGACTTATCGAAGCCTTATATCCACTGAAGAGTGGGTTAGGGCCCTAAAGAAACAGGGACTAAAATGCCCTAAATTCAACAGCCCCAAATAACAAGTACTTCTCTCGTAGGTAAGGTAGGTAAGCTATGAGAAAAGTAGGTACAATTGTCGTCACTAAGCTTCTAATTAGTTATAATCACAATAAAGCCACGGATAAGTGACAAAAAAGGAAAGTTACAACGAAGGAGCTGACCGACCAGACCGCGCCGCTGATGACGATGACTATAACATTTTTTAATACAAGAGCTACAAAAAACATGGATCAAGCAAACATCCATCTGGTCCTATAAAGGGGTTCTGCACCAATATTTCTATAAAGTTTAAGTGATCAACTTCATAAAGATACATTTCATATCTATATAGTATGGTAACGTTGCCACATTCAAAAATGGAATCAGAGTATGTTTGGTCACAGCCTGTGTGTTAAGAGTTAGTTACTTATCCGTAGATGTCAACATTAACAATATCTTCAAACAGTGACAGAGTACACAGACCTCATCAAATCTTCAAAATCTAATCTTCTAGAAACTTTCGATTTCATCATTTCAGATTTTAATGGTGGTACCCTAAAACCAGATCAATCATCGACAATTTGGTACATTTCACCAGAGCTTCGAACCCGGAACCTCACTGAAGGCGCCAAAGGAGCATTGGGTAATTATCGGCGCGTACGTGCGCACGCGCACGAGTATTGTGGCAGGTCATTAACATGGACGATACCGCAACCAACGTGGGTGACGTTTGTTCACACACTTTTTCATAAATTAAAAAAAAACTTTGAAGATAAGTAGGTACGTAACATTGCGACTATATTTATGTGTAGATATTTGTATAGATAGATAATACTTCAAAAATATCCATTGTGACCAACACAACCACTCCCTTCGTACTACAATAGTAAAGTGAAAATTCAGTCGGTCGACCTAAATAAGCGGCTAACTCATAACAGTTTGCTTGCGACGCACGCAAATTGATCTGAGTTTGCAGCTAACTCGAATTTCAGTTCGCCACAAATTTGCGCCTCATTCAGTCGGCCGATAACAGTTTGCCTACTGGGGACACAGGCTAATAGTCCTCCTGACCGAATTTCGGTCACGGCGGCTAATCTCAACGTAGACTAAACATCTGCGCAGGAGATATTATAGTGCACAAATGTGTGCGCAAGCACAGGTGCTCTCTCTCTTCCCTCACTCTTATAGTCCGATGATACAGCAATCCGACACGACCGAAGAGAGATCAGGCGCAGGACCGACGGCTTGTCGTGCTCTCCGAGGCACGATCATGGTTGAAAATGAGATTCGCACATGAAATCCAGACATCCCAGAGGTGCGACCCTCGTTACCGAGGCGAGCGTGCCACCAACTTAGCTATCACTACCTGCAATAGATAGATAAGTATACATGTACGAGTGATTGCTTGCCTTCGATCTTGTAATTAGATGTTATGAAATGTGAAAGCCGCCGGCATCGAGGACTGTAATTTGGCGCCGGCAAAACACGGAACAGCACAAATAACAAACGAATGTCATTATAAACAACTCGTATTTGTTGAATCACGCTCACGTTCGTTCGTACCAACGATATTCAATTAGATACGTGTATCATTAGGCATGACATATTTTTTTGTAAGCCCCGATTCCCAGCGAAGCGGATGCTGTAGATTACTCTGATGGGCGGGTAAGGTTTAATTAAGATCTGGTTGAAATTGTTTCACCTGATCAGGTGTTAGTAAGTGTCCTGATATTGCGACTTGGGATTGCCCTCAAGCATGAAGACGCTCATAGACCTCTGTCTCGAATTTAGCGGGCAGCGGGGCGGCGTGGCAGCAGCGCGGGGCGGCCAACGAGCCCCGCTCCCGCGCCGCCACGGCCGCCGCCCCGCTTCCCGCAAAATTCGAGGCAGAGGCCTTATAGTCGTGTACCAACTGACTGAGCAATGCAAGGTTTCCTATGTTCGCTCATTCTGTACGTGACTCGTGCTGCTCCACGTAAATGACATTTATCAGTTGATTTGCTGTCGGCTGGACCGTTCCTTTAATCTTAGCGTGAACCAATTGTTCAAGTCATAACTGACGATACTGCGCACTGCAGGCTACACTGGTTCCTCACGATGTTTTCCTTCACCGTTTAGAAATCGATAATCATGGTTGAATATGAGATTTGCACATGAAATTTAGAAATACCTGACGGGGTTGGACCCTGCGATCATTCCCAAGGCGACCGTCCTACTAACTTGGCTATCACTGATTTGAAAATGGATAGCTCTTGAAAGCTGATTTCGCGACTGTTGTCAATTTTTAAATGCGCCACATCGATAGCTGCATGGCTATTTCTTGTGCCGTCTGAACCTCAGATGGGGATGAGTGGTATATTAGTTGACTAATGTACTTTCGTTGTCTTCATGAAAACAGAACTAAAAACAACATCGATAAAATAATTACCGACAGATACCTACCATAATTACAATTGTTCGTTTCATTGTATAATTGCGGCAATCGCTCGCAAGTGGGTGATAAGCGAGCAATTAATATACAACATTTTGCGAAAATAATAATGTTTACATAGTCCGCGCATTATCGCGTGAAGCGAACACAACAACTCGGTAGTTGATTATCATTAATAATTATTGTTGTTCAATCGAATACCTACCTAGTATACCAACCATGTGTGTGTGTGTGTGTGTGTGTGTGTGTGTGTGTGTGTGTAGCGGTGTGCTATTTGCATTTGACTAGAGCTGGGCTTGAATTATACAGAATAGAGAAATAGATATACCCAACAGAATATTTTGGGACACCCCGGCTATGAGTACTATGCTAAGACGAATATAAAAACTCTCCTTAAATCTGAAAAGGTTGGTCTACTGCTGACAGTAGGTAGGACATTCCGTGTTTAATAACTAAAGGTAGGTTTAGCTGCGTCGGATATTGCTGTAAATAGAGAATAGCGACGCTCTGTAGAAAAAACTATCCAAGTTTGGATAGGTACAAAACATTGTTAACACGACAATCTATTAGGATGGCGGTAACTCCTCCTCACTCATCCAGTTTCGCCTATGAATAAAAAAGCTTCAATTTCAACCGTCGAAATATACCTACCCTTTAGAACCGCCTGGTATATATATTCACCACACCAATAGATAGACTGGAAGTGGAAGTGGATTGGTAGGACGCTCGGCCTGGAATCGTGAGTTACAGGTTTAAATCCCGTCTCGCACTTTTGGGATTTCTGGATTTCATATTATACAAATGTAATTTTCAAGCATAATTATCACTCGCTCCTGCGCCTGATCTTTCTCCAGTCGTGCCAGATTATCTGCTCTTCGAACTTTGAAGGTGAGGTTAGAGCAGCACAGGTGCACTATAAAAATGTCCTACGTAGTTGGGTAGTCTCCGTTGAGATTTTCCGCTGTGACCGAAATTCGGTCAATACGACTACAATAGGTACTTAAAGTATACATAGTATAAATACTACAGCACACGCTTTCAAAAATATTGCAATAGTTTTACGCTGCCATGCGCATGCGCTGGTTTTATCTAAACAATACAAAAGTAAGTACCTCATTCAATTCCACATTATATCCCTCTAATTATGTCAAACAATAGTGCTAGTGTAATGTGAGCGTATCCGAGCGGTGTTTACCGGCATCGACTCTTGCGCAGGAAACGCAAGCTAATTTAATAAGCCCATATCATATTAGCTGCCGCCATTTCCGCGAGCGACAAACATTGTTATCGCAATCATTGTTTGTATTGCTCTAGTTTTTAATTGTTTTTGTAATCACTTGTTTTTTTAATATCTTTACTTATTCGGACTGTTGGCTCGAGTGGACTAAGTCAGTAGTTGAATGGCAAGGATGGAACCTGGAACCTTGGTCACAAGGCTCATGCCAAATGGCTTATTTAAATCATGCCTTTGTAACCGGTAATATCAACCGGTTTCGGCGACTGCAAACCGATTTTATCCGGTTATGTGCATCACTTAATTTAAAAACTCGGTTGGTCAGACAACATGGGGAACGAGACTTGTTTTTTTTTAAATTAACTAGTCAGTTTGTGTGTTCGAAATATAAACTAACCGGTAATAGATATACAATTTGGTTATTTGACGAATTTTTCATTTTATGAGCCGGTAAATTAATAATATATTATGGGCCGATTCCGGATTCAAAGTCCTGCTTAAAACGCATACACCGCAAGAAAGGCTCTACATTTTCTGCTTCATCATCAAAGAAAATATTTCGTAGCCATCATTATAATATAAACCGCTGACCACAACCTTACCTGTTAAGGTTACCGACGGACGGCTAAATATAGGGACGATGTAACACCAATATTCAGTCATTGCTACAAGTGTGACAAAGATGGAAGATGATAATGAGAGCGTGTGAAAGAGAGCGAGATAGTTTTGAACTACAAGTATATTATGTTACCTAATCGACGTATTGTTTATGTCTGTCATACCGTTATTCATGGTTAAGGTAAATAATATTGTTGCTAACAGATATCTATATATATAATTATGTAAAACAAAGTCGTGTTAGTTACACAATTTATAACTCCAGAACGGGAGGGCCAATGTTTGTGGTATATGATTTTTTGAATTTGTCTCCGCACCGAATAGCAAAAAAATAAACCCGGCGCCATTTTTGTTCTGTGGCCATGTTTCACAAATATGTGTCTAAGTATAGTGTTTTTATAACATTTTCATTTATTTTTCACTCACAAGTGTATTGAAATTAATTGTTGTATGGACCGCGTGAGCACTTGGTCATTACACTCTCGTCTCCGCGCTAGCCTTCGGGCCTCGACTGTAGTGAGTGAGCAACTTAGCTCACATGTATCGAAATGAACTATTACAGATTTTTTATTACACCTATTATTATTACTTAAACATCCATGACTTGGATAACAAACATATTTTGTGCTTATCACACAATATTTGCCGCTATGGGGCTCGATTATTGGCTATTCAAAAATATGTATATTAGTGATAAGAAAAGATTTGTGATTAGCCGTGTACAGATCGACAGCGGTCGGATGCGAGACTCGAACTGTGTCGGCGATCTCGCGCTGCAGCTCACTCAGTCTGTACACGGTTTATCGTGCATATTATAGTCCTTTCCTTCTATTCCCCTATCAACTGGAAATAACACGTAGAAAGTATTTTTTGGAAGTAATAAACATCGGAATTTATGATATTAGAAAACTTTGCTCGCTGATGTTGCCAGCAGTGGGATGGCCCCAACTTTATTAAAGAAACTAATGAGAATTTATTAGCTGCTTGAACCGCGAATGTGGCTCGAATTGGGAAAATGTGCTGAACATGTTTAATTTATTCAAGTGAGGACGATAATATTAATAACACTTTTTATTTCATTTATTTATGAACATCGTACATTGTGTCAGAATAAATGTGTAGACAGGAAAAACAATATAATACCGGATGTTAAATAAATCTATAATGACATAATTGTATAATATTCATGTTTGTAACACAACTAAATAATTAAATCATATTGATTTCTTTCGCGCGAATACTACCTAGACATTGAAATAAAACTAATTTTACGGATTTTATGCAAAAATATAATATAAA